>MU158705.1:1298906-1371899 GCA_015888305.1 Antheraea pernyi
CCGCTCTTAATCGTCGCAATTGTGTAACACATGGATTCCATCTAAAAATGAACTTAATGGCGATGGAAAAATTGCAAGGAATAAACATGTGCGATCCGACACACATTTGTCACATTGCGGTGCAGATTTAATTAGGGCACATATTTTGAGCGTATCGTGTAGTCATGCAGAAATTGTATGTCATTTACCGCATTGTGAAATATTTTGGAACGCACAATCTATAATAACAGTACTAACTATACGTAGTAATTACCAAATACTTCTTTTCTCATTTATAATATCCAAAAATCTATTCAGAGTATCAACGCTAGTAATTTTATTCATATTTCATGTTATGTGAAATTCAAAACGTGGATTATATACACCGCGAAATTACGCGGCGAGATATCGCGGTTCTCCAAACGGTTATTGCTGTTATTAAATAGAGTTGGTGACGATGAATATATTGTTTATTAGCTGACACCCGCAACGTCGTCTGCGTTATTTATTATCCTAACAATATATTTCATGAACAGAGGAAAACATAAAAACGCACACCACCCCACTTGGCCACGGCAAGAAAACTCATTTTGATGAACGAGTAGTGCTTATAAAATCGGAGTTTATTTAAACTTTAATAACTTTATATTAATTTATATTGTGATATTTTTTTTAATAGAAACCTACGGTCTTATTACATAAATAAAAATGAACACTGATTTAACATGAATTTTACTAACAGTGCCTAAAATTTGAAACGTAGTTGAACACATATTTAAAATACTTTATTACAAAACCGTGTCTAAGCAGTCTCTTGCTAAGCAACTCTGAATAGCATTCGTTCGATTCAATCTTATCATTCAAAAACGTTCCATTACATACAGATATTTTTCGAACAATTTAAATTCATGAACAATCTTTTTCTGCAGATCTTCATTAAGATTTTAAAATAAATTTACTTATTTGTAGTTAAATTAATTATCATTATTGTGACATTTTAATTAAAAGAAAATAAAATAGTTATTAAAATAAACGATTTATAAAATTAATATCTTATGTCAAAGTGTGTGAAGTGAAATAACAGCATGACATCAGATTAATAAATTGTCAAATACATTGTCAGATATCAATAGTACCGTATAGTAGTAGTTATAATCTGTTTGTGAATCTCTAAAATTGTGTAATTTATATTTTCTTCCAAATTAATTATACCGAGGAAATTCATAATTTATTGCAAAACGTCTTTCGTTGGCAAATAGAAATACAATAAATCACAACAATAAAATAAGAACTGTCAACTTAGACGAGTGTTAGTGAATATTTAAATTTAAATAATATCCATCTGTAAACAAGGGTAAGACATACTTTTGTGACCAAACTTTTTTAAGTAAGAGTTCACAATGTGTATTTAACTGTTTTGTAATAACACGGTAAATGTCTAAGGAGTAAAAAATATGATCGAAGTATATCCAAGTTTGTGAGTAACCAGTAGTTTTTGAGCGATGGTCAAACGACGTTAGAATTCTAACTTTTTTTTTTAATATTTTACAGGATGAAGATGAGGCTGAGGATGTATCGCGCCAACCCGCTAGATGCCTATATACTCTTCTCTTGAATGCTCTCATGTTATAGGATGACAGGAAGATATTATATTTATAGTGTATATTATACATCCGAAATAATCGATTATTTACAATTGGATTAATTAAGTTTATGTTAAATGAAAAAAACAAAACGTTGTAAATATTTACCTAAACTTTGCATGACGTGGACTGTTTGTATTCGATGTTGGTTTCTTCGGAGATAGTGCATGGTCTTCGGCCACATTTTCATCGTCTTCTGAGATCGAAGGTAGAGTAAGTGAAGGATGTCCGTTCCCGTCGGATTCTTGTTCTGCTTCATATCCTTCCCGTAGATTATACGTGAGATCGTGCTGAATATCGTGTATAAATTCTTGTTGATATTCAGCATAGAGTCGAAGCACTTCAGCGAGGCCTCCCATGTGTATGCATTTTAAATCACAATACGTCAAAGCCTGTTTGAAATAAACTAATTAATTAATAAAGTTTTCATGCATAAAAAAGTATATGTGTACTTATGTACACGCGTTAGAAATTATACTTCTTTGGCGTAACAAGATAAAAGTCTTTTCAAAAATGATATCTTTCGCTTTATTCTACGTTTGTAGAAAAAACGACACTAACAATAGAAAAAAGGTATTTAAGACATTGAAAGTTTAAATAGAAAGAAATACAAAGAAACAAAATGTTGATTATAGCTAACTTCAGGGTGTCAGTTTTTCATGACGGTGTGCGTGCGCATCGTAGAAATTTACTCTCATCATTTTTCCCTAACACGGCAAAAGAAGTATAACTTCAATAACGTTTTCGTACATAATTATTCAATATCAAGCGATATCTGTAAAGTTAATTGCGTCCATTGAGACGTCTGTCTATCTCAAATTCTTACATGTAGTTCTGCTTAGTGTTACTTAGTATATTCTGGGACGTATACGTTCAAATGAAATTGTACGGAATTTTTTCTATGTAAGAAATATGATCCTGCTTAATATAATCCAAATGTGTAATTTTAAATTGTACGTCTTAATTTGAATATGAATGATTAAATACCTTTACATCGCAGCTAGATTTGACAACGATATCGGGATTATTTCCCTGGGACTGGCCTTGCCCGTTATAGGCTTGCAAATGGGTATTCATATCGCATCCCACTAGATCTCCTTTACCTGGATGATAAACGTTCGTGCATAAATTCTTAATATGATACGTGATATTCGACAAATCTCCTTACAGCGGGTAACATGAATCAATTTGAATATTCAACTGTTATCACTATAGCTGCCTTGTTGTATTATATTATCGTTATAAATAGGTAAATTATACCTAAGGTAAGTGCCTATGTAAGTTGCAACGAATGTTTTCCGTAAGTGCCTGCACTGTATTAGACAGTAAGCATAGTGCATTCTAAACATATTGGCAACCACAATTACTTGTTTCCGCTCTCATTCCAGTTTACAGGTCCCTCAGAAGCTGTACATAGAGTTTACTTGATTTGATGTTTCTTTTATATACTTGATAGGATTTAGCGTTTGACCAGAATCTCATCTGCTGTTAAATGGCGATTTTTTTTTTCTATTAATACGAGGCAAACGAAGAAGCGGGTCACCTGATGGTAAGTGATCACCGCCGTCCATAAACAATAGCAACACCAAGGGAGTTGCAAGTGCATTGCCAGCCTGTGTTTGGGGAGCGAGGAGTGGGAGAAGGGGGGAAGAGGAGATGGGCCTCCGGCGCTCTCACTGACCAAACAAAACGCAATAGTGCAAGCACTGTTACTTCACGACGGTTTTCTGTGAGAGGTTCTACCCCGGATGAGCCCTTTCATGCTGAAACCAGTAATAGCTTCCGCGTGGCTCTACCACCTTAAATGTGATCTAAGATGATAAACACGTCAAACTTAGAGTCGACTGGCTCTCTAGTGCAGCTGTTGGAACACACCATCAGGTGCTTAGCGACAAATTTTCAACTAGAGGGGTTGGTAGCTACCCAGGTGGACTTAAAAAACCCTACCACCACGCTATAGCTTCATCACTATGTTTTCCTGAAGCTCCGACTTTAGGTGGTAGAGCCACGTCAAAGCTACTATTGGTTTCAGCATGAATGGGTCGACTCGTCCGGAGTAGTACCACCCGACCCACAAAATACTACGTGAAGTGACAGTGCTTGCACTGTTGCGTTTCGTACGGTCAATGAGAGCGCCGGAAACCAACCTCCCCGCCCCCTCACCCCTCCCCATTTCCCCTCCCTCAAACACAGGCCGGCAACACACTTACGACACCCCTGGTGTTGTTTGTGTCTATGGACGGTAGTGATCACCTAATATCAGGTGACCCACATGTTCGTTTGCTTCCCATGACATAAAAAAAATCTTAGAATTCATGCCCCGTGGTATTTTCTCATACACTTCAGTTGAGCACAATAACCGAACCATATTACGTATAATCAAATATAATCAAATAACACAAGATTATGAATAATATAAAGTAATAATAAAATTCACTACAGGACAAGACTAAGATCCCGCCAAAAACTCTGATCCTCCGATCTTCTTTTGTACGTAAATATGATTCCTATATCTTTAGTTATTTGCTCAAAGCATTGATATATAAAGTCAATGGCGCAAAGAGGAATAAAGGCTGATCAATATGCATATTAATACAAAGTTCTGTTATTTAATCAACCGCATCAATAAATATACGTTTCGAAAATAAAAATAATGTGTAAATATTAGCCGCTACTTTAGGTACAAATTAGAAATAAATTATTATAAATTTATTATCCTGCTTGAAAGAAAACATCTTTAGATATCTACGGTAATAATAAATTATGTATGTTAATGTTCTTGTAACGTTGATAGATGGAGCTATTTATTAGGTGAAGCATGTATGGAATATGTAGTGTCTCTGCGTACATATTACTTTGTAATTGGTGTGAAGATAAATAGGCGTATCGTATTTTATAAGTAACAAGTGAAATTCCTCAGAAGTTTTATATAAATACAAATTGTTCATTCGTTTTACTAAATTGAATCCGGTGGTATAGGTTATAATGTACCTCAGTTTGTAATGCAAGAATTAGTTAACTAAATTTTGTATTGTTTTAAAATGTCTTGTTAGAATATGTCAATCTTCACCGTTTCACTTTTTATATTGTTTGTTTATTGATTCATACGTTTGAGAACTATCTTACGTGATGTATCTTAACTCTGCCCTCCCAATATATTCTAGATAATTTAATGTATGTCCGCAAAAACTTAGATATGTTGGATCTAGTAAAAGACCAGCATTATTTAAATACTAGAAACAGTATTCGCGCGATACAGTGACACAAAATCTTACATCACTGCGACAACATTACACAGATCACCTCCACACACGTGCATGCATACACGCATACACAGGCAAGTGGAAGGGTTTTATTTTTTTCCCTTATCAAACTGAAATAGTTTAGAATATTATCCGATACGAAATATATATAAGAGTTGTTGAGGTATGTATGCTTGGTACACATATATGTTTCAACAACTCATATATGTATGAATAGTTAGCTTAGCTTAGGTTAGCTCAGATAGATCGCGAACTGCATGTATCAGGCAACAGCCAAAGCCGAGGTGTGCCGTGCACCCTTGAGCTAGTTGTCAAAATAAGGCTGAGTGCCTTAAGCGCTCGCCTTAGTAGCCCGGTGAAGCTGTTAAGACCTTGCTGGGTCAATAGCGTAGACAGATCGAAAAAAAATGTGACACATTAAGCTTAGAGAAAATAGGATAGTACAGCTGCCGGAAAACGCCGACTGATTCTAAAGGGCAAAATATCACTTCGAGGGTGGTATCTAGCCAAGCGAATATTAGAAAAACCTCTATTAATTTGCTAGGGATTCATCGGGATTTTTTTTTATCGAAAACTCAGACCCATTAAAGAAATTCGCATCTACTGCTACAACTGAGCCATTATTATTCGACTACTACTCACGATTTATATTCGACTAGCTGATACTACTTTCTCTGCGTGGTTTATTATCTCAATTGTTTTGTTATATCTCAAAGGGATTACGCAGCGTTTTCGACGAACGCTCCCAGGCGACTTGACTTTTCCGACACTGCCAATAAGTATCGTTATATTTCAACCAATTTACCAAAAAAACTTGATAACTTATATACCCAAAATTTCCTCGTGAATCACTCTATCTATTAACGGACACACAGATAGAAACGGCGGAGGACATTGTTTTATATTTATATTCGATTATTATTTGACGAATATTGTGAGTTTGTAAAATATTAATATTAACATTATCATTTTTAATTTATAGTATTGCTATAAATAAATACATAAATTGTATAATTTATATTGCGTTCTACTTGATAATTGATATTGATAAATATTAGATTCATCATCTTATCCCACCTTAGTACCTAACTACCTTAGTCGGCACAACATATTTTCGTCTTCCACTCGCCACTGTCAGATGTCATATCAGTATTCACACCTTTTATACACATATCATTTGTCACACAATCTATCCATACCTTTTTCGGTCTTACTCTCCTCTTATAGCCGTCCATCTTTATACTTCAAGCTTATATAGTTTCATGACTTTTGTATCTCCCCAAGAAATGCTCATTCTATACTAAACTATTACTACTCAACGTATCTGTCACTGGTGCTATCTTCAAGGTTCTTTATACTCATTTTTCGTCTTATACATTCTAGTTGCATTACAAATCCATTTTAACATTTCATCTCTGCTACCTGGAATTTTCTCCCAACCGTCTCTTTCGTAGCCTAAGCACCCAGATCAACACAGTATAAATGGTCTTATAGTATTTTTATACATCTCCTAGAGTTTCAAGGGTATTCGTGTGTCACAACCTATCCCAACATAGACACCTTTCGTTATTTCATACAATCTGCATTTATCCTTTTCCTCACCTCCTTGTCTATGCCACCGTCGTTTAGGAGCAATGAATTGGGTGTACTGGAATTGGTGTAGGCTTGTAAGTAGAAACCATTGAACCATTTAAGGAAAAACTGGATAGAACACCGAAGTTGCGAAAGATATTTCAATAAGTTTCTGTTCTATCAATCTTCAAACCAACATTCTCCAGTTCTCAATCTCCTCGCTATATCCCCAGCCTACCCTGGACTTCGATAAATAGACAAATGTAACTTATAAATGTTACGTTAAGGTAGAGTATATTATTTTTGTAAAAATAGCGTTTAATTAAATTGACTGATTTGCACAATTATTATTAATTTTAGCAAAAGATTTAACTATACGAGTATACGATAGGCATTTATTTTCTTTAGTGTTTTTTTATGTTCGAATACTAATATATCGTACTAGTAAACACGTACCATATTATAAAAAAATAACACATAAACTTTGACATGAGACTTAAATTTTGAAATATAGACATTTACTCTACAATATATGTGTATAGAAAATTCTAAATTACAGTAGTTAATACATTGTCTACACGCGTCATGTTTTGAAGTTATGAAGTTTACACGAATATTTTACGTTTCCAATATTATTGAAATATTATTTTTATTTCATTACCAATAAAGTAACCACAGGTTATCTTTTTAAATATATTTCTATGTTATTCTTTTTATTATAACTCGTCACTAGGTGAAACTGCAACACATTTGCTTAGCTATTTAATACTAAAAATAGTTTGTATATACAAATAATAATTTTAAAAGGAAAAAAAGAGCGAAGACTCAGCCGTAACTAATAAAACAAAATAAAAATTAATAGACGTTAGTTCTCTCCTCTTTATCAAGTATATACACGTACAAGGATATATGTACGTTACGGGGCGGTGATTAAGTCTGGAATTTGCTCTTGGAAGCACAGAACCCTAATAAGAGTAAAGTGGATTGGCATATTATTCACATATATACAGGTACATACGTACAAATGTTATATAGATTTACCTTTATTTGACGTAATTAATTGTTATTCGTTAATGTACAAAAGTTTGATGCCTTTTTGAATATCATAATAATAAAGTGCTTACCTAAAATAGCTACGACCATATCATTCTGCATCACTTCCATGGAACCGTTGCATATGTAATAAATGTACGTGAGAGCGTCCCCTTTATGTACAAGGTATTCGCCCGGAGCGCAGAAGTTGTTTCGGATATGTAGCGATAATAACTTGAGGCAGCCCTGTGAAGCAGACTCGAAGATCGGAAGCGATAATATTTCACGATGCAAGTGCAACGATACATCCCCTCTAAGCTCTTCGGGAAACTCTTTCAAAGTCTGAAAATACGATAAACCTCATACAGCTTTATTTTATTTATAAATATTTACAACAAGTTCCAATATCCTTGTGACCTTTATGCACATAAAAACAGAAATAATAAAACCTCAATAAAAGATTATTTTATCGAAAAAAAAATGTGGTCAGCAAAGTAAGGGCGATTAAATTTATCGCCTTATATTTCGTTTCCAACACATTAAGCCGGTTTCGGGCTGAGTAAAATTTCATATCATCTCAACTCCATCATATTCTCAAACGTTTGACTGAAAGGCTACACCCTGGTTAATGAAGCGTGATAGAAATGTGCGAGAAAGTATTTTTCATTTAAATAAAAATATGTCTATTTCTTTTTCAGTATATCTTGCGTTCTACATATTTTAATCTTCCTTGATTCCGCTATAATTAGTGGCGATACTCAAGGTACAATGTTTCCTTTGATATCGCGTAGATGTTTATATATCAATTCGTGCAAACGACGCAGATCGCATATACTACATGCATCTGTATATGCTTGGTCAGTTTGTGGTTAACTACGAGAAATATGTCTTGGTAGTTCACAGCGGTTGCTGTGCAATTGGGCTATAAACGTGTGTGTGGTCTGTAGTAATAGTTTTAAACCGCCAATATTCTCATGCTAAACTGGCTTTGAATTGCTTGGTATAGGCGGTATGTGTATTATAATATACACTCGATATATATTGTAGGTATGCCGCTTTTTATCGTTATGGGCCTGCGTTACCTTTGAAATTCAAGAAACTGTTTTTTCCAGTCGATAATGGAATACAATATATTCAACATTTCTATATACATTAGTTTAAGTCATTCACAATTTATATAAAGGATTTAGATGTAATGAACTAAGAAAAATGTTTTACCAACCTCATGGATATCAATTCCGTGGTTTAATGACCACATAGTTTGGAAGTAGTCCTGCATTCGTTGCTTTAACTCCTTCGGCACTTGGTTCAGACTCAGGAAATCTTTTAAATCGCGCCATTTTGTCTGATACATGGATCTACGTGAGTACATTCTTTGTATGATCGCTGTCACGTTACCGAAAACGACGGCGTGCATTAGAGCTAAAAACAACTTATAGTAAATAAGGTAAGTTTTTCCAAGTTACAAGCAGTCCGAGGACTGTTAAAGGGATTATAAGTTTCGGTAATATCGAAGTTTCTACCTTGAGTTATCATGTTTTATAATAATAGTTTTAACTTCTTATGTTCTTTTAAGCTGTATAATAAAAACTTTTTAGCTTGGAGTAGTTTTATTGAAAACTTTTGAATTAATATTGAGAATATTCAGACCTTTTTTTATAAAAAAATTGTTTAAAAGGCTTTTCGTTATCAACCTTTAAGGGTATATGGATTACTTTAGGAATTCTTGCTAAACATCGCTATTATTTTCTTTTTTTTTTCGAACTGACTACGCTATTTATCAAGCAAGGTCTAAACAGCTTCACCGGACTACACTTTTTTTTCATATACAGCGTTGTAAAAGTGAGACAGCAATTTGTAATTTTAGAATATTTTTATTATATTTAACCGTATGACTAAATGAAGTATCAATCTGTTATTATCTTCGATTGATTGAGGTTTCTATTTGTCGCTACGAGGTTCAATTTATATGGAACAGTGCCGTGGCCAAAAATGTTATTGTTTATTCTTTATTGTTAATGTGTTATTCTTTAACCACACCCGGGAAGCACATGCAGGTGATTATATAATATTGGACCTCGCAAATCATTAAAAACGAAATTCCAGGAATTCGGTATCTTAACTCTGCCCTCCCAATACATTCTCGATAATTTAATGTATGTCCGTAAAAACTTTGAAAAACTGAATTTAGTAAAAGACCTGTATAATCTAAATACTAGAAACTGTAATAAACTGGTGGTCCCATGTTTCAGACTTAGCAAAACCAGTAATAGTTTTTTAGGTAATAGTGTTAGGTTTTACAATAAAGTCCCAAATCATTTTACCGATTTGCCGGACTGTAAATTTAAGCGCCACGTCAAACGGGTTTTAGTTTCAAAAGGATATTATAGAGTGGATCTGTATGTGAATGATAGTGATGTCTGGAATTGACTCATCTCTGTGCATCCACTAAAAGCTATTGTATGATGTATTGGAAATATATGTTAAAAAAATGTACCCGATCGAGTTTCTTGCCGATTCTTCTCGATGACTGGATAGTTTTCCGAACCGGTGGTAGCCTTTGACGTTCATAAGTGCCTTATTAGGACCTAAACTGAATAAAGTATTTTTGAGAGTTACACTTCCTGCGGACGCGAGTGACATTAAGATATAATGCTTAATTATTCCAACTTCGAAAATAAATGCGATAAGTTCTGCTTACCCCCGATCAACATAGTGATAATACTGAAAATCTTCTCCGGTAGAGTGTTTGCGGAAACATTTCCAAAACCTACGCTTGTTAGCGACGAGCACGTGAAGTAGAGAGCGGTGACATAACTTTCACTGTGAGATATGTTAGGTATCGGCACTTTCAATCTCTCCGCCAAGTTATTTATCCATCCTGTAATTTTTTGATATGTGAAATATTTGTTTTCATTTCTGTACATATCTTCTCTAAAGACATGTTGCCTCCTCAATCTGTTTATTTTGGCGGTTTCGCATAAAAAATGACTGGCTATATCCTGGGAACATCGCTTTTTAGGTTCCGACTAAACCGTACAGATAAAACACGACTTATTACATTTTTCGTAATTTCGTTATCTATGTTTTTAAATGTATAGCAGATATTTTAAGACCTCCGTAACATTATCATTTATAATAATAAACTTTTATATTTTACTTTATGAATTCATTTTTATTGTCTATATTTTTTCTAATCTTCTAGAATTTGTTGTATCGGTTCTATAGAATATTTTATTGAGTTAAGCGTTAATAATAAGAATTATAATGAAATCATAAGTAAGAATACAATATAAAAGTAGAAATATTACGTGGAGCCGGCTGGCGCGGTTAATAATACGACTCGGCGTGAATTGAAACGCCGGAGCAATAAAAACTTTTGCCGTCTAGGAATCTCTAAGTATCAAACTTAAGTTTGGGTTCATGAAGGATAGGAAATAGCTATTTTATCCTTATTTGCTTTTGGCAAATGTTTCATGCGGGAACTTTTATATAGCTATAATTTTGACTCAAACTCTTGTTCGAGTTTTTGTGTAAGGGGTGTCGAATAATATCTAAGGCTTGAGACACCCAAGCTAACCTCACCTGCACGTGGTGCACCCTGCTGAATAACGAACGAGGTAATGGCAATGGGTGGTAGGGTTTTACAGCCTGACTGGGTCGCAACCACCATATATATGGCGAAAAAAGCCCTTCATAGTGATTCGCTTCTGCCGGTCGCGTTTCGGGATCAGCCTGTGCATATCCAGCTTTTCGCAGGCCGGCATGACAGCGGTGACCGGCGATGGATAGTCTGTCACTCGGTGGTCGCCGTTGTTTTTGGATTGTACTGTGCTTACCATCAGGCACAGGGCAGTTATTTTGCCGTGTTACTAAAACTAATACTAAAAAAAAAAAGAGTTCCAGCACGGAAAATAAATTTAATAGGACATCAATTAATACTCGTTCATGGGATGATTACCAATGTATATCACCGTATATATAATCACACGAATTATTTTAATTAAACTACCTTTGATTATACTGGTCGTAGATGTCCATGAATTTGTAATTTGTAACACCCAAAAAGTACACGTGTACACAATTTATTTTTATATATTACATATTATTATAGATGATTTTCTATTACAGTTAATCTTCCTATGACGTTGACATCCAAAGTAATATATTACGTAATGTAATATGAAAAGATTATGACTAACAAAATATGGGAAGGGACGTTGTATGAATGGTCCGCCGTACGAGCATTCACACATAATAAGATAATGAATATTTGGAGCAACAGCAAAATCGCCACAAGCTTCTAACCGTCTGACCCTAGGAATACGAGACCCAGACAAGGCTATTATACAAAATTGAATGACGAGCCCCAAACCCAGAATATATTGCTACATTACGAATAGCATTCATATTTTGTTAAAGGCCTCATCTTTTTGTTACCATCTATCTGGAAGGATATAAATTTTCTCTCCATATTTTATTCTATAGTGATATTTACAGTCTTCTTTTAATAATGAGAAGATTATAAATGAAGACTTCTTTTCCTGAAATGTCAGTATTTACTTGATAGTAAATAAAACACAATATAAGAATAAAGATCAGAAATGAGGTTATTTCGACTGTCATGGTTGCTATACCAGATTAGAAGCCTACCACAGCGAAAATTGCTCGGCAATTACCTTGTTATACTAATGAAGATTATATATTGTCAATTTTTGCATTTGATTCTAAATGTCAATAAACTTTTATAAATATTATTGATTGATTTTATGGGAGAGAAAACCACACTAACGTTCACCTACCATGACAATTTGAGTTTAAATTCTTTAATAATATTGCATCCTACATAACATCAAACTATAAGACCAGTAATCCATTTTCGTTTATGCAATTGCTTACCTAAATGTTCTATCCACAGACGGCAAATTCCCATAGCGAAATATGTAGGCGATGAGAAAAGAAAAGGTACGTAGAATTTAGAGTATGCAAATATTATTATTATTTTACAAAAACTCACAGTACGTTTGTGAATTAAATAAATAAAGATACCAACATTCTTTGATAACATTAGAATTATTTAGTTACGTACCAAGTAGTAACACAAAGCATATATTATACGCAATAAATATTGCTAAAACGGGGAATTAAATTATATTAATAGAAAAATTAATGTCTCATCCGAACTATATTTCATGACCTACTTTTACGAAACGAACAATTTCATTCATGGAAGTCGTAGTCGTCCAAACATTGATATGAAATCTCCGATTTTGTATTATTTTCAATTATATTATGATTGTTAATATATATGACAGACGTATTGTCTATGTTTAAAATATATAAGTGGGCATAACATGAAAGGTTTAATACATGATCAAATTCAAAATAAGTTTAGTATGTAATTAATAAAATCTATTAACGAATAGTACTCATGTAATAAACACCTTTTTTAAATTGTATTCTTGTAACTTTATAAGAACTGATATTGCATAATTTTAAATAATAAGAAAATAGCATCAAATGATAATAATATCGTCATAAATAAAAAAAACGTGACTGATCCGAACAGACTTCAAATATCACTTCAAACTCTTTATTAGAGGGAACGGGACCCTCGTTGGGGAGCTTTTATCGACACCGGCTACAATTGTAATTCAACAATACTCGTAATTATACCTTTAAACTGCCATTCTTTAACATCAAGGCCAGTCCTTGTAAGAATTTACGATACTACTCGAAGAACAAAGATTAGAACACACGTTGAAAATCATTAATAACAAAATTAAAAAGGCATAATACGTTTTATCTTTTGTGTGTGTTGTATCTTTATTCCTGTACCGTATTAAAATGTAGATACACTATTTTATTTACACTAAAGAATTATTAACTCACCCAAATCCCAGCTCTCATTTTTATGAACTTCAATTTCCTTTTCAGCTATTATAAACCATATACATGCAAGCCAGTGCGCCAGTAAAGTGAAAGAAAGCATCAACAGGGTCAGTATAAGAGCGGAATACTGGGAATATCGATCCATTTTCTGCAGCAGTCGAGCCAGTCGTAGCAGTCTTGTTAATTTCACTAAATGCACATTTCCGTGTGTCGACTCCTATGTGGCGATGGATGAATTTTGATTAAAACTTGGTAATAAAATATCGACAAATTTAATATATCATACAAGAAAATATATATACAGAATATTTATATATGTAGTATTTGATTTGGACGAACTAAAAATCTTTTTGCAGTAAAAGTTTCAAATGTAAATTTGATGTTATATGTTCCTTTCGAAGTACGAGAACAACATATATTTCATACTATTCATATATGTTGGTAAGAATATGACGTGGCAGCGACCCTTGTACTAAACTGCGGTGAATTCACTGGAGGTTATTTCAGTTAAATAGCGTAGTTAATTATATTGGTGCTCACCGCCCCGCTGTATACGTCCGAAGCGTAAAGTAGGTCAAACGGAAGGGCAGCCAGGAGGTCTACCACGAACCAGGATCTGATGTAATTGAGCGCTATCGGCTTCGAGTCAGACACTACCTCACCCTTTTTACTTACGAATGTCGTACGAAAGTTGAGCACTATATCTGTGAAAAGGAATAGGGTGATATAAATTTTACAGGATAATACAATAATAATACAATAACTGGATAATACAGGGTAATTTTGTAGGATTACATAGATTACAACGGTAGTTCGTAAGAAGTATTCCTCACTTTCTGGAATTAAAGTCTGTATGGCATTACCACAGAATGGGAATGATTTTTCTATTTTAAAATTATAACATGTTTATTAAATTATAGATAAATTGGTAAAATATGAAACGAAGAAATATTCATTATGAAGATAAAGGTGAATATTTATTATAATACAATAATTTAAAAATGTAGATCGATACACATTTCTCTTTTTACAATGTTACTTAAGATCAAAACTCACCCACAATAAAAAGCGCTTCAACAACTACATCGCTAGTGACACTGATTCTCGGATGTCCCTCATCAACAAAACTAGCGTTATATGGTACAACTACCGCGACGTAAAATGTAGCTATAAGGATCAACCAATCCCAAAATGTTTTAAAAACCCCGTAATGTGAAATTATGAATCTTGATTTTTTCAACGCCGATGTTTTATATTCAGGTAATGGCGGGTCAGATGAATGAAGGAGGTTCTGAAAAGAGAAATATAATTAATTTTCTCTCCTTTAAGTTACCCTTTCGTGAATATTAAATTTACATAATTTATGAAAAACGAAGTTACAAACCGCCAAAATCGTTGATGTTAGAAGCAGCCGGCTGAATTTAACCCCGTCGAGTTAAACATTTATTGAATACATAACAAGTTACCTTACTAACATTGTTGAGTTTTAATTTAGTCTTCATTTTGTCTGGTTTGTAGTGTCCTGAAAGCTGGTATAATACAGCCCTAGAGCGTCGTCTGCCCATGTTGGCGGGCGACGGTGCTTCGGGGTCAAGATTGCCATTCGGGTCTGGAAGTAGGCAACTAGATTCAGCGCGGAACCGGGCGCCCAAGAGTGCCGCTGCGGGTACAAATGGGGATAACGCTAGAGTGACCACACCAGCCGAAGGCCGCACCGCGGCTCCTGCACGCACAAACCACCCTGTTACTTATACTGATACCGGCAAATTACCAATAAATCCATTAATCAAAATGCAGGATTTTCTTATAACTAAAAATAACACGCATTACATATATGTAAAATAACTTAACAAAAATAATAAACACAGTAGGATGCTATATTTAGTAGATAAGAAGATCGTGCAAATATTCTGATATCTTATTACAAATTACGGTACCAATCAAGCATATGAATTTCATAATAAAGGCGTAATTGATAATATCAAAATTCTCATTGGGTTATTATTAAATTGGCTAAACATCTGTGTCAAGGATCATTTCTGATAGCTAAGTAGGTAAACATATCAGGTAGATACTCAATAAATATTTTACATGACATGCGCAATGAGTATCCACCTTTCAATTTATACGATATGAAACTTTACTGATTGGTACCTTAGTTCTAATGTCGCCAGCTGGTTCAAGCAGATGTTAAGCGACTCAAAACTATTTTATATACAGAGAATAATAATAAAGAAGACAAATTACAGATATTTTGTACAGCGTAAAACTCTCACTGTAAATTATACATTATATAATTAAAAAAAGGTACCAAAACATTAATTAAAATGTGTGCCGATGTGAATGATACTTTCTTTACTAATTAAAGTAAAAGTGAACAAACAATTGTCTAGTTAAATTACGATGAACATTTTAGCAAAGCCTCTGAAATTTCATTAAAACTTTATGAAATATCTTCAACATATAATAATGTTTAATAAATTTGGTGAAATACGTACGTTTTGAAGAAAGCGAAATTAATGTAACATGCTAAATTGTTTCTAGAAAAGATAAAAATCTCAAAAAAAAACGTACATTTTTAAATTTCAAATGCCATTACATTTAATAAGCATGCTATAAAATGCTAGAAACATGCATTTTGAATGCAAAAGAAATATAGTTATATGTATATAATGTATACTTTCAATGTATTTATTTCTAAGAACAATTAAATCAATATTTCTCGTTTATGTTTAAAATAATGTTTATGTAGTTTTCTAATAATAATAATGTTTCAGAACGTGTAATATTCAAATTAAATTATCAATTAAAATAATACGAAGCAATGCCAAAATTATCATATGCGGTAAGTGTAAGGAAATGAATTCAAATAAGATGATTGAAGATTTGCGATAACTGGCGACATAAATATTTGTTCAGAACAAAATTTTGTAAATCACAGGGTGGTTTCGTTACATTTGCAGAATAATTGAAATACTGGTTGAAAATAGACTACGTTACTGTTTATGCACAATTATAATAAATATCTCAAATTAATTTAAAAGAAATAAGTAACAATGACCATGGACGGGTAAATTAATGTCAGTATTGTCTGTTGTAGCATATTATTCGTTTATTTAGATTTAATAATATACCTTTGCTTTTCATTTAAGTTATGGTATGTTTGCAGTACTTTATTTATATATTCGACTATATAATGAAAGATTTAGTAGCAATGGTTAGAAAGGATTGACTAGATTAATCTATCAAGCCACGATGATGAATTTCACCCACTAAATAATTATTGGTTATATCGTAGCCACTAGTAGTAATTTACCACAAGGAGTTACTATGACAGAGTTGTCACCATGTAGCCCTTTACTCTTTTGTGTACACTTCTTAAAACCGCGATATTTAGCTTGAATAACAGCATAAATAAAATATTAACATCAAACACTTCAACATACATTCCTTAATTCGACCGGAACACTGACGAGTACAATAAGTAGATGCTTATAAAGTCACAGTAATTAACTAGTTGAAATTGAATCTAATAGGAGATATCTACATAGTAAATAATAGAATGCAAACAGTCGTTAAGGACTTTACCGTGCGGTGATGCTTCGCTATGGCAACCGGGAGCTACCTAACGAACGGGAGCTCATCTAACGCTATCAATGTAATACGACGTACCTAAATCACTAGAACAACGTGCTTATTGTGAAATTATTAGTTATAATGCACAACCGTTAATCATTAAGTAATCCAGCCTCAAAGGTTAGTATAAAAGGCACTTTTGTTAAAATTTCCACTTACACATTCTAAAAAGTCAAGTACCGGTTTCATAATAGTACGTACCGCTGTCGAAGTCCTCATTAGTGTTCATGGCGGCCATTTTGGTGTTGGTAATATCCTTGAACGAGGCGAGGAACAAAACCACCTCTCGTTTCTCATTTTTAATTGGAACGATGTCGAGTAGACACCAAAAGGGAGAACCTGGAAATTTTAATGATTGTAATTTTTCGTCTTTGATTGAAGTTCAAGAGTAGAATTATTTAACTATACATGTGTACAGTAACGATAGATTACTTAGTAAGTTACAATCTAGACATGACTTAATTTTATACTTTACTTTATTTAATACTTTTCCTAATTTTTTCTTTTCTTCTTCGAAATTACTATATAAAATTATTCTTGTCACATATAAATTTCCTATAACAGTATTATTTTTCTGACGTCCAAATAAATGTTTCAGTGAACAAAAGTTATTAAACTACGTGTAGTTTTTTAAGTGTGGCGAGACGTGCTTGTACAATCATTACTAGTATAAAACCTTGTCCTCTGTCGAGTCTGTCTGTTTGTCTGCTCGTGATAAATTAAAAAACTACTAAACGGATTTTCACACGGTTTTCACCACTAGATACAATGATTCATGAGGGAGATTCAAGTATAGGTTTTTTTTAATTATCAGGGCAGGACTGCGTCCTTCGAGCCCGCTGGTAAGACATATAATATGAGGTTTGACAATAAAGACTATGTTAAAATAAATTTTATCGTTATGATTTTTTTTTAAATTTTAATTAATCATTAAATATGGTCCAGCTATATGTACTTGTCTGCACTAAATATTTGCAGATTTCGCGTAAACTCAGAGATGTGCAAAAATAAAACAATAAATACAAATCGAGTTCTGCCTTATACTTTACATGTTTGAGGCTATTATTGATTTTGTACACGTGTTGAAAATTTGGTATATAATTTAAAAAAAAAGCATGTGTGTACTTATGTATACGCGTTAGAAGTTATACTTCTTTGGCGTAACAAGATAAAAATCTATTATTAATTTATTTATAAACTTATTACACATTAAATGAGAATGTGATAGTTTATTTTAGTTTATGATGTACAAAACTAAAATGTTGACTATAGCTAACTTCAGAGTGTCGGTTTTTGGTGACGGTGTGCGCGCGCATCCTAAAAATTTACTCTCATCATTTTTCTCTAACGCGTCAAAAGCAGTATAACTTCAAAAAACTTAAGATGATATTCTAATATAAAGTGGTTATTTGTTATTATTTAAAAATACTATAATATTACAGCAGTAAAGTAAACTGAAGTATTCCGTAAAGCCTTTTATTTTAGAGTATCTTATTACTCTATGAGTTGTAAATGTCTGACGATGATGAACAGCTGGGTGCTTGTAAAAGTTGAATTTTGTCGGATGAAATCGTAAACCCGTCTCTATTGGCTTTGTTTACGATTATAATGTGGACTATGATTTTTGCTACTATACCTTAGATGGGAGGACAGAAAATTTATAGGTATAAATTATCTATAAAGATTACTACGTTTTTAGGCGTATAGTCATAGCTGTAAGTAGATATTATATTACAAGAATTAACTTATAAAGAATTCGGATTGTCGACTAGATACAGAAATATTAATGTATTTATTGGTTTAAAAAACATGATTTACTTGTATCTCTTTATCTATAGCGATAAAATGATAAGAAGGCTGCCGTAAAAAATACTGGATTAGTTTCGATTATTTTTTTAGTTTTACAGTTTAGATACTCGGTCCTTATTTAATAAAATAACACGATATCTTTATTTCATATGAAGGAAAGTATATAATGTAAGGAAAGTATACTTTGGCTTTCAATTTGTTTATGTTTTTTCCTCTCTACATACCTACTTACGTACGTACCTACTGATAAGATAATAAACAACTCGGATGAAGTTTCGGGTATTAGCTAATATTTACTAAAATAGAGATATTTATTTATACACCAGAGACTGTATACTTCATGTAATACCGGTACAGTGACCAAAAAATTGGTTGTCTGTAAAGTCGGTTTACGAACGGTAATTTTACGTGATAAAGTTATAAGAAAACTAAGAAAATAGCATAATTTTATGAATTGAATTAAATTATTATCATTGAATTATCATTATTTTGTATAACCCAAAGGAGTTACTTGAAAATTACAATTTTTTCGATAAATTAACATTATATGCACTCGTTTATTTACATATTTTTTTAACTTAAATTATACAGATTAATTACGTCACGAGCCGATCTTAGGCCGATCGCAGCTCTCTATCGTTTGTTTCGCGCTCTCGCTTGCACACTCGGCTTAGGCGGAACGTGACAATGAGTCATGCTTTTCCGTCCGTGCAGCCGGCTTTATTGGATTTATAAAACGTTATCACGTCAAAGAATGAGGTGTATATTTAAAAAATACTGTATAATTTGAAACTATAAATAATACATTTGTAATTAATTTTACGATAAACGTCATTAAATGATAATATATTAGTAGTTACTTTCTAATCTACGACAAAAAATCAACTTAAATTTAGGTCAGAAGGAAACTCAATTCTACTCTGTATGTATAAAAAGGTGTAAAATAAGGTAGAAATATTATAAAAACGAAAATTGAAAAACGATATTCGGTCCGGAAAAATAAAATTCTTAAGTTTCTTTTGCAAGGAAACCATAACGATCATAGCGAGAAAAACGTTTGCGATTTCATAAATTGATTCTTGGATCAGCTAAATCGAATAACACCGATCGTTTGAAGTAGACTTTAAAAAGAATAGACAGCCTTGGCTTTCATATACGATAATTTGATTACAATAAAGCTAGTACCAGGTGCTCCAGTACACTATGTATTAATATTTATAGTAAGATTGTTCCTTACGATGTTATAAGCTTGTATACTCGTGTAACTCATGACGCAATGTCTTATTTAGTAGTTGTTCTATATAGCAGTTTTTTCTTCTTACTTGTTAAAATCGAATCATAAGTTTTTCTGAGACTTTTTTTTTTTTTTCGAACTGACTACGCTATTGACCAAGCAAGGTCTTAACAGCTTCACCGGACTACTTTTTCTGAGACGTTAATCATTGTAGTTCAGGTTGTTGAGACACTGAAATCTATTGTCGTGGGATAAGAAATGGAATCAATAAAAATAGCACGTATTGACATAAAAATATGTGAGTACAAAGACACGTGTTCGGGATAAATTAAATTATATTAAGACATGTTTTACCTTTACATGTGTAACATGTTTTAACAAAGTCTTAAAGTATCCTTATAAAAATGGTATATTTTTCTTTATTCTGAGTTATTATATTAGTATTTTCTGAAATGACAGCTTTCTTATTTTTGTATTTTACCATTAAACTTAAATATGTAATTAATAAGCAAGCACTATATGTGATTCTGCCTCTCTAAAAATTACCAGTTTAATATATAGTGTACATACACTGTTCACAATGCTGTGTTATTTGGAAGAGTGTTAAGGCAACACCCACTGGTACTTGAAAATTTTTAACTTTGTCGCCAGGAGTGTAATTATGACTGGCTTCAGAAATATGGTTCTTGTAAGATTATTCATACCAAGCCATAGGCTGTGGTGACCACTTAACTTTAGGTAAATTGCACCATTGTTTAGTAACAAAAGAACAAAAAAGAAAGAACATTTATAAAATACGAACAAAATTACACACTTATAAGTACAATTCAACACCGAAAAGACCCCTCAGCATATATTTGAGCAAATTGCAATAGCGCTGACATTTAGCTGGGCCCATACTAATCATGACCTTCACAGAGTTAAAGCAACCCACTTCGCAATTTAAAAAAAATCTATTAGAGCCTTGATTCGATCAATACTAATTGCATTGTGCAATCATCTTGAATGCATTTCAGCAATGTGTATATTGCAATAAAATATCGATGTCAGAATATTAGAATACGTTAACACTATAATCACAGCAATTTATTTTATATTTAACTCAATGACGCGCCGCTGATGTCGAGTTGCCTTTGAACACTGTAATTCCACAAGCAAATGCCAACGATTCAATAAATACAATTGTCTTTTCAAACGGATTCCATTGAGATGAAAGGGAAAAAGGCTTACCGTTCTTTTTATAAAAGATGAGTTCGAGTTTCAGCTCGTGTTTAGAGTCAAGAGCTGCATCGATCTCGTGCCGATGTTCTTCTCTGGTGTCAGGACCGTGGAGGAACTTGCACGCACACGCTTTCTGCATGATATGCGCACGAGCCCAGCCAGTTAGCTCGCAGAATCCGTCCGAGCAATAGACGATAGGGTACGATGGCACTTGAGCGTTGCCCAGGACAAAGTTGCTGTCTGTTGGAAAAGACAAATGTTATAAGTCTTCAGAAAATATAAAACGTAATCGGGAGACGCATTTTCAAGGCTTGTTTTTAATGTTATTTTTTTATATTATAGGGGTCAAACGAACAGGCGGGTCATCTGATGGTAAGTGATCACCGCCGTCCATAGACACTAGCAACGCCAGGGGAGTTGCAACTGCGTTGCCGGATTGTGTTTGTGAGGAGAGGGGGGAGGGTGAGAGGGGAGGGCAAGGGGAAGGTAGGCCTCCGGCGCTCTCACTGACCGAACGAAACGCAACAATGCAAGCACTGTTGCTTCACGTCGGTATTTCTGTGGGTCGGGTGGTACTACCCCGGGTGAGCCGACCCATGCATGCTGAAACCAGTAATGGCTTCAGCGTGGCTCTACCACCTACAGAAAACGGATCTACCACCTGTTATGCTTCATGATAGTAATAATAGTAATATTATTGTAGTGATGATGGTTCAGTTGATAGTGTTTTCGGACACCGCGTCAATGTACGTAGATTCGAGTCCTTGTGACTAAGCGAGAGCTTTCGGTGAAGGAAAATATAGTAATAAAACCATAACATACTTGTAGAGCTTTTTCTTAGTCCGTCTAGCTACCACCGTCAAGTTGAAGATCTATTGCTAAGCATCAGTTGCTTTGTTCTGGTAACTGCACTCAAGAGCTAATCCCCTCTAGGTTAATTTCTCGAGCCGAGGTCGCCTCCGGATGGAGTCCCCGAGATATTACTATCGCGATACAGTGACTCACCTACATCAGTTGTACTCACACATGAGATCACCTCTCAAACACGTGTACATACATACACATGGTGGAAGGGTTTTGTATTTTTTTCCTTGTCGAACTGAATCGAATAGTTTAGTTCATTTCATTCCGATATACACGTATGCATTTGTGAATCATAAAATTTCGATTGTACGATTCACAAATTAATATATGTATGAATAGCTTAGAATAGTTTAGCTAGGTCAGATCCGGGATTTCTCGGGTAACAGCCCAAGCTGAGGTGTGCCGTGCGCCCTTACCTAAAAACAAAATCGGCTGAGTGCCTTAAGCGCTCGCCTTAGTATTCCGGTGAAGCTGTAGAGGCCTCTAAAAAGCGTAGTCATTTCGAGAGAAAAAAGCCCTCTACGCTTAGCGTGTTTAGAATCTTAGAACAACTCGTCATTTAACACGAGATGAGATTGAGGTCAAACGCTAAAGTCTAACGTAGTAAAATACAATTAAATTGCAAAATTGTAAATGTGGTTGTTACGATTCCAGGACTTGTATATCTATACTATAATATTATAAAGAGAGTCTGTGACGTTGTAAGGGGTAATCTCAGGAACTACTGGTTCGATTTGAAAAATTCTTTCATTGTTATATAGCTCATTTATCAGGGAAGGTTATAGGCTATATATCATCACGCTAAGACACATAGGAGCGGAGCAGCAATGAAGAATGTTGCAAAATCGGGGTATTTTTTCCTTTTCAGAGCTTCCGCTGCGTCTTAGCGCAAAATAACCATTCCACGCTTACGTATTACCGCTCAACGAAGTGGGCACGGGTCGGCTAGTCTATTATAAAGTGCCGCCATAACCGAGCCGTGTCACAATTTTATAGTCTTCCTAAAGCTGTAAAGGCTTGTCGGACCAATAGCGTAGTCGGTTCGAAAAAAAGCCATATCACACTATAATCACTCCCGCTAGCCGTTATCTAGTCAAACTTCGTGGTGAGATAGTTTAATTCAGTTATAAAAGGCCACCTTTACTTCATTTTAGTGAGTCTCACACTCTCTACGCTCATAGTGACCCAAAAAAATCTTATTTCGAAGTTCATAATCACAATAGAATTACAAATTTGTGTAATACTAGCTTCTGCCAGCGACTTCGTCTTCGAATAGTTACTTTGGGCTAACTAACGAGCAGCGGAAGTTCTCAAAAGGAAAAATGCCTATTTTGAAACATTATTCATTGGTGCTCCGCTCCTATTGGTCTTAACGTGATGCCTATAACCTATTCTTCGATAAATGAACTCTGTAATTCTCTACTCTAACACTGAAATAATGTTTCAAATCTGACGAGTAGTTCCTGAGATTACCCCCTACAACTTCAGAAACTTTACCTCTTTATAATATTGGTATAGAAGTATAGATATAATTTTCTTACTTAAAAATAAAAGTCAAACACATTTAAAGGTGTGTCCATTGACATTTTAAACATCCATGTTAGTCGACGTCCGCGATGTATAATTGAACTGCTGATCTATAAACGAAGAAATTGTCATAGCAACATTCCTGTTCGAACGGATCTTGTGTACGACACACATGAGCAGTCCTATTCGAATCGATCTTGTGTACGACATACACGATAAATTACCTGTCGTAAATTTTATTCGTAAACACGTCCGTTCGTAAATTTTATTTTATTGCTTATTTTGATGCATCGCGGATCGGCTTCAGTCACGATGAGTATACACATATTCTGTTACGTATAGGCATTTTTTTCCACGGTGTTAGCTGAATAGTTTGTTGGTGAAGGATATTTTTATTATTTCAAAGAAAGAAACATTTGCTTGATAAATACACAAAAACAGACGTATAAAATATTTTAGTGAAGTAATAAATAAGTGCGCTGTATTGGTTGAAATAAATTCCTGTCTCTAAATCATATTTAATAACCTAAATATATAATTTTTATTATAATTATTACTTTTAACATTTTCATGAATTAATTTATTATTATTAATAATATTAGACATCTATAAATATTTATAAAACCATCTCGTTTTTTGAATAAATGAATAAATACTTGCATTTTTTGGTTTGTACAATAGTGAGCTAAATACCAGCGGTATTGTTATCATAATTAAAAGTTATTGTAAATAGTGCAATTGTAAAATAAATTTTGCGTTAATCTATGTATTATTATATACATCATTATTATTATTATATATGTATATTCCCTTAGTTCTTCTAAACTATGTAATGGATTTTGATTCGGTTTTCACTATCATTTAGAACGTTATTGAAACGTTTATATGTATAATACATGTACATTGCATATGTATAATATATATATATATACCTGTACTTAGCAAAGTCTATAAATTCTATTGAAATTGTTAAAAAGAGTTTTCGGGCGTTTCCACAGATAACGCTGTGTAAGCCTCGTAAGATACTTCAAGGTAATGCAGTACGGAATTATACAACTCAAAAATACCTGAATAAAGTCCGCCATTATATTTGTTTATATATCAAGAATTATCATCATTTATCTTATTTATCTTTTACATATTAATATTATCCAATTAAATATTTTAGACACATTGAGATTGTAGATAATTCATATCGTTATATATAATAATAATATAATCGTATATCGTATCAATTGATTTCTTAACAGATGCCACAGATTTAATATAATGCACAACAAAAGCGAGATGGTTGTTGAGTGAAGATTTTTATGTAGGTTCTATGAATTTGAGAAACTGTTAAGCGGCTAATAATGTATGTAAATCTTTTAAATATTTATGACATTATATTAATATATTGCACACATGCGAAGTCGGAGGAGGTCGCTAGTTTATATACAAAACAAATATGTACTGTTATATTTGTCTTAATTTCAAGCGTTATTAAGGAAATATTGCTTGCCAGGAAATGTTGATGAAAGGCCGATTCTAAACCGTATACAGGTAGGGTTTATTCCTTTGAAAGCTTTGAAGTACTGTATATTACAACCTTTTTCATAACCATACTCCGTGTCGTAATCAAAATCCTGCTTTATACTGAATGTATTAAAAAAGGCGTAGATAATTTATCTTTTTATTTCCTAAATCAAGGTTTTTTATTTCAACTTGACAAATGAATAACTAGGTAAGTATAATAGTAATGCTAAAAATTTAATTTATGAAGTGTATTTACACGGTTATCTTTTAGAGTTTTATTTATGTCGTGTTTATGATGATTTGTTTTATCACTATCCGTTTTATTAAAAAAAACTTAAATTCGCACTGAAATCTTAGTTAAAAAAAGTTTGATCACAAAAGAGAGTCTTACCCTTGTTTACAGATGGACATTATTTAAATTGAAATATTCTTTAACACCTGTCTAAGTTGACAGTTCTAATGTTATTGTTGTGATTTATTGTTTTTTTATTAACCAGCAAAATACATTTCGTTTCTATAATTAATTTGGAAGAAATAAATGAATTAAACAGTGTATTTCACCTGTCATTGTACCTACCGTTGTTCCGCCTTACGTACTTTGACGTGATGTGTAAATCTTATAAAATGTTTATTTTATTTATTTCTTACATCATTGTCTTTTAACTAAAATACCACAATAATGATGATAACCAATTTAACGTATAATAAGTAAATTTTCTTAATGAAGATCTGAACAAAAATATTATTACTAAATTGTAATTGTTTGCAAAATATCTGTATGTAATGGAACGTTTTTGAATGATGAGATCGAATTGAACAAATGCTATTCAGAGTCGCTTGCATAAAAAACTTAAATGTTTAGCTAGAGACCGCTTGGACACGCTTTTGTAATAAAGTATTTTAAACATGACTTCAACTAGATTTAAAATTTTAGGCACTGCTTAGAAAAACTCGTTTTATAACGGTGTTCATTTTTGTTTTTATAATAAGACCGGATATGTGTACAGTAATTAAACCAAAATATTTATCGCAATATTTTTCTATTTAAAATTAACTCAGATAAACTCGTTTGGAGTAAAAGTTATAAAGGTGTCCTTATTACATATTTTGTAATAGTAAAGCCTTAGCAATCATGGGTAAATGTGTACTTTAAAACAGAAAGCTGAAATTGTGTCTAATTAAAGCATAACCAAGTATTAGTAAAGCAACGGTAGTGTTCTATGTGTACACGTAATCTTAACATTTCCTTAGAAGTCAATAGCGAAGAGTTAATAGCTATAATTCTAACTATACAACCGATCGTCATGAAATTTCGCATCCATGTTGTCGGGGGTGGGTACAGACTATACCCAATATACAATATACTGGTCTCAAATTAAATCTATATTAATGCGAGCGTAGTCGCGGGCAAAAGCTACTGAAAATATATATACAGTAATATAAAACCACTAAGAAATTGATTCTATAATAGACGCAAGTACTGCCTCTGTTAAATTACTGGGGTGTTTTCTTTTTCAATAAATAGATAACCATGTTGATAATAATATAATACTTTGACCAATCACATATATCATGTAACATTAAAATAAGTACACGGCACAAACCTTATTGTTTTAATATTATATTCTACTGGATTAACGCAAATAGTCAATTCTTTTATCTTCGAATCTATATCGCTTCGACGGTTTTAAATTGGTTTGTAACTTTAAAATCTTAATGAAAACATTTTCTTAAATTACAAAGCGTGTTTTAAAAACTGCACTAAATAAATAAATGTTTAATTTATTCGACAAACTAGCGTCTCCGATTAATATTTAAAATAACTCAAGATATTTGAAATTCAAAGGCGTTTCTTTTACAAATGTACTCTTCTACATTTAAAAAAAACCAATGTTAATCAAACTAACGCTAGGAATGTGTATATAACAAGCACTGAGCGACAATACGATGTAGAATAGCTGTTTAAAAATAACGATCATTATACAAATAAGTGAGAAATATTAGCGTTCAACTGAGTCAGAAACAAACCATCTGGCTCTGTTCATATGTTTAATCTTAAAGTTTCCCTTTCAACTTTAGTTCTGAAATGTAAGGAGAAAGTTTCAATCGCTTTTATGTGTATAAGACTCGTTTTGGGAGCGTTCCCTTCTACAATGTTATATTAAAATACTATTTCATTTCGAGATATTTAAACAAGACGATTATTTGAACTGTAAATGATTACTTGTGTATGTAAAGACATCAAAGCAATTGATTTATGGTGCACTGATTCTGGTGTCTTGCAAAAAAATAGGTTGTTTGTAAAGTCGGTTTACGGACGATAATTTTACGTGATAACGACTCGGTCGTATCGGCCGATGGAGTGAAAGAGAGGTAGATGTGTCACAAGCCGAACGCTTAGGCCGATTGCGGCTCTCTATCACTTATTCCGTGCTCTCGCTTGCACGCTCAGCTCAGGTGGAACGTGACAATGAGTCATGCTTTTTCGTGCGTACAAACGGCGTTCATCGATGTATAAGACGTTATGAAAGCAAAATTTAACACATATAATATAAGTAAACTTGGAAACCCGGATATTATTTAAACAAAAATATTCTCGTCTAAATCTAAATCGTTAGAAACGTTTCCGAAAAAGCTTCGATGTGTATAAAGAAATAATTTTACTTATTTTGTTACATGCAACTAAGAATCGTTGTTTTTGTAAGGGTGAAATAAAGCGCCATAACTCTTTTCATATGAGGTGCTTAACCTTCGGACGGCTAATGTCATAAGAGTGTAAGCACCATACAAACGATTGTAAACCTTATGATGTACTGATCAGCAGACTGTTGGCAGCATACATTTATAAAAAAAACCCCAGTTATTAACATAACAATGAAAAATTACAATTTTTAAAAATTGGCCATATATTTGAAACCATCATCCGCCATTTTGAGATTTGTATGTTAAAAAATCAGCCGAGGGGTTAATGTCAAAACTTTGAATAAGAGGGCAAGAATGATTCCCAAGCTCAGTATTATTGAGAAAAACAGAGTAACTGTGGCATTGAGTCTTTGCTTATAAAAAGTCATTTAAAATAGTGCTGCCGTTTTGTTCTAATGTGTGACTCAAGGCTGTTTTTTTACTCACATTAGAAGGAAGGATTGCGTACACCTGGAGGGTTAGGTTAGCTCTTAGGTTACAAATATCTCTTTATACACCTACCGACCGCTTGCAATATGCCGTGCGAATGTTGGAAGAAATTCGCGCAACAGAGACGCGAAATCAAACCCATCCGAAATCTTCCTATACCTTTATTTATATATCTACACTAAGAGAGTAAATCTAAAGTATCGACAAACATTTAATCTTTGTTTCATTGAAATTAGTTCACTCTATTAAATGTTATTGTAATTTGTATCGACGCGAGTTAAGTACGAGAGAAAAGTACATAAAAGCGTTTTAGTCTCATCCAGAAACCAGGATATTTTATAATATAATATTTTTACATACGTATAAAACTTATATCTATTATAAATAAAATTGTAGAGGTCTGCCGTGGTCTAAAAAACTACTGGGTACATGTCGATATATTTTTTATAAAATACTCGATTATTATTCAAAAATAATTGTCATTTTATATTAAACGACACAGTCGAAGTAGCTGGTATCAGCTAGCATAGACGATCAGCTGCGTTGTGCGCCTCGGAAAAAGACCTTTAGAACGATGATTGTATTCGCCAGTATTATACGTGCTCACAATCGTTGACAGTAAGGTCAGCCATTGACGGACACGTCAAGGAAGACGATTCTGATGTATAAAGATTTAAAACAATATGATCTATAAGACTATTATTGTAAGAGATGAGTGGACAAGGTGAGGAAATTAAATTGTAGAAATTTTGTTCGTTAAGCTGGTAAACGTAAAAGTAAACCCAAAGTGGTCAAAGTTTTATTGTTTCCGGTAGACTGCGTGTTACCTGACTCAGGACCCTGATCTCTCATTTAAAGTGGATTGTGTGCGTTCAACTTAACAGCCTTGTTTATAGTCACCTTGTTTAATTATAATTTAAAACTTTATCTGGATAGGGACTAATTAGGTTTTGGTGTATTGTTCGTTAGAGACATGCAATGTTTCAGCTTGTTATAATTTTATGCATTAACTCTAAAGGTAATAAACATATTATTCAATTCTACAATGTATACTGGTGCAACTTTTCTTTTGTATCATACAACCTAAGTTATTTTAATGCCTCTATAACTTGAGAAATCTCATGATTTATCAGATTTACAAGAATTGTTTATTTCATGTTATACCAGTTGGCTGTTTAAAGTTTAACACCTTTCAATCCTTTGATAGCTCATGGTCACATTTAACATATAAAATAATAATATCAAAACAAATACTAATAAACAACAAAGATAATCTTAGTTGTTGTAAAACTTTGTAAAGTATGGGAACAATACTTTTTAACTTAAAAAAAAATGATATCTAGATTCAATGAATAACATTAAAGGAGCGCTTTTCAAGGTAAATCATTACGTAACTGCTTATCGTGAGAACGCCGCACGATACCGAAAAAAGAAAATCGGGAGTGATTAATTTATTAAACCAGTTTGTTTTGCGTAAATCGCCTGAGGTTGAGTGTATATCAGTTTTGTACTTCTCGAGATAATTCGGTAAAATATTAAGCACCTATTTTTTTAATTGATTTAGAACGAAAATCGACTAATGATAATCCTGTGAAAATATTGCTAGCGATTAAATAGTCGCGCTGTATAATCAACGTATATAAATAGTTTATATAATTGTTATTCTTATATGTATATAGTTATTTTTTGGTAAAATTTTAGTAAACATTTTGTGATGCTATATAGGATAAGGAATAAGTGGAAACAATGAGAGTAAATTAATTAAGAAAAAAAAACCCTACATTCTCTTTTGCAAAATGATATGTATAGCGTTAAAAGTTGAATTTTGCTATCCAATACATACTTTCCCGAGACAAAACGACTGATGTGTTATGTGTTTCTTTTATAATATATGTCATAGTGTGAGCATCCAGCAGTCGGAAAATTCAGCGGTCGAAATTAACACATAAATAGTAACGCATATCTTATTACAGAATCTTACGAAGATTCGAACTATCACAGGTGTTTGTTAACAGCGCCATCTATTATTTTCAATGTTAATCAATACTGGCAAGGTATTGTTAATGCTCTTCTATTTAATTATTGTTAATGTGGTTTATTCTAAATTATTGAGTAATTTAGGTTAGATTAAACTGTTCATAACTTCTAAGAACCACACGTATTTATTCACATAAGCACTGATAGAAGTCACTAAATAAACCGGTGTCACGCCACACTCGACGCGTGACACCATCTTAAGAAATAGTGGCGTCGTACGATAACATTTCTAACTTGATTTGATTCTTGATTTAAAGCAGACCTAAATTAGTGTCACGATAATTAAAATCGGACTTGTGAAATTGTAATAGAAATATTCTAGATTTAAGTAACATTTGGAACCTTTTGTTAAAACCGGAAATACAGTCTATCTGCAGTCGAGATAAAATAATAAATTTGCTATTTAAAATGAATAACAATGTAATTAAAAGATATTGGGATTGTACTATGTTATTAGTATTACTTTGTAATTACTACAATAATTGTCGATCTAAAATGAGTTTTATAGCAAATAAGGATTTTAAAGTACTTCGGTTGTTACAACGGTGAATTATTTTAACATAATTAATGATAATGTAATTATTTAATGCATGGTGTTAAAGTCGTTATTTATTTATAATTAGAATTATTAGCGAATGTAAAGTGTAACTATGTACAGAATCGTAGTTTAAATACTTCGTTAAACTAAAATATCCTTCACTTGGGTTGTCGGTAGGTGAAGGTAGGCGAATCCTTTATAAGTGCTTGTAAGAGGTTGTGCAAGATTCAGTATTCATTATTGTTTTGAGATCGTGAAATCTATTGTTATTGTCTCTAAGTGATAATTTTTGTCTCTGAGAGAGTTGTCTCCGAGATTATTGTAAAATCATCATTAATTACTAAAAAAAAACAAGGATCGAAAGCAGTCGTCGTTTCATTTCATGGTGTCGGTCGTGTTGTGAAAATACATACAAATGAAGGATAATGCCATCCGTTTGCTCTCGGCTCTCTACAGGCTCTACATATCTAGGTACTCTAACATATACAATAAAAAATCTGCAATAATTCCACGCCATGAATATGAACCATTTATTTTTTTAATAATTAGGACAATAAAAATGCTTACAATATTTTCTTTTATAAATTGAGCACGTTAACTACGTGTTAATTTAGAATAAACAAATTGTGTAAGGCGACGAGTGTATTACTGTTTCATGATTTTTGATCTTACAAAGAAAACACTAATGTTAAACTATTCGTATAAAAACAAGACATGTTTTATAGTAATCCTTAAAAGATAACTCTACGGTCATATGCATTTAGAAAGGGATTAAAATGTTCGTTAACAAAATTACATATTGTCGGAGGACGTCGCGACTAGACATGTTGTAGGAAATTTTTTGGAGTGTAACATGTAATATAAAAAGTATTACAAAAGAATATTCTGACTGGCTAATTCAATTTAAATACTTTATACTTACTTATCATAACCCTACTTGAATAAGAAAGATAATAACATTGCAGCATAACAGTTACTTAGCTGAAACAAATAATCTTTGAATGTATGTATTAAATTTTGATTTTATACATAGATTTAATCTGAGTAATTATATATGATAGGATATAGAGACTTTTTGAAAATTAAAACTTTTTGAAAAGTTGTTAAAATATTATTTACACTACGCTATCCTTGTTAATAACTCCAATGTATATATTTTGTTGAGCCCGGATAAAAAAATGGTACAAAGATACTGCACTTGAAAAATCATTCGTCTTTTATTTATCAATTTAAAATTTCAAGAGATTTACAAAACTGTTGTACATGGACAAAATGTGAATACAGTTCCTTTGAGATTCAGTCCATCAAAACTACTGAACTTGTTGGCATAAAATTGAAAGGTAGTTTCAGACTACATATTTTATGGATTCATTCGAGCTTTTGCCATTTTATAATGGTGAATCGGACGGGTATCAGCTAGTCTATACTAATATTATAAAGAGGTAAAGTTTGTGACGTTGTGACGTTGCAGGGGGTAATCTCAGTAACTATTGGTCCGATTTAATAAATTCTTACAGTGTTGTATAGCCCATTTATCGAGGAAGGTTATAGGCTATATATCATCACTCTAAAACTAATAGGAGTGGAGCACCATTGAAGAATATTTCAAAATCGGGGTATTTTTTTCTATTGAGAGCTTCCGCTGCGTGTTAGCGTTAGCCCAAGGTAACTATTCCACGCGAAAGAAGTCGCAGGCAGAGGCTAGTATACAATAAAGTGATCTACGTATTCGATATTAAGGTAATCGATCTGATATTCAAGTGATTTTTGCATTCCACTCATTAGTAAGAACAAATAAATTCTCCTGAAAAATAAAACTGTTAATTTTGTAGGCAACATACAAAGTTTTCTCTTTTCAAATTCCAAGTTCTTAAAATACGGAACTTTTATAATTACGGCAATACTAGTATACGCTAATATATAGTTGTTTTTATTCTTTTAATAAGAAAGTATTTTTAACAAAACATATAATACTATTCGAGATATTGTTGACAATACTACTACTGGGAATAATAAAAGTAAAAGTTGGTACGAATTCTCGCATAAAAAGTGTCATTAAATGAACCAAACTTTGTATAGAAAGATGTGAAGGAGTTTTCTTGTCGTGTTGACGTGAATTACAGACTACATAAAAGCATGACTGGTTATATCAGGTCACTGAACTTCGCTTGTTTGTAAAAAAGGTGAAGATTGATGAGCGGCGAAGGGCTTTAATATTGAAAAAGCTTACTTTATCAGTCTTGTGAAAACGTTACGCATGGTAATAACAATTTTTAAATCTACGTTACAATTATCATTCTAGTGATGTTATAGTTTATAATTTCAGATATAAATATATGTACGATTTTCATATATCGACATGAAATTAGTAAGAACCGTGTAGAAGCTTATATGAGTTTTAATTTCGATAATCTAATAAATTGTAACACTAGTTCGACATATTGATGTTATACTTCTTTTGGTGCGTTAGGGAAAAATGATGAGAGTAAATTTATACGATGCACACACCGTCACGAAAAACCGACACCCTGAAGTTAGCTATAGCCAACTTTTTCTATTTTTAGTGTCGTTTTTTCTACAAACGTAGAATAAGGCGAAAGATAAAATTTTTGAAAACATTTCTATCTTGTTACGCCAAAGAGGTATAACTTCTAACGCGTGTACATAAGTACACACATACACACTTTTGTTTTTATAAATATTTTATATTTTATTAGTACATATGTAAATTGTTAAGTATTTTCTAAAATTATCTTGTAACTAGTAAACATGAATAGGCCGGCATGCTAACATCTGTAGATGTTCAGGAGATTAAAATTGATTTGCGGTTTGGCAAAGCAACTCGTGTTTATTTATCTACTCTCAGTCTATTGTTTCGGAACCAAACGGAATGGGATGAAAACATCTGCTTTCTTTGTATAATGGAGATGAGTGAGAAACAAAACACACTACGGCAAAACCGCGATATCCTACTAATAACAGAAACAAAATAAGCCCGTGGGATTATTTTCTACTAATACATTGCTATATCCTTAAAACCCACTTCTGACGCAGAATTAACATTTTGACGTTGAAAGCTGACGTTTAATTAAAATTTCTAAGCGTAACATGGATTATATTATTATTGTAAGACGTATATTAATAATGTAAAATTTTTAGCAAAAACATACACGTATTATATATTCTTTTCTGTTATTTACGTGTGACCGGTTAAATGTCCGGATTTTATCTACCGTTTGGCTACAGTCCATTAACATTTTATACTCACGAAGCGCTCTTATTGCTGTTAGGTGAATAGGTCTTTTGTGAGTCTGATACCCTTTATCGTGAGTTTTGTGATCTCTTCATTGTTATGGACAAGTATATAACATATAAATGATCGTAAACAGTTTTTTTTTCTATTATAGAAGCACAGAATACCGCTGCCAGTATGCCGGTGGTATGCACACTATTATCTAAAAACAGCGGCGAACTTTCCTTCAGATAGTTGTCAAAATAAAATCGGCGGAGTGCCTTCACAGCTCGCCTTAGTAGTCCGGTGAAGCTGTTAAGGCCTTGCTGGGCAAACAGCGTAGTCATTTCGATAAAGAAAAAAAAATCGGCGAACTACAAAAAATCGCCGATTCATTACTTCATGTCTTGGTTGTTGAGTATAAATTGTCTGATCCCAAAATGCGATAAATCAAGACAGAGTCACTGTGACGTCACCATGTGCAAAGTGGTTACTGATAGCCCAATGCGATACGATTAAGCGTTCTACCATGGCGAATGTTGCACCCAGTGTATTCTAATCGCGATATTTATACTTTACTAGCGGGCCGGGTGGACGTTGTCCTACCTTGATAATAAAAAAAATCTAAAATTCAATCGCGGCGCCACCTTCCGAGTCCAATTGTGAACCTAAACCATTCTCGTATCCACTGGAACACGTACACAAAATTTCATCAAAATCAGTCCAACTGTTTAGGAGGAGTTCAGTGACATACACACGTACTGAAGAAATTTATATATAAAGAGATTTTAGCGTTTGACTGCAGTCTAACATGATGTGAAATGACGCTTGGTCCAAGATGGTAAACAGTTAAGCCTAAAGTGGTATTGGGTCTTAAATGCAGCTGCTGGAAAACATCTATAATAGGTGTTTGATAACTTATTTGCAATATGAGGGTGGTATAGGTAGGTGGTAGAGCCACGCTGAAGCTATTACTGGTTTCAGCATGAATGGGTGGGCTCGCCCGTGGTACTACCACCCTCTCATAGAAAACGGACGTGAAGTAAAAGTGCTTGCATTGTTGCGTTTCGTTCGGTCAGTGAGAGCGTCGGATACCCATCTCCCCTCCCCCTCCTCACTTCTTCACTCCCCCTTCTCCCTAGCAGGCTGGCAACGCACTTGCGACTCCTCTGGTGTTGCAAGTGTCTATGGACGGTGGTGATCACTTAACATCAGGTGGCCCACCTGTTCGTGTGGCTATTATGATATAAAAAAAATATAACGGGCGGATGGTTTTTGAAAATACCTTACCAGCATACTAAAGTATCACACGATGATCTGATGATGATCTTTCACCCAAAGATCTGGCTTATCCGCAAAGAATTTCTAAGCTGGCCGTGGACCTACAATCACTTCTATATAGACATGCGGTACATGAAGTGATGCAATATAGAGCCTTCTTGTTGAGAACGTTTGGCAGCACAACGGCCAGAATGGCGCAGAATGGTGAACAGCAAAGTACGCGAGTTCGAGGCTCAGCGTAAAGCGGACCTTGATACCAAACGCGACCAGTTAAAGGCTCGCCCTCCTGCTGCCATAAAATATCATTATGAGAACTGCATACTCACGTGCCCTCAATGTGCACGAAGTTTCGCCGCGAAGATAGGCTACATAAGCTATCTTCGGCCATTTCTATGTTTAGGGGTCAAAGTGGTCGCCATGGCCGAAACCGGTCGGAACAATCAATTAATTATCTAACTACAGCTGGATATATTTAATAATGAAAACAAGTATTTTAGGTCTTTGTGCTTGTCTCGATCAAGATCTTTTACATGACGTGTATCGGCGTATCTCTCGTGTGACGTATAAGAGTAATCCATTTATGCGTGAATTCAATACGTAACAGAAATCGGTAGAGATAAAATTAGCCTCTACTCTCTATTATGAACGTGTTTCCTTCCAGCTGAATTAATATATATTGTGCAAACATAACGTTCATGTTAGAGTATGTAATTGAGTTTGTAATATACTACAAGTTATGTATTTTTTTCCTTTTTATGACAACACCGGAGTTTTGTATAAAGGTGATTTAAGACTCCAAAAAGAACATAGATTAGTTAGGTTATTTTTCATTCTGATAATTTATGCATATAATAAGAATTTCGATTTAAAGTGTCTGTACTTTTTAGATTTTTGTGAAAAAAATTGTTGCTGGTGTCTTGGAATAAAATACATTTTAATAATTTCTAGAAACATCTGTCTGTCTGTTTGTATGAACACGCATCACTGCTAAAGTACTGCGTTCACGATGAAACCTCACGAAGAAAATCATAAAGGATATCCTTGAGTAACGTTTACTCTTGGTTTCAATAAAATTGGTTTAATATATCAAAAGTGATTGTAATTGTAATAACGACACGACTTATGTACGAGAGAAAAGTAGATAAGTAAATGGACTTCATATATTCACATGATTTTATTAGTCACTGGTTTTTTATATTAGGATCCACGCGGACGGAGTCGCGGTCACAGCTAGTACCTGATAAAACACGCGGAATAATTCAAAAAAGGTTGTGAAGGAGGTTGCTATGCTCGACTGTATGTCTTATTTTACTCTTACGTTTCAATTACCCTTTTTCATTCTACATTCAATGATTAAATTCAATGATATTATAACATATACTATTATTATAATATTTATCCCTTTAAAAAATCAATGAACTATGGTCGAATGTCGACCACTGGGCGCTCACTAGTTAAAATAATAGCACCTATTAATAATGTATGCAAAGAACAAAGATGACGACAGATAAAGAACTATCGACAAACACCTGCAAATCCACAGACTGTACAACGATTTAATATATATAAAATATATCTGGAAAATAAATTAAAAGTATTCAGGGTTAAATTTATTTATATGATACCATCCGCATTAAAATTTAAAATAAACGACTGACTACGAGTTTCTGTTTTTAATACTTTTTCATAGCATTAACGCCAGATTATTGGGAATGTGTCATTGCTCTTATAAATAATGTGTTATGATGTGTTTTTAAATTATAGGTTTAATAATATTTAAGCTAAATTAATAAATTCTAAAATACGTCTTTTATCTATACTAATATTATAAACAGCAGAAATGTCCCCTGTTTTAACACGCCTGTTCCGGCTCTCTCTCAGGTTAGGTGTTGTTCCAAAGTCTTGGAAGCTTGCCAACATACAACCTATTCTCAAAAAGGGCGATCGTGCCGATCCTACCAATTATCGCCCAATAGCCATCACCTCTCTCCTGTGTAAAGTTATGGAGCGAGTTATCAACAACCAACTCATGACATACCTAGAGAGCAATGACATCCTAAGTGATCAGCAGTACGGTTTCCGCCAAAAAAGATCTACTGGGGATCTCCTGGTGTATGCCACTCAAAAATGGGGTGAGGCTATTGAGAGACATGGTGAGGCCTTGGCTGTATCTGTTGATATTTCCAAGGCCTTCGACAAAGTGTGGCACCTAAGCCTGATAGGTAAGCTCCAATCATATGGAATCCCCGACAGTCTGAGGGTCTGGATCAAAGACTTCCTGAGTGAACGTTCAATTCAGGTAGTGGTGGATGGTTGCTCTTCCAACCCTATGGCAATTGATGCTGGAGTTCCCCAGGGGTCAGTACTCTCTGCAACGCTATTTCTGCTATTTATTAACGATCTGTTCAAACCCGGTACCCTCGGGTATGCAGACGATAGCACTGTTACAGAGAGTTACATATCGGGCTCTCGTGCTGATGGGAAAGTAATTGGTGATCTGAGAGAAGCTATGATCAACCGCATGAACTTGGCACTTGAATTTGTATCTAACTGGGGTGATGCAAACCTTGTTAAGTTCAACGCTACGAAAACTCAGGCGTGTCTGTTCTCCTTGAAACGTAGTCCATTCTATCTTAAACCTTTTCTCCAGGGTGTACCCATACCGGTTGCCGACAACCTCGAGCTCCTCGGGATAAATTTAAACGCCAAGCTCAACTATGGACGTACGATTGAGGCTAAGGCTAAAATGGCTGCAAAAAAATTGGGGGTCCTTTTCAGGGTGAAGCGGTACTTTACGCCGGTGCAGCTTCTTAATCTTTATAAGTCACAGATAAGGCCGTGTATGGAGTATTGCTGCCACCTTTGGGACGGGTCTGCTAAATACCAGTTGGCCTTACTGGACTCCGTCGATCACAGAGCTCGAAGACTTGTCGGCAACGAATCACTGTTAGCAGCCAAACTGCAAACACTGGAACATCGGCGTAGGGTCTCTTGCCTTGTAGTATTCTATCGGCTACACTTTGGGGAATGTGCACAAGATCTGCACCAACTAATTCCACCGTCTCCGTTTCATCTTAGGACTACCAGACGTCGTACGGGGATCCACTCATTCGCGGTTGACATACCATTCATCCGGACGAAGTGCTTTGCATCTTCATTTATTATGAGAACCGCGAATGAGTGGAATACGCTCCCTGCGTCTGTTTTTCCTGAAGTGTATGATGAAGTGATCTTCAAAAGAAGAGTGAATGTGCATTTACTGGGTGAACGCGTTACATCCTAGGCCTCATCCTCACTTTCCATCAAGTGTGACAGAGGTCAAGCGTCACACAGTCTATTATAAAAAATAAATAAAAAAAACAGGTAAAGTTTGTGAGTTTGAGAGGTTGTAGCGGGTAACATCTGGATCTACATAACCGATTTTCAAAATTATTTTATCAATAGAAAGCCACGTTATTTATGAATGTCATAGGCTATATATTAACCTGGAAAATGAAGAGACTTTTTTATAGTAGTCGGATTTGCAAAGTAAATCGGAAAAAAACGGTCGAATGAAAACGTTTCTTACGAACGCTGCCTTAACGATGAGAGATATATGATTGAGTTCTAGAGAAAAGTTTTAGAGCTTGATAACGCCTACAAAAAACAACGGACAGCATACTTGTATGTCTAACTTTTATATTTAAGACGCAAAAAGTTATATTAAAAAAATAATTTAAATCTTTAAGCCAATCCCTGTTTTAATCCAAATTTTTACATAAGTATAAATATAGAACCAATATAAATAAAATGAATCTTTAATTTTTGTAAATATAAAATCTTTACCGCATAACGCACGACCCATCTTTAGATATTTTATCTCATGTGCCTCTGACGCAGACAGATAGTCCTCCAAAGAGGCGCGAGGAATAGAGTTTAAACACAAGCGCCGGGGTCTACGTTCCGCTAAGGAGATTTAGCGCAAAGGACGTTAGGTTAATGTCTTTTTCTAATACACTTAATAGATTTTAGCTTTTGATCACATTCTCACCGGATGTTAAAGGACTATGTGGTCCAAAATGGTAAACACGTTAAGCCTCGAGAGGGACCGGCATCTAAGTGAAGATGCTGGAACACATCGACAGGGGCTTGGCGACATATTCTCGACTTGGTAGCTAGCCAGGCGGACTTTGAAAAAAACCCTACGACAAATTATATGGTTTGATGACGAAATTTTTTGTCATCCATGACAGATTTATGCTCTTAAATGTAAACACCAAACCGATATTATGAGATATATTTTAAGAAACTCGAATGAGCACGATACATATACGCAGTATTAACAGGAAGTAAGTGACAGTTGACAGTAGTGACATTACACTATTCGAGACCCAACTGAATAATGTTTACAGAGAATGCTACAAACAATCATTATCGACCTATTTTTTGCCTGCGGATGTATGCCTGTTAATGTAGATTTAACTCTATCCTTCGGCAACTATACGTTTTTGTGGACGAAAGGTAGCTCAGAGGATTTCGAGCAGTCTCTTCGTACGTCGAGATCTCCAAGATCTCGTGGAAGATGAGTAGTTGAGCTGTATAGTCAATACTCGATAGGGAGAAGGAATATGCGGGGTGATCCTGTGAAGGATTAGCCGCCGGAGGTTTGGGAATGTGCTGGGACGCGGGTTTAGGAGCCCACGGGGCCTGAGGGGCCCGGTAGGGGCGGGGGGGCGCACTAGTCGCGGGTACGGACGCTGCCGGTGCACGAGACGTGCCCGGCAGGTTCGGGAAGGCCTCTCGAGACATGAGAGGCGGAGGTCGAGGACGGGCGGGAGCGGCGGCCGTCTTAGACGGCGACGCCTGCCTGGGGTAGCGAGGGCGCTTTGTGCGCGGGGCGCGGGGACATCCGCGATAATTCGCGGTATGACCCACGCCGCGGCACAGAACACAGCTCGGGGGATCGGGGGAGTCTTTAGTGCGAGAACACTCCTTGGTGGAGTGGTCGCCGAGGCACTTAACGCACCTGGGTTTCAGGAGACAGTTTCGTGCGGAGTGTCCGTACACCTGACAGTTGTGACACTGCGAGGGCACAGACGTTTTGCGCGGCGGCTCGACGATAACGCCGGAGAGGCCGCAGAGGGATGTGAGATTGAAGATCGCTTTCCCTTGAGGGGTGCGATCGAGGACAACGAGAACCATATCATATGGAGCCCTGGTGCGCGGAGAGCGCATACGATGAACCTCGCGAACAGGAATCTTCTGATCTTTGAGTGATGTTTATTGGTCATTTATTATGATAAACAATTATTAATTCTTATCAACATGTAATCATATAATAACACTACAGCAACACGTGGCTGGGTCAGCTAGTCTATACTATATATAAAATATAATATAATACCGTTATAAAGAGGTAAAGTTTATGAGTTTGTGACGTTGTAGGGGATAATCTCAGGAACTAGTGGTCCTGATTTGAAAAATTATTTCAGTGTTAGTAACCTCATTTATCGAGGAAGGCTATAGGGTATATATAATGACGCTAAGACCAATAGGAACGGAGCACCAATGGAGAATGTTTCAAAATCGTTTTTTTTCACTTTGAGAGCTTCCGTTGCATGTTAGTTCGTTAAGTGATGTTTATTGGTCATATTATCAACAACAATTATGAATTCTTATCAATATGTAATTATAAAATAACTGAGCCACAGCAACGCGTGACCGGGTCAGCTCGTATTAAATACACCGATAACGCTGTTTCATATATAAATCATTTTACTGGTTGTTTCGACTTTTAATAAATTTAAATTCAATGCAAATATGCCTATATAATGGTGTTAATAAAAAATGCGAGGTTGAAAATCGTTCGTAATAAGCACTTGTGGGTTTGAGTATCTATTTATTACTTTCTTAAGCCGCTTATTTTTTCCATTTAGGAAATAATATCTTTAAATTTCACGGAGAAGACTTAACATACCCTTAGACAGCTTAAACTTAGACTAAAATATTTTCAAATTATAAATAGAAATTTAATAACACGAGAGGATTTTATTCCCTGTTCAACAAATTTGTTTTAGATAGTATTTTTAGGAGCGCTGTCTTTCTTTTTAATGTGGGAAAACATAGAACTGTGGATTTGTCAGAGTTTGAAATCGTCAATACGTCACGGGCTGGCGTGGTAATTTTGCCCATACCTTCCGTCGGAAAAAGGCCTATGGCCCTGCAGTGGGTCTCTTACGGGCTGATGATAATGATGATATATAAATTGAATACATATAAACCAAAGAACTTTCAAGTTCTCCGCGTGTACACACTGATATACGCACTGTTTTTTATGTGTGTGTTTTAGTAAAATGGATTACACCGGTCTTATATTCAACAATGTGTTCGTAAATATGCAAATATAATAATAATAGTATTGGTTATACATGAATTTAGTACCGGGATCCGTAGTGTTTGATTTCAATATAATTATTTGCATAGCGAACGTTTCAAGTCACTCGTCTATATTTAAACTGAACGTTTCCCTATTGTGTACAGGGACTGAGCATTGTCGAATCTTATAGACGATGTTTTCCATTCTACGAGAGATTTCTAGCATTCTAGTTTTGAATTCAAGCGTCGGTGTTCGATTTTATTCCTTTGCAATTCACATGAACCATGCAGAGTAAAAGAATAACACTTTACAGTTTCATTTAACCTTTTTAGAGTATTTAAGATTTATTATTATTCATACAATTTAAAGATAAAAGTAATGCTGATGTAACATAGGCTAGGTCTTTGTAAGTAATAAATTCATATAAATTGACTAAATCTGTAATCTTTAATTCAAATTAATAATGTGTATGATGAATTTTTAACAGCAAATTTATCGCAAATGAATGGCAAATATCTTCAAAGGGCTATCGTAAATGAATGTTTTGTGCCATCACAATATAATCAATACATAGTTGAATTATATCTGATTCAAAGCAGCGATTGTAATTTAGTTTCGTTGTTAATTAGCCAATATCTTTGTTTGACATGAATCTGTAATGATAGTAGGTTGCGAGTTAATTTTTTCAAGATTGCCTGAAGGAATATACGTTTAAATATCATATAAATTGCTTTTTCTTTTAAGTAGATATACATCAAGAATGAGACATTTCTCGGTTCAATCCATAATTTAGATTTATTATCTTTCATACAATACGAAGATAAAAGTAAGGCTCAAGCAAGAAATGTTAAGTCTACGTTAAAAATAAATTCACTAATTCTATGTTTTTTAGTTCAAATGAATAATCTGTATGTTGCTATATATTTATTTAATTTTAGATATTTATAATATATACATATATATATATATATACATGCTTGTACTATTATAATTTGAGAAATATGTTAAAATCATATTCACAAACTTTAAAGAGAACAGGCATTTACGCTTTATCCAGTCACCCACAGTATGTAGAAAAAAGAAAATAAGTGAATCAGCATAGCTGGATCAGAGTTTCACTATAGCTACCAACCCGGCAGTTCTTAAATATACTTAATGGCAAATACATCCCAACGCTCATGTTCAATGTGTTTAGGATTAGTGGTTTTTATTACAGAATAATTCAATAATGCTATTACTGTATATCCATATGGGATAACTAAAAATAATTACTTTTTTTGTAAATGACAATACCATTATATTTTACAACTAGCTGTACCCGCAGCTCCACATGCAATTAAAAAAAATATATTAAAGAAATATAAAATTGTGAGACCATTACAATTATAGAAATGCTTTCTAAAAACAATTGTAAGTACGATAATCACGCCACTTACAGCATGTAACGTACACATTAAATATATAAATACTAACAGTGTGTCAAACCGTTTTAGACATAGCACTGCTGATGAAGCCATGGTTAACAGCTAGTCTAAATTAAAATTGACTGAATGTTTTTTTTATAATGTCCGCTATCTGCCGGTGAAAGTCCCGTAAAAAATGTTCGAACCGTTTTTATTGCGGGCGAAGACACAGTTAACAGCTAGTATAAATTAAAATTGACTAAATTACTTTTTACAAGATCAGCTATCTGCCAGTGAAATTCCCGTCAAAATCGGTCCAGCTGTTTCAGAGATTACCCGGAACAAACAGTTAGACAGACATACCGACAAAAAATTTAAAAATTGCATTTTTGTTATCAGTTGCCTGTATACTTTCACACCCAATCAGTAAAAGAGGGTAATTTTGATGTTACATACAGACACTTCATTTTATTATATGTATAGATATAGATAATTATTATAATTCCTTCTTATTCTATAGATTGGATGAATTTTGTCAACAATTTAAGAGAAACCCGGTATGAATAGTTCTGCCTTGATCAGCAACGCATCTCTGTTCTTTGCCTATGAATAACCATTATTAGTTTACTAAATGTTTCGTCATTCACTTGTTCCGTCAAAACTGACAAGCCAAACTGATTCATGAGTTTTTTATAAAGATAGAAATTCATAAATGGGGCCATGAATGCAGTTTAGTGCACGTTCGCGAATCCTGGCTAATTTTATAGAGACGGTACGGTCAATGCGCCGGAGCATTGCATGAACACACCAGAAATAACCAGCGGTTAATTGAAACTGGCGCCGATTCGCGTCGATATAATGTGCAATCAAACTACTTCAATAAGATGATACCCATCACATTTGTGCTTGAACTTAAGTACATTATGCCATATTACATTATAGGGATTAATGTTAACAGGGCATCTGGAAATCGTTTCTGGGGATATCCCCAATCTGTCCATGAATGCACTCACTATCATGAGGTTTAAAGCTTGAAATATAAATATTAGTAAATTTGACCTAATTTATATTTTACTACAAGCCAGTCCTGGTTTCGCATTGATGTATTAACGATGAAGAAAATTAGACGATAATGCAATTAAATAAACTGACAACTGAACGTCAATATGTCAATACTTTCAAAGAATTTCCCTCTTCCTTCAGTATCACTCCCTCACTTTTATATGAAGATTTATTTAAACATAAACTTTTTACTCTTCCGTACGATTTTTAAAGAATTGTTTTCATACAAATCTTGGCCAGACAATAATTAGCCAAATAGATGCAGCCGTTCTGTAGTAATGCGCTTATACAGGCTGAATGGTTAAAGAGTCGCAATATTTATAGGGGTTACTGAGCAGTCGTTTTTGGTTCTAAATCAATTTAAAAAATAGGTGTTTAATATTTGACCTAATTATATCGAGAAACGCAAAACTGATATGCGCGTCAACATCAGATGATTTACGCAAAAACGAACTGGTGTATAATTACCGACGCGGTGAATCACGCCATGCCGCGCACTCCGGCCTGCACCCCACATCTCGGCCCACGCCCCGCCTCGCTTTGTTCGACCCTGTGACATTCCGACTATAAGCAGTTACGTAATAATTAACCTTGAAAAGCGTCCTTTAAATTTTACTCATTGAACCTAGGTGCGATTTTTTTACGTTTAAAAGTATAATTCCCATACTTTTAAAAGTTTTAGAACAAACTTTAACTACGGTTCTCTTTGTTGTTTATTAGTATTTGTTTTGATATCATCATTTTAAATGTGACCATGAACTATCACACGATTGAACGGTGCCACCATTTACACAGTCACCAGATAGTATAGGACATTCGGCAATTGATTTTTATTTATACAGACAATTATTCCATGGTCAACTACAAGTATTAAGGAGTATGGTGTATATCCATACAATTATTGGGATAAATTGTAATCGCTGATAATTTTATTCGTTTCTTTGTATTAGAAGTATCTGTTTAGTGATAAAGGTCCTCCGTGAAATCATAACATAAATTGAGGTCCTATGTGAGAATTCGATTTATTTCCTTTGGGAGTTTTTATACCTCTCTCCAATAAGCTTAGTCCTCGTTGCCGAGGTTTTTGTTCCGGTCCCTCTGAATAAACGCGACCTGCTTTCAACGGGTAGTTAATCCTATGCTTTCAGTCGAGTAGCGTGACTTAACACAGAACTGGGTTATGACTACACATTTTTAAGCAATCCCATTTCAGATATTAGGTTCCGGCGACGTAGATGTTCATACCAAAGAGAATAATCATTATCAGTATAATATGTGACGTTATGTTTTGTGGTAATAAATTTATATATTCATAGATTTTGTTAAATGTTAAATGACAGCAATTCTTCAAACAAGATTCCTCAGATTTCAAATATAATAAAAAAACACAGTCTTCTTCTTCTTACCCGTATCCCACATAAGTAGGGTCGGTACAACATGTTTGTCATGTTGTGGTATATGATTTGGCTTAATTTTTACGATCGGCCGCCTGCCTGACATCAACTCTCCTTGGGATTATTCTGTTGTACCACTGTACTTATGATTATTATTATATAGTTACGAAGTCTGATGGGATCTTTTAGCCTTACAATTTTTCTGTACGCTTTAACTTTGGCTATTTATAGTGTCTGCTTGAGTGGCACCACCGTTCCGGTTAAAAGCGAAGTTCTTCAAAAGTATGGTTTGCTTGCTATATTGCCATTTTTATGTAACAGAAAACTAGCCAACTTTAGACTATTCCCGACGACTGCATTATCAGGGGATTTTTTTCAGGATTCGTGGTTTCACAGTTTTCTCAGTAATAATAATATACTATTATTTTATTAGATACAATAAACCATTATAATAATATAAAATATGAAAACTATAATAGAAAAATAAACGCAAATAAAATGACAAAAATGATAATAAAAAAACACAATAAGATACATAAAATACTCAGTACAGTAGACGATTACCTCATACTTTCTAAGTGTAACTATATCCGGTATATATAGTTCTGTTGGTGGTAGGGTAGAGCCACGCTGAAGCTATTACTGGTTTCAGCATGACTGGGTCGGCTCGCCCGGGGTACTACTACCGTCTCACAGAACACCGATGTGAAGTAACAGTGCTTGCGTTGTTGCGTTTCGTCCGGTCAGTGAGGGCGCCGGAGGCTCCCTTCCCCTCTCCTCTTCACTCTCCCTACACCTTCCCCCTTTCACCCCAAACAGGCTGGCAACGCACTTGCGACTCCCCTGGTGTTGCTAGTGTCAATGGACATCGGTGATCACTTTACATCAGGTGACCCTCCTGTTCGTTTGCCTCCTAGGATATAAAAAAAAACTATATTGTTATTCAAGTAGAATAAATAGAAATTGCCTTGATATCTCATTTTATTAGTTGTGCAGTAACAGGAGCATAAATAGTTAGAATGTCTTTAGTAGCAGGCGACTACTGAGTATTTGTGAAGAAAAATATTATTTTATTATACAACTTTACAGCATTGAGTATTGTAAACAACCATCGAGTTCTCGTGAATTAAGACTTCCCGCTTTTCTTTAAATGTTATCAGTCCATCATAATTTTTTATTATTGCATTCTAGAACTTTCGACCCCTCGTCCTTATCGTATCCTATTAATATTACAAACAAAAAAGTTGCTGAGGATTAATCGATGTTCGTAACCCTTTCAGGCATAAACTACCAAATGGATTTTGATGAAACTTTACAATAACGTAGCTTATACATTAGAATAACACACCGGCTTATAATTTATAACGATATGGCTTAAAATGTCCAGAATATAACCATTAATGCCAAGTAATTTGGAAAAAAAGCTATTATATTAGTGTTATTATCTCGCCATGCGATGCATAAATCGTTAGAGTTTAGGAAGATAACGTATATTGTCATCTATACATATAATAAAAATGAAGTATCTGTATGTAATATCAAAATAAAAAATTTTGACTGATTGGGTATGAAAGTATACACGCTTCTGATAACAAAAATGAAACTTTTAAAATTTTTGTCGGTCTGTCTGTCTGTTTGTTCCGGGTAATCTTCGAAACGGCTGAACCGATTTTGACGGGAATTTCACTGGTAGATAGCGAACCTAATAAGAAGTAATTGTGGTTATTCTATTTTAGACTAGCTGTTACCCGCGACTTTGTCTGCATGAAATTTAGCAAGATTTCAACTCATTCTTTATTTTTAATGAGAGAAATAATTATCGGCTTATTGTTTACAATTCGACATTATAATTATTAATAACATTAATGATATAGAGGTCTTCCTAATAAGATCTTAGATTATAAACGTATTACGTAAAGAGTTCCATAATACAATTTGTTGCGGAACAGACAAGCGTTTATTTTTTGTATAGTCACTAAATCTTAATTATAATAATGGCAATGTATATTAAATGTAATGTAAATATAAATCTTTATAATAATATTTTTAGTTATTGTTTCAATAGTTCCTTATACCGTGTAAGTGAACACTGAGGTAGTTATATGGTTGGTTAACCATGTGTTGCTGATGATAAACCTCATTTGGCACGCTCTTTGTATTTATATATCTAATGTACACGTTACATGTTACTTTTAGTGGCGTGCGCGTCGTACTTACAATTGTCTTTAAAGAGCGTTTCTGTAATTGTCACAATTGTAAAATTGTAAAAGTCTCACAATTCTATAATTCTTTAATACGATTTTAAAAAACGCGTGCGTAGCTGCGAGTACAGCTAGTTATTTATAAAGATACAGACGCAGATGGTAGCTAGTTATATTATATGCTAACCACAATGCGACCGATAGTAGTATTCTATCTTAGACATAAAAGCGAATATTAGATAATGACCGGAGGAAATTTACAAGGGGACTATGATTACGACAAAATATACCTACATGTAATATTGAGTCTATTCAACTTTTCTTTTTATGTATTGTGTGAGTCCAATTTTCTTGATATATTAGAGAAATAGTTAGATACAATAATTAATTTATAAAGGAGTTGTAAAGTTCGAACGTAATTAAAAAAATAACCAATATTTTTTTATTTTTTTTAATATCATAGGAGGCAAACGAACAGGTGGGTCACCTGATATAAGTGATCACCACCGTTCATGGACACTTGCAACACCAGGGGAGTCACAACTTGCCAGCCTGTGTTGGGGGGAAGAAAGGGAAGGGGAAAGTTGAAGAGGAAGGGAGGTGGGTCTCCGGCGCTCTCACTGACCAAACGAAACGCACCAATGCAAGCACTGTTACTTCTCGTCGGTTTTCTGTGAGAGGCTGGTACTACCCCGGGCGAGCCGACCCATTCATGCTGAAACCAGTAATAGTTTCAGCTGGGCTCTACCACCAATATAATAAAATGGTTTCCTTTATGTTTTAATTATATTATAAGACTAGTTGCCCCCGCGAACTTCGTTTCGCCCTTAATATGATTTTTTTTCTAAGCCTACCTTTTTAGTAGATACATATCAACATATGGAACGTTTGGCTATGCTACCTCATAGAGACTGTTCGTTTTTGCGGAATAAAAATTGAGAAAGCGGAAATTTTAAAGCAAACTGTAGTAAAGTGGTAAAATTACATACGTCAACTCAAAAATAAAAATAAAACATATTAATTATGATGAGTTCAAGTTGCTGATAGCAAAGTTGCGTTCAAAATTACAGAAAAAGAAAACCGATATTTTAGGTTTTTTTTAGTGCAATTTTTCCAATTTTTCTCTCTGTAAAAACTTTTCTCAGAGTTTAAGGAATACATCAAATAAAAATTACTCGATTTGGACCAGCCGTCTTCGAGTTTTGCGGTTAGCAACATATTTTGCGATTAATTTTTATTTTTTCCCTCCCCTAACCCGTCCCACCAAAGGGTGGCAACGCACTTGCAACTCCTCTGCTGTTGTTAGTATCCATGGACGGTGGTGATCACTTAACTTCTGGTTACTTAACTGAACCTGTTCGTTTGCCACATGACATTAAAAAAAAATAGATATAGTAGTAGTAGTCTAATGGATTACCGGTTGAATATCATTCCAATGTCTAACCACGGTATGTACCAACATTTTTTCGGAATTTCGGAAAAAATCGTAAGGAAACCTGAACCTGAGAAATGTTCTGGTAATACGGGATTATATTAGTATTAATTATACGGGAGAAAACATAGAACTGTGTATTTCTCAGAGTTTGAAATCGACAATACGTCGTGGGCTGACGTGGTGATTGTGCCCATATATTCCTAAGAAAAGAGGCTTATGGCCCTGCATGCTAGCTAATGATGTTAATAGTGATAACTTATAAGCAAATATAGTCATTATAATCCAATAAACAAACGAAGCGTTATCATCACAATGTTAAATGGATTTCCAAATTAACTTATACTCAGATAACACCGTTTACTTTTTAATAATACCTTGAAATATATTTTATGAAAACAGATTTCAATAAAGTTTTACCGTAGAAGCTCGCTTGCGTTAACAACGGAAAATTTTTATAATATTAAATTGCGATCTCCGAGCTTTCAAACCGTGCACTTTTATGACACAGTTTTCCTTCCACTTCACATCACGTACATATTTTTCATTTTAATATTGGCTCTGTTTACAGAAATAAATGTGCATTTCTATCGTAATGGTATATTTCAATTCAAAAGTTTTATAAATAAAATATTTCAATTGTCATCATATATATTAATACGTGCAGCCTAAACTTTGTATCCCTTTTTAACGGAATTGCGCGAACGGATGAACGTGAAATTTCGCATAGTTAAAGTTTATATGGAGGAGAGGTGCAGAAAGCTATTTATTTTATATAAAATGCATTAGAAGTACATTAAATTAATTAAAATATGCATTACTCACACTAATGCTTCAATTTTACACAACATATACACACATGTAAATAAAAAAGACAATTTGACTTCCGTCAATAAAGAACTTCAAAAAAGGTTGCGAAAGAGGTTGCAATGCTCGACTGTATGTATTATTTTACTCTTACGTTCCAATTACCCTTTTTCATTCTACATTCAACAATGATATTAATCCTAATAAAATTCAAACTTTAAAAAAAACAATGAACTATGGTCGAATGTCGACCTCTGGGCGCCCACTAGTACGTATAAATACTTCTGTAAGAGATAACTTGCGACTACTATTAAGAGGCTAGTGGTTAAAGATATATGTATTTAATTGATAAAAATGGGAGAAGTTTAAATATATCATGTTAAAGTTTCCTTATTACTCATAACATATTAATGTTCTATTTAATATTATTACTATAATTTTATGATTTTAAAATCTGAAGGCATGAGTGGAAGAAGGTTTTTATGACCTAAAGTATAGTATTATGTCCATACGTATTCTTATAGGATTAATAAGAATAGGATAAGAAATAAATAAAATTACAATACTCAAAATATAATATATCCGATCACTAAAGTCCACGCCAAACTTTTTGGCCGCTCAGAATATAGTTTTCAGATCGGCCTTGCTCACAATATAGTACAGAATTTAAAACAAAACAAAGCTATAATATTATAATAGGAATCTAAAATTGTCAATTGTTTATCTTTAAGTTATCTCAACGTTATTCCTATAATATAATACGTATTTATACTTAAATTTGTGTTATGCACATCTATATTCAGAGCGGTCAAAACCTTTGGCACGGTCTATACATATTATAAAACAAAGTCCGCTGCTACGTCTGTCAGTCTGCCTATCTGATCGTGATAAACTCAAAACCTTTGAACGGATATTCGTGCGGTTTTCACCAGTAGATAAAGAAAATCATGAATTGAGAAATTTAAATCAGGGCGGGATATCGTCCGCCGGGTAGCTAGTCAAAGATATAACCAAATTTTGCAGCGCATTTGTGTAAAATTACAAATTTGTGACATAAGTGTCATATCATCAATTGTTTTAAGGACACTAAACTTTTTGACTACCAAACTTTTTTATTTTTATAATAATAGTTTAACACTGTTTTGGATTAAACTCTTGACTGTATTATGTGCGCAAGCCCAAACTTAGGGCTGTATTCAGAGCGGCCAAAATGATTGACGAGGACTGTACGTTCTTTAAAAGGTTTTTTATTCAATCTAAAATATCTGGATATAGCGAATCGCAAATATTATTGATTCATCATCTTCTTACCCTTATCCCACCTTAGTAGGGTCGGCACAACATGTTTTCCTTTTCCACGCTCGGCTATCATATGTCATCTCAGTATTCACACCTTTTACACACATATCATTTTTCACACAATCCATCCATACCCTTTTCGGCCTTCCTCTACTCTTATATCCATCGCCCGTCATACTCAAAGCTTATTATTGTTATTAGTAAATATAATTGAATGTTAATTTAGAAAATACTTACGAGTGCCATCGAAACGTGTGGCGATAGTATCGAGAAAGGTGTTCTGGGGCGCGAGGAGCCCCTTGCGCACGGGCATCACACCTCACCGCGCGGCCAGCGCTCGTCACCCTCACCCTGCAAGAAACAACCAGTTACACAAACCATACTATACATTCAAATATTTCCTATAACATGGCGTTATATATCCCCTTTATTTTACCAGTCTTTTAATTAATTCGTTTTTTTTTAATATCCGTTCATGTCAAATTTTTTGATTGATTTTTAACTAACTTCCTGATGAGCTTGAAAGTTGAAACTTAGTTCAGGATTGGATAAAAATGTATATAAATTAAGGTAAAGAATTTTATTTCAATTATGATCGGATGAGAGGAAACGAAAGTAAACCAGAAATTTATTGCGAAATTTCATACAAAAGCAGAAATTAATAATCACGAAGAGTGTATACATTTATCAAATCGTCAAATTATATATTTATAAACTATTCACCTGTATTTCTTTGAATAATAATGATATACATTTTGTACGTGAAAAAGATACACATATCCTTCAGCCGTTTTCTGAAAAAGCACACGGTAAGAAGTAATTTACTGATTATTTCAATGGTTTGTAATAGAAGTGGATCGTTGTCTTAAAGACAAATAAAAGGAGATTATTCAAACAGTTCTCTTAATGAATAATAAAACTTAATTTCTATTACGAACATTTTTTGCCCGATTAATTTTCAGCAATAAAATACGTTGTTCCATATCAGTTATTAATAAGATTAACATTACCTAAATTAACTAATCAAATAGACTATTAGAAGGTATAGTAATTTCAAAGGATGAACAAATGTTTCGTTATCTCCTAGTACAAATTTCAGTTTCTTTTTACTGTTATCACTTATCAGAGATGCTTGTATTATGTACAGAAAAGCAAATTAAACATGTCAACGCATATCATAACAATCGAAATTATGTCGAGGTCTATGATTTCATACATGTTTAAGTATAATAGATTTACTTTGGTTATCTTTTTTATATGTGGTTATAATTTATTTAGCTCGAAATTAATGTGCTACACATAACTAGATAATTGGAAACAATATTTTAATGGAAAAGTACAGAATAAGGTATCTGGTATAAAATAATACAGTGTCAGCCTTACACAATATAGCTTTAAGACTCTGTTCGGGGCACTATCCGTCGGGAAGTTTTGCGTACTTAATGAGAAAAACGGAATCGCCCAACTACGATATATATAGAAAAATTGATGATTTGCCTCACTTGATGATGGAGTGTGCCAAGAACAACATCGAGAGAGAGTGTTGTATGAGAAGTAGTTGCCTGAAAATAGGTATTTGTCGCTGCATCTTGGCTGAACCCTGTTCGAGTGAAACTAAAATGTTGTATGACTTGGTAATGATACCTCATCAGCGATTCTCCTGATTGAGTTAAAAAGAATGGGAAACAATGGGGCTGATATGTGCGGTGAAATAAAAGTCCCTAAATTAAGTAATTAATTAAATAAAATAAATTTAAAAAAATACTAAACACATAACGAAACGTGGTATGTCAACAGTCACCGAAGTATGAAACAGAATATAAGTGAATTGCATGGAACCTACATGTGCTTTGGACTCTGACACATATGTGTGAGACAAAATTCTCAAAGTTCTTTATTACAATTTATAAATTTATGAATAATTTTAAAATGAATTAATGATATATTGCTTTTGTTCTAAAATTTCTACAACTTTCATTAGTATTTATTATAGTATAGTTTAGATTAAATACACAAGTGTATGCAATATTTGACATACGTTTTAATTTTTGCCTCTATGATATTACAATTATTACATAACTAGCTGATACCCTCGGCTCCGCACGCGCTTTTTAAAGAATGTATTAAAGAAATGTAAAATTGTGAGTGGGTGTGTACATTACAGAAAAGCTTTTTCAAAACAATTTGTAACTACGACACGCACGCCAACTGTAACATGTAACGTGTACATTAGATATATAAATAGAAATAGTATATCAAATGGGATGGCATTTATGATCAGCAACATACCTGCAACCTCAACCTACTATATACCAAACTCAGTGCTCACTAACACTATATAAGAAAGTAATGCAAATTATAAGCTATACATTATCGAACATTATTTTATTATCTTTTATTATCTTAAATTTATTATCTTAAATCTATATTTTTATTATCTTAAATCTTTATATAGATATAATATGCCCGTATTGTCGATATACTTAAGTTATTCTTATACATTGCTATAATCACTGAGTTATGTAGAAGCAAACGCGGTAAATAAAATAATATAGCCGCCAAATTGACCAAAAAGATGATATCATTCATATTACATACAGATATATGACTTTCAATTATGTATATTTATTCTTGGAGTCCAGTAAGGCACACGTCTTACGCGGTTGTAACATATTTTTGATCAATTTCACACGGACGAATTATAATACCAATTCAAATAAAAAAGGAAAAATTAAAATCGGTTCACAATTAACATACATAAAAAAAATTACAAAAAAAATTAACCGCCTTCGATGTTGAAAACTAATAAGGCACTAAAAAGCGAAAAATAACTGAATTATTAAATTAACCAAATTAAATAAAAAAATATTGATATTTGCACTACCTAATAATATATTTGAAGTCGCAAGTTCTTCATTCATACCATTTTAGGAAACCAGTCTTCAAGTAGACTATTACTGCCATTGTCAAGTGAGTAACGATATTACGAGTTTCTTGATATAATTTCAATGAACTAAGAACACGGTGGCCATCTTGTTAGAACTTTCCATGGAGTTTTTGTGGGAACTCAGAATTCATGGTCCGTGGTATTATTTTCCATTCACTTCACTTATGTACAATAAACAAACTATATTACATAAAACACCACCAATTATACACAATATAGAGTCAAGTAACACAAGATTATGAATATAAAATAAAATCAAAAACTCATCTGTCATTTTTATATGATTATTCATTGGGTTTTCTCATTTTAGGCGCCAATACATTGTACAATATTTTGCGATATTAAAATGGAGTGGGGTGATAAAGAGAAACGAATCGCTGTGATTGCATTACACAAAGTAGGTATGGAGCCAAATGCAATATTTAAAACTCTCCATACGCTTGGTATTATTAGTAAAATGTTTGTGTACCGGGCTATTAATAGGTACTATGAGACTTCCTCTGTTTGTGACAGAAAAAGATCTGGCCGTCCACGTAGTGTTCGTACTAAAAAGGTGCTCAAAGCAGTAAGGGCAAGAATTCGAAGAAATCCTGTCCGAAAGCAAAAGATTTTTCCTCGGGAGATGAAGATAGCACCTAGAACTACGTCGCGTATTTTAAAAGATGACTCGGCACTTGCAGCCTATAAGAGAAGTTCTGGTCATTTCTTAACTGATAATTAAAAAAAGAATAGGGTGGTAAAACAACTACTGAAGCGGTACGCAATGGGAGGTCACAGAAAAGTTTTGTTTATGGATGCGAATTTTTTTACAATTGAGCAACATTTTAACAAACAAAATGCCCGTATTTATGCTCAAAACTCTAAAGCAGCTTCCCAATTAGTAGACAGAGTGCAACGTGGGCACTATCTAACTTCAGTGATGGTTTGGTGGGGTATTAGATGTGAAGGAGTGACTGAGCTATACTTTTGTGAGAAAGGTATCAAAACATCAGCACAAGTGTTTCAAGATACCATTCTCGAGAAGGTAGTGAAGTCCCTTAACAACACCATGTTCAATAACCAAGAATGGTCCTTCCAGCAAGAATTGGCGCTGGGCCATAAAGCTCGGGCTACGCAGTCTTCGTTGGAAACGAACGTTTCGGCCTTCATCAGAGTTGAAGACTGGCCGTCGTCTAGTTTAGAGAGTACGGCTTGCTCTAAACGCCATGATAATTTTGGAGTCACTTAAACAATCCGTACGATTGGCAGTGAAGAATTTTCCAATGGGAAGAGTGCGTGATTCTATTGGTAACTGGCCTCAACGTTCAAAGGGCTGTATTGCAGGACCACTTCGAATAAGCTTTTTATATTTTAAATTGTTTTATATTTATGTATTAAACTAACACACTGTAAAACTAATACACGTTATTTTTTTTTCTTTGTTTCAGTATTTATGGCAAGTCTAGGTATTTAAATTTTACAAATAAACCATTAAACGCGTTCACAGTAAAAATACGCACGTGACTTTAACGACCATCCGATGGCAATATAAAAACGGATATATGAACAATAATAGCTTTGGTCATCGCTTCGTGCCTGAAGATTTATTGCATTTTATATGCATTTTCAATAAAACATTTTCCACGGAATGAAATTGATTAAAATTCTGTGAAATATGAAAAGTGCTTTAACACGGTTTGTTGATGTCATTGACTTATTTTATTAATAGCCAGTTGATGTCAACGACTTTACTAGCTTGAAATAATTATTTGATAAAGATTTTGGCATATGTACATAACTCGATGGTTTTTTTCTTTTTAGAAAATTGTGTTTGTCTCTGAACGTAAAAGCAAGTATAACAGTAATTAATTTATTTGATAATTACTATGTACAATTTAACTACCGATTGCGTTTTATTATTTCTGGGAAATGAACTCGATGGAATACCAATAAGTAAACATGAAATCCCGCTTAATGACTTTGTCATATTCTGTAAAATATTCCTATTAACATATCTCTGCTTTTTGTTAATTCTTCGTCTGGTGTTCGTTAATTGATTTAATATTAAAAAAAAAAAACGATATAATACAGAAATTCATATATTGCTAATAACATTAAAGATTGCCCAGTGGTCAAAATTCGTGAATTTTTCACGTTTCAATATTAAAAAACAAAAACTATTTCCAATTCCTTTCTTGATAACATTAAAGCTCGTCAGTATCTAAACGAAGAAAATCAGCCGAGAAACAGAGGAGGAAGTTGTATTTAACTGTTGTTTCCCTATCTTTATACATACAGATGATAGATATTCAATTAAGAATTAATAAATGTACGTTCGGCGTGAAATACAGCTTTTTTTTTATTGTAGCACGGCATAATGACTGCACTGTACCTGATGGTAAGCACAGTACAATCCAAAAACAATGGCGACCCCCGAGTGACGCACTATCCATCGCCGGTCGCCGCTGTCATGCCGCCCTGCGAAAGGCTGGATATGCACAGGCTGATCCCGAAACGCGACCCGCAGAAGCGAATCACCAGGACGGGCTTTTTCGTCATATACATGGTGGTTGCGACCCAGTCAGGCTGTAGAACCCTACCACCCCGCAAACCTAATGGAAGTTAATCCTGTCGTTTTCGTTGTTTACAGTGAGACTTTTATTATGCGAACCGCGAGGGAGTGGAATGCTCTGCCTGCGTCTGTTTCTCCTGAAGCTTATGATGTAGTAATCTTCACAAGAAGAGTGAATGAGCATTTATTGCGTGAACGCGTTACATCTTAGGCCTCACCCTTACTTTCCATCAGGTATGACTGAAGTCAAGCGTCGCAAAGTGTACTATATAAAAAAAGACACGGATTGGCTAATCCTACGTACTTGTTAATTCTGCGATTGGATTGCGATCACTATGCATCATCTACAACTATAACCACAGTAGCACTTGCAATAATCGCACATTTAATGGTGTCGCGTTGTTGAATAAGCCCAGGTATTTCCAGTATTCAATCAGTGTGGTAAGGTGTACATTATCAGATACAGGTACAGATCTGTACACATCCATGTGGTGATTAATTCTGTTTAGTGGTGCAGAGGTCGGCAAACTCATCATGCAAAAGAGCTAAATATAAACAATACAAACAACAATATAAAAATGATTTTATATGGTGGTAGAGCTACGTTGAAACTATTACTGGTTTCAGCATGAATGGGTCGGCTCGCCCGGGGTAGTACTACCCTCTCATAGAAAACCGACGTGAAGTAACAGTGCTTGCATTGTTGCGTTTCGTTCAGTCAGTGAGAGCGCCGGAGACCCACCTCCCCTCCCCTCTTCTCCTCTCCCTCTCCCGCCCCTGATCCCTTCCCCCAAAGGGTGGCAACGCAATTGCGACTCTTCTGGTGTTGTTAGTGTCCATGGACGGTGGTGATCACTTAACAGCAGGTTAACCCACCTGTTCGTTTGCCACTTATGACATTAAAAAAAAGATGTTTATACATAGAGCCTTTTTTTAAATTTAAACTATGCTTTTTTAGATACATTTTTATGGAAATAATTAAAATTAAATGTACATCGAGCTTGCCCTTGCTAAGTATGTCTTTTAATTGAGCGACTAGCCGTGCTATAATTGCTTTCTAAAAATGTGCCTCTATTCTGTTGTATGTTTGCGTTTCAAAACCAACTTGTCTCTTACAAGGCAAGTTAATAATTGATATTTCGTGTCTGCTCTAAACATTTTTTGGAAGAGCCACAGTGAACGAGAAAAAGAGGTATATGCGGCTGGCGAGCCGCGGATTTTCGACCACTGATCTAGTGTATCAGCAACCAGAGGTTACAGACCGGAAGGACAAAAGTCTAGCGATAAGTTGTAGCTCCCTCGATTGCCACCGCTATTTACGTATTAAACTGTGCTTACCATCATCTACACTGCAATTATTTTATATAACCTCTAATAAAAAATATAAATATTCGGAAGCGGCCGTAACTCTTTTTAAATAATGATGCAAAAACAGTATCTGGTAACTCAACAGTTGATCAGATTTTCATTAACCGTCCATAAATCTTGATTTGCGGTAATTAAAGGTCTATTTGAGATGGATCATAAACTGGGGCGTTAGAATACGCTTGCACTGTTTCCACCTTATCGTAAAAATTTTATGCTTCATAAATAATACAGCGGTAAATATGAATTAATGGTTTTTCGAGGTTATGTTGTGTCCTTTTCTATACCTATATAGATATACTCGTATGTGTTTACACATAAACGCGTTATGTTGATCTTGCAGGTTAAATAAAGCCATAATTTTGTACGTAAAACTATAATAGCTATAATTGTGTTTAGTTATTTATTAGCCGTTTGGTGTAACCTACAATTTTATGAAGAAAATTTATAGAAATAAATCTTTTTCACTTCACTGTAATACAATAATACAATATGTTTTCAAGTTTTTTTTTACTTTTCAATAGTTCTAAAACTTGTACCCTTCCCGTGGAGTTTTTAGCGGGATGTTAGTATGCTATGTAGTGGCTTTTATGTCTTATTCATAATCTTGTGTTATTTGACTCAATATTTTGTCATCTTATTCTCATTTTACGTAATATAGTTCAGTTATTGTGTACAAGTGCAGTGAATGAAAAATAATTCCACGGAGCATTAATACAAAAACGGATACAAAAATGACGACAAAAACTTCCTGAAAGCTTTCACAAGTGGGTCACCATCTTGTCAGAATGTTGAAATTATCACAAGACACATGTAACATTATAACCTACTCGACATCTAGATTTTTTTTTATGTCATAGGTGGCAAACGAACAGGAGGGTCACCTGCTTTTAAGTGATCACCACCGTCCATGGACAGTAACAACACCAGAGGCTTCGCAAGTGCGTTGCCACGCTTTGGGGGGAAGGGTTAGGGGAGGAAGAGGGAGAGGAGAGAGGAGAGGGGAGGGGAGGTGAGCCTCCGGCGCTCTCACTGACCGAACGAAACGCAACAATGCAAGCACTGTTACTTCACGTCGGTTTTCTGATCTAGATCAGTAAGATATTGAACGCCAATAAAATTAAAAAGAAAACCTTTCTGTGAATATTCTATGTACAAAAAATAAATTGAAACGCAAGTTACATCGGTTTCAATTGGTTTCATTTAGGTTTTGTCTTTTAAGTGTAATTTTTCTATAGTGTTTTGTCAGTAATTCTAAGACTTGATGTATGTCGAAAAGGCCGTCGGCTGTTTGTGTCTTAACTTCTGATTATCAGTAAAATATTTCGTAAAAGTAGCGAATTTATGTTGACATTGGGAGTGTTGTGACTGCTATAAATAAACTGAAATGCGTTCGACTTAAAGTAAACGCCAAATGTAATAATATTATCATTGCAATAAAGTGAAACATAGCTCAATAATAAGCGTCGGATATCAAAATTAGAAAGTTCGTTTATTTACTATGAATGACCTGCCAAGATGCTGAAGATTTAAAGCTGATAAAATAAAGTGAAAAGTGTCAATAATATATATTTAGAGTTTATTGCTGTTAGCTCTGATTCCACTAAAAATATCAGAATCAAAGTCATCTTGACCTATTCTCAGTAAACCTTGCAGCAAAAAGGGTGATCTGACGGTATTCAGTCTCGTTTAGTTTGTGATCATTATGGTAATTCTAAATCAATTCTCAAACACTCGCCGCGACCCATCTTTGGCAGCGGCTCAAGCCTAGTTTCTATCCCCGGGAGTGGAGGCCTTGAGTACGCTGCTAGCGAGATACAGTAACACTGAACATTTTCACTCTCTAACTTAACACACAATACAGATCACCCCCACATACACGCACACAGACAGTTAAGCACACTTTTGGTCGGAGGATATTATTTTTTCCCTTATTTTCGAACTTGGTCAGTTTAGTTTATCCGCGTTATCACATACGAAATACATGTTTGAGTTAGTGAGCTACACATGTACATGGTGTATTACTAATTCTTATAAGTATGAATAATTTAGGTAGTTTAGCTTAGATTCGCGATGTTGCATCCAAGGTTCGGCCACTTTGGCACTATTGAGCTTGTTGTTGTTGTGCTTCAGGCTAGTAGCGTTAGTCAGTTCAAAATAAATGAATAAATTCCTACTAGTTTTAGTACTGGTTCGCAATCGTCAAAAGAATCAGTTTATTTCAAAATAAAGGATAGTTTGGGTCTTTGCAACCTATGAAAGTAAACTAACGTCAATCCTTTCCGCTTTTGTTTTTTTGTTGATTCTCTCTTTGTTTTCGTTTGGCATAAAGATTAGAAAGAAGAATAAGAAAGATTTGTAGCTTTCGAGTAAGTCATCCTCTTTGGCAGACTGGCTGAAACGTTTGAATTTGTTGTAAATAGAATATGTCATTCTAACAATTGAACGATCTCTTGTCTGTATAAATACCATATATTATGGAGTTAAAATTAAACTGTTTAATTTACGCATTCCGAGTCTTATTATTACGCTGTCCAAGTCTGTATAGACTCCTACAAATTAATATTGCTTTAATCGAATTATCATATAATCTAAAAACATATATGGATTTTGTAGAATATGAAACTGAACGAATAAAAAATGAAGGAGAGTAACATCACCGGACCTTGGCACCAGAAGAAGATAATATAAAAAATGATAATTTAATAGTAGATATTTAAATCGCGTTATTATCGTAGTAATTACGAAGAAGTAATTAAGAAGAGGATAATATAAAAAAAATATAATTTAATCATATTTAAATCACGTTATTATCGTAGTAATTACGTTAGAATAATTTGGACTTAGTTCCGCTCAAAATAAGATCCAAACTTCCTAGTGTCTAGGATATATAAATCATAGGAACAAAATGTTAAGTGTTATTAACATAAATGAGAAATTATGTCAAAAAAGTAATAATACTTTTAAGCAAGTAAAAATAAGGAATATAATATTTCATTGGACAAATGTTTAATTTATATATCTAATGGTCCTTTAAATAATATTGAACTCCAATTTTACGAAATCCTAGTATTAGTTAAACAATACAGTTTCGTAATTTAATTTGTGTCGGCAATCTGTCAACTGCCAACCGTTTGTCTACTCTACAATTTGGGGCGAAAGGGTTCAAGTCATCAGTAATGAAAAGGGAATTGAGAAAAACTTTGTTAGTAACATTTAACTATAAACTATACCTATTGTTTTAAAGTCCCTAGAGAATAAATATCTTTTTATTATATCATAGCAAGCAAACGAACCGGTGGGTCACCTGATGTTAAGTGATCACCACCGTCCATAGACACTTGCAAAACCAGGGGAGTCGCAAGTGCGTTGCTAGCCTGTGTTTGGGGGGAGGGGGAAAGGGAGATGGAAGGGGAGAGGGGATGGGGAGGTGGGTATCCGGTGTTCTCACTGACCGAACGAAACGCAACAGTGCAAGCACTGTTACTTCACGTCGGTTTTCTGTGAGAGGGTAGTAGTACCCCGGGCGAACCGACCCATTCATGCTGAAACCAGTAATAGCTTCAGCGTCGCTCTGCTACCTACAAAATCTTACATCTGTAAGATATCCTAGCGCAGTGGCAGTAATTTCGCATAAAAGTCGCGGGTCCCATTTCGCACAGAGTGGATTTTTATATGATGGGCATTATTATTCGTTATGCATCTTGGATATTTAAATCAGATGTTTGATTATTATAGTACAAACTAACGTTGAATCTACAAGCAAATACTTGAGTTTTCATGTCTTCAATAAAAAATATATGTTATAAACATTACAATAATCGAAATAAAGATTATGCGAATGCAATGTTGCAGAAGTAAATATCAATCCCGTATTAAACATCACAATTTCATAGATATTATTAAAACAGATAATTTATATAATTTCCTGACGGACATCTGTCACGAGTTTGCTAATCATATTTCTAGAAAACTATTCTGAAATTTATTTACATTAATAATATCGTTTTTCATATTTAGGTTAAATACGACTATTATCTTGATTCATATTTATGTCCATTCGTGTACAAAACAAAATACAATCCCTTTTTCACAAAGTATACCCTTTATCCCTTTTGTATGTTATTAAACGTACGGTTTCTGATAATTACTACGGAGAGTGCGGTCCGTAATGAAATGTACGATCCGTAGTATATCTCTATATACTCATAGGTTCAATTCTAATCCTAAATAGTGCTAGTCCTTACTTCCTTAGTAATATTGCGACTGAACTACTTAATCGATCATCATGAAATTCTATATACACATAATCAAGAGTCCAGAAAAGGACATATACTTGACTTTCTAGAAAAAAAAAAAAGTACTGGTTCCAAGGAACAGATCAAATTTACATTAACGAGAGGGAAAGTGCGAGCAAAAGCAAGTTGAGACGTACTACTTAGCATACCATGGATTCACCGTGCGGGTGTCGGGTCCATCGCGTGGCAATGAGAGAAGCTCCGAGTAGTTAGCGAGATTTTTTTCTTTTTTCGAACTGACTACGCTATTGATCAAGCAAGGTCTTAACAGCTTCACCGGACTACTAAGGCGAGCGCTTAAGTCACTTCTAGGATTTTGTAATGCTTTTCATACGTGTCCATTAAAATAGTCCAATCGGGAGCTGCACTAAGGATTGAGTAAGGCTTGTTCTTAGGATTTTTTGAGCCTTCTTTTATAAAGTTGATTTGTGTTCTGATTGTGGTCAATCCTTTTTGGGCTCTACCTACTGAAAGACTTATGGCTTCAATACTAATATAATACTAGTAATGAATACGAAGACGGAATGTTTTAAATAATACTGATTATTTACATATTGCAATATAAATTTCACTATAAAATGTGATAAAATCAGTTTGACGTATTTTCTTTGTTTGATGTATATGATACCTACAGTTCTTACTTTGATTATAATTGAAGAACATGTTTCATAACTGGGAATTGTTACCAGCAGACTGTTCAAGTCTCACTTGTTTCTAATTAGTTTCAACAACAATATGACGTTGGCAGCGCGACGCGTATTTAAATAAGCAGAATATAAACAGATTACTTAATAACTTTATTTATTTATTTATTTATATAGATGAATCTATAGTTCTGTCTGTGCATTTAATTTTGTTTGAAAATTTTGTTAAATCTGTATATATACGAATACGAATATGATGTAGTTCGGTGAAGCTGTAGAGGCAGCAAGGCTAATAGCATAGAACGTTCGAGAAAAAACGTGTGAATATGTACTTATGTAGATACGTTAGTAGCTACACTTCTTTGGCGTAACAAGATAAAAATCTTTTCAAAAATAGTGCATGTGTTACTATATGTACTCTTTACAAATGTATTAAAAGTTCAAGAGATTATTTGTTTGAACGCACTATTTATGAGAATTACCAGGCAGACATGAAAATTCATATTGTATTTTGGAGCAATTATTAATATTGCGTTTTATTGAGGAAAATAGCAAGCTATCACATTTCGTTACAAATAATACCATATTTTATTTTTACAATTATAGTTCAGAACGTACGCTAAACGAGAACGAACAATAGTGCCGCTAGTAATTTTGATATTGAAAGTAGACGGTAGGTTGGCTGCCTGATAAGAATTGTGCATAACCAAGAAGAACCGAACTATGAATGCCTATGTCAGCGAGGTATTATGCTCCACGGTTTACGCAGCTTGTCAGCTCTTTACGTAACTATCGTAATCATGTCATCAAAATTTGTAATATACTAAGCGATAATCATTTATTTTTTATTAAAAAAGTGTGTGTGTACTTATGTTAGAAGTTTTACTTCTTTGGCGTAACAAGATAAAAATCTTTTCAAAAAATTTATCTTTCGCCTTATTCTACGTTTGTAGAAAAAACGACACTAAGAATAGAAAAAAATGTCTATAGCTAACTTCAGGGTGTCAGTTTCTCGTGACGGAAAAAAATTTAATTTTGAAAAAAAATTACTGTCATCATTTTTCCCTAACGCGTCAAAAGAAGTATAACTTCAAAAATTCGATAAATAGTTCTCTAGTTATCTATATTAGAAAATGTGAATAATAAACTATGAAATAATGAAACTGACATTGTGGTTAAGTATATGTAAGTCTCAAAGTCTTCACAGTCAGACCAGTCGATCGTTGTCCTAAGTTCCCTACATAATTCTTTCATATGCAAAATATTTGGGTTAAAAAATATCTCTATAGGTTTAAAGCATATGATTATATCTCATCCGTCATTAAATGACGACGTGCTTTAAGATGGTAAACACGGTAAATCTAGAGAGAACTGGTTTTCAAATGCAGCTGCCGGAACACACCTAGGTCAGCAACGCAACAGCGATCCCTTGCTATGACAGTTGTCTATAGGCGACGGTAACCATTTACCGTCAGATAGGTCGTCTGCCTGCTTGCTGCCCTTTGGGATAAAACAAAACCAATAGGTGTTTGACGACAGATTTTCGATTTGAGGATGATAGCTAGTCAGGCGTATTTAAAAAATGCTCTACCACAATGCTATTTATTTTGTTACGATACTCGACTCAGTTACAAGGACTCGAACATACGTCAATCGCTGTTGTGTCCGAAAACGCTATCAAATAACCATCATCTCTTCAAACTAACGTATACTATTTGCATTTAAGGAATCAGAAACTCACAATGGTTTAACTGGAATATACAGGCTGACTGGTTAAAGAGTCGTAATATTTACAGGGGTTACTGAGTAGTCGTTTCTGGTTCTAATTCTATAAAAAAATAAGTGCTTGTATTTGATATAATTATCTCGAGAAACGCAAAACTGATATCTACTCAACGCAATGATTTACGCAAAAACGAACTGGTGTAATAAATATCTTCGCGGTGAATCACGCCATGCCGCGCCCCGTTTCGCTTTGTTCGATCATGAATCTTGAAAAGCGTCTCTTCAATTTTATTCATTGAACCTAGATGTAATTTTATTACATTTAAAAGTATCGTTCCCATACTTTTAAAAGTTTTAGAACAAACTTTAACTAAGGTTCTCTTTGTTATTTATTAGAATTTGTTTTGATATTATTATATTATATGTTAAATGTGACCATCACACGATTAAACATTGTCACCTCTAAATTAGTTACAGTGTTTCCACAGGGTGAAAAAACGTTATTAGAAATTCCCAACATCTGAGATATGTTAAACAATAGAAAAATGAAGGTTGCTCTCAGCTTAAAATCGCTAATACGTCATGGATTAATAATAACAGAAGCTACATATTTATTATTACAGATAAAACGGTATACCCTAATCATTGAAAAGAAAACAAAGAATGATAATTACAAAATATTCGTTTCTGAGATCTTATGAAATACAATAGGCGATTTTCTAAAAGGAGGTACATGAGTAACATTTCTACAAAGGTAAATCAAAGGAAAAATATCCTAAAGCATTAATTTATGTCTCTTTTAAAAACATTCCAATTTAAAAGATACTAATTTCGAAGATAAATAACATGGAATATAATATCAGTTCTGTTTGCGGCACAAAGAGCATTGTTTATAAAATACTATAATTGTCCCGCGATTTGATTAATTGCGCTAATTGAAGCGTGTTTTCGATTCAACAGAACTAACAGGCATCTGGTAGCCAATCAATAAATACATGATTTCAATGTTCAAAAATTATCTTTATTTGATGAATCGTTATTACTAATTTTTTAAATAGTTCTATATATCGATTGTTTATCTTTGTGATAGATTTTGCCTTATTATCTATTTTTGTTACTAACTGTTTCAATTTTTTTTACACTCTTGATTGTGTAACCTTTTTCATTTAACTATTTTCTTCATTTGTACAAACAAAATTTAAATAAAATGAGGGTTCGATGGAGTTCATATATGAAAGCCTTTAATAAAAAAAAATGTTTAAAAATAACTCTCATAGGATGTTTATAATAAACTTTATGAAAAAATTTGTAAAAAAAACTAGCTTTTGCTCCCGACTTCGCATGGGTAAAGTAAATATGAAATATCCCTAGGCAAGAGTATATATTTTTTGGGAATATGTTCCCTATGCCCTTTTTGTTCCCATGACAACGTGTATGGAGATTTTCATTATAATCGGTTGAGTACTTAAGTGTAACAAACAAACAAACTTCCGCATTTACAATATTAGTACGGATAGATATTGAATTTGGTTGGCACCGATGTCAGTTATTGAATGGTCTCTCTTGTATTCACAATATCATAAGAAAGCATATTGGTTTTCCTAAACGGTAACTGAATGTATAAATTCAATAATAACTAGAGAAACTCAGTATAAATTAATTTTCTAGGAACAACCGTCAACATCGAAGTTAAAGCAGAAATTTCATTAAATATAGTCTTGATTGAAAGCAAAAATAAAAGCATAAAGTCCTTGAGTTGTACCTTATCATTGAAATAGGTAAAGCAGGACAGTCAATGACAAGTATCATAAAGAAAAGGAAAATTATATTCATAAAAACATTTTCTATTTACGTTACGCTTGCTATTTTATAACGCGATAGCGAAATCTTATGAATTGAATGTATATTAAATGTATTGTAAGTTTAGAGTGTATATAAATACCTTATGTAGACATAAATATTTTACGTATACTTTGAGGTTATAAAATATATTAATAGGTATACGTTTGCCTAATCTATATTTGTGTGTATACAGTAATTTGATTATATCAGAGACATCGACAGTTAACTTTTTAAAACCGCTGCTTACTTAGATACATTACAAATAAAGAGATATTCATCAATAAATATAAAAAATAAAGTAAGTTGATAATAATATTAAAAATATAGTATAAAACGCAATTTTACGACTTTTCAATAATTCAGAAATGACTGGTGTTTGGTTACTAATATATTGTAGAATATAAATGGAATAACTTAAACAATTTGACCATAACCTATGGTGAGTTACTGCCGTTAACAAAGTAAGCAGTGCGCTGTATGTTAAAATTAGAATATATCTAAAAAACGCATATAGCGTAGTATATTATTAGTGTATAGGGTGGATTATTTATACCTTATCTTTATATGAGTCGTTACATTTCAAAAGCACCTACGTCCAAGTTAATCGTTCATATAAAATGTTTTTTTTTAAGATTTCTAATTTTTTATTCACCGAGAACGAAATTCAAATTTTACCGTTCATAAGGCTTTTTTTATAATCTTCATATTTTACACGTACAAGTTTGAAGATTTTGTAAAATCACGAAAAAAAAATTCGCTGCGTCGGTCTTTGTTGTGATGTTGGCTTATAAGGTCGACTGCTGTGTATATGCTGGTATATTTACAAAAGTGACATATTAAGTAAAAGTTACTATGACAAGTTTACATGGCGGTCGTCACCCTGTTGGGTAGAAATACCGAAACGTTATGCAATGATATCTGGTCAGTACTAGATCACGATTCAGTCACACAAAATAGTCGTACCCAACATTAGGTAATAATATACCGTGATGATAAGTAGAATAAAACGAAATGGAAATAAAATGTAGAAATGAGATTACGAAATACAAAAGCGTCCGCTACTGGATAATACAGGTAACGTGTCCTTAATGTTACTCAATTTTTTACAGATACGAAACATCTTAGATTTTTAATCCCTTGATATAATATTTATAAGCTTTTATACAAATGGTTTCTACGTTATGCTGTGTAATCTTTTGGGAGTTGTGAGATATCGTATTGTTGTAAACGGTGGTATTTATATTTGGTCTTTATTAATAAAAAGAATTTAATGGATCAGAAGAAATCTCAAATTGAAATTGAAATAGAAAAGACCCAAGGATATAAAAAATTATACTAAATTGTTTTGTTTGTTCTTTCTATGAAAAAATTAAGTCTAATTACAGATTTATGATCAGTTAGTATCAGTTAATTAATTGTTCTATGTCATTATATTTTTTTATTTCAAAATTGCTTACAACCAATAGGATTGATCACAATCTTTCCTGATATTAAGTCGTGACGTAGCCAGCCAGATATGCTAACCCTGAGCCAAGAAATGGACCAAGCTTCCAGTGCAACTAGAAGAAAACATTGACACCTACGTTCAGAGATCCTAGATTTTCAATGTGTAGCTGATGATAACCAGGTGAGTATTCGAAAATGCTGTACCAACATGCCATACTTAATCTTAATTCTGTTTATACAATGATATTATAACTGAAAAGCTGTGTTTTTATACTAAAGTTTCATACGCAAAATATTTCACTAACAATGAAAGAATTATTACTGTGCATTGATGTTGACTCGATGACTCAAGTGTAATGAAATCCATTTTATAACGTTTTTAAAAACACTCTTGTATTTGAATTTTTGTGGTATTTTATTCGTATGTAAATAACAAATTTAAGAATAATTAAACCGACTTCAATGTCAAAAACTATTAAAGAAACTAAAATGAGCTAAAAACCGAAAAGTTCATTAAATTAATTACTTCGTTAAATTAATCAAACTCAATAAAAAAAATTAGTATATGCACTAACTAATAATCTATTTGAAATCGTTGCCAACCCAAAATTCAAATATGTAGTAGATATAATAATATAACAAAGACATATTGCTGAGCGTGAGAGTGGACCTAAACTTTTTAAGTTGCTATAAATTAGTGTTGGCATTGACTTCAAATAGATTTTTCCATCCAAAAATAATACTAATATATTTTATTGAATTTATTTGTTTTTGATTTTGTTATTATTCCAGTTTTACGTTTAATATGTACATTATTGTTAATATATTATTTTTTCCGCTCGACTCCATTTCTGTTCTGTTTGTGGATGTAGCCTTTTTGATAACAGCCAAAGTCCTGGTCAAAACGAGTTGCATGAGCCCAAAACATAAGATAGCTGCTGTTAGCCATTGAGGAGTTCACTCTATTGTATCCATTTCCACCTTCAAAATATACATTTAAGGTTTATATATACATTTTTTTGCAACTACAGGATGTGCCAAGATTTTATTAAAATTAGATGATGGACAATGAGTTAAATTCATATAAACATTATTCCTACTTTTATTTCCACCCTTAGGATTGGAAGATTTGTTTCAAATTTGAAAAGACCATTCTCCGGTATCAGAAATTCAAGAAAAAATAAAATTATTAAAATCTGTTTAAACTTGACGAGGATGAAAATCAAATAAGCGACATTTCAGTGCCTTTGAGGTTGAATATTTTCTTCATATTTAACTGGGACCCTGAGTATAACCAGTTTAAATTTAAAACATCATTAAAATCGGTTCACAACTGTCGAAAATATAACATAGTAACCTCCTCCTGTTAAATCGGTATCATAAGCCGATGTAAAAGTGAAAAGTAGGTTTCAGTATTCAAAATATTTATTCAAAAATTATATTGAATTCTTTCTTTATTTTGCTAAATAATTCTATACATTTTATCTTTATTATATTCTCTCTGTGATCGTGTTGTCTTCGCAAGGCCTTTAATACCCTATGCGTCCGTACTTAATCTTCTCTTCGGTAGCTCTTAAGTATCCTTGAATCGGAGACCGTTATCTTCCATACTATTATTATTACAATGAAGCCAGATCTTTGTGCGTCACTGGTTTTCACCATAATATAATGAAAATAAAAGGTTTTCCTTTTATATAACATAATAAAGATAAAATAATCCTCTATAGGTACTACAGAAAGCAATTCGCAGTAACGTAGTGTTCCTCGTTAAACGGCTATGAAGAATATAACACGCTTACTTCAGACATTGTTCCTTTCGAGGGTCAAATTATATTCTAAGTAACTTTTTTGAAATTTTTATATTACTCCTACCTTTTAGGAAGAAGAACCTATCGGATTTTTTTGTATTTATTCAAATCAAATCAAAAAGTTTAGGCCCTAATAAGGCACTTATGAATGTCAAAGACTACCACCGGTTCGGAAAATAACCCTGAAGAACCAGCAAGAAACTCGATCGGGTACATTTTTTTAACATATATTTCCAATTCATCATACAATAGCTTTTAGTGGATGCACAAAGAGGAGTCAAATCCAAACATCACTATCGTTCACATACTGATCCACTTTATAATATCCTTTTGACACTAAAACCCGTTTGACGTGGCGCTTAAATTTACAGTCCGGCAAATCGGTAACATGGTTTGGGACTTTATTGTAAAACCTAACACTATTACCTAAAAAACTATTACTGGTTTTGCTAAGTCTGAAACATGGGACTACCAGTTTATTACAGTTTCTAGTATTTAAATTATGCCGGTCTTTTACTAAATTCAGTTTTTCAAAATTTTTACGGGCATAAATTAAATTATCAAGAATGTATTGGGAGGGCAGATTTAAAATACCGAATTTTAATATTACTTGCGTTATACAATTTCCAAAATAAAGATCTCAGTCCTAAGAGAAAACATGGAGACATGAAATTATCACGCTCTGTCGTTATGAAATGCAAAAATAAAGTATGTTAATATTTTTCTCATGTAAATTGCTTGTTTCGTGTGCCATCTATAGTAAAAAGTAACATAAATAAATAGATATTTCATTTTAACCATGTAATAATCTCGAAAAGTCAATAATAACTCTGCAAACAATCTCATAATGCAACTAACTTCCAAAACTACTGTTATAGTATATACGCAGTTATAGTAGCTTACGTCGTGATTAAAACCTATAATATTTTTTTTACAAAACTTTCCCAAGGCGGACCTTAATTACGGAGAGATTCAATTATATTACCCATATTATATTATTTACATATTATGAAAGGTCCACCAGTGTGCTTATACAAGTTATATATGAAGTTTTAACTCGAAAGTTGCTGAACCATTGCTGAACCGATTTATCAAGAATATTTTATTTTACAGTCGTTGCTGTCTAGTGGTTTGACCGGTGGAATATCAATCCGATGTCCGCAAGTTCGAACTCTGGCATGTACCAACGAATTTTTCGAAATTCGCGCACTTTTACTAATTTAAATTGGTAACAGTATCAGCTGACGGCGAAGGAAAATATCGCGAGGACACCTGAAGCTGAGAAATATTCTCCTCGTGGGAAAAATATAGAACTGAATTTCTCACAGTTTGAAATCGCCAATACGTCGTGGGCTGGCGTGGTGATTATACCTATATCTTCCTTCGGGAAGAGCTCTATGGCCCTGCAGTGGCTATCTTACAGGTTGATGACAACGATGACGATTTTTTTATCATAAGCCAAATCTTATGTATTTTATACGAGTATGTTTTGTTACATTAAATTATGGTACATTATGGATAAAGTAATAGGGTTGAAAGTAGTAGAGTGGATACAAAGTGACTACGAGTATATTGCAATATTTTAATAAAAACCGTTCAGTATTAACAGATATAATTCCTTTTTTATATCATAAGAGGCAAACGGACAGGTGGGTCACATGATGTTAAGTGATCACCACCGTCAATAGACACTTGCAACACTAGGGGAGTCGCAAGTGCGTTGCCAACCTGTCTTGGGGGAGAGGGGGAGTAAGAGAAGGGGAAGGAGATGGGAGGTGGGCCTCCGGCGTTCTCACTGACCGAACGAAACGCAACAATGCAAGCACTGTTACTTCACGTCGGTTTTCTGTGAGAGGGTGGTATACATCCGGACGAGCCTACCCATTCATACTGAAACCAGTAATAGCTTCAGCGTAGCTCTACCACCTACAAATTCTTAAACAATTAGTAAAATGTGGCCAGTATCTTTAAATATATTTCCTCAAAACTAAAAATCTTACTTTGAATAGTTTAAGAAAATACATAATACAATCTGAACGGTTTCACATTTGCAATTCGATTTGAAAACGTCAATGGCTTTTTAAAGTCAGTACGGTTGAATAAAATTCCTTTTTAGACATTCCTGTATGGTAATATCCACATACATTTGACGGGCTTGCAGACTGGTCGATATGTAGAGTTATACTGTAAAATTAAATTAGTTTAAAAGTTTACAAAAGTAGACTTAATATAAAAAAGGTGTAGTGGCAATATTCGTAGCATTCATTATACTTTTTTTTTCTTTGGCAGCCCCAATATTTGATATTAAAGGCAGTACTATATTTATTAAGAGGGTAAATATACAAAGTGTTCTGACTTCAAATAACTCAGTGTGCTAAGAAAATGATCAGAACTTAACAGAAAGTTTTTACAACTTCTCCGAATTCATTTCCTATGTTATTATTCCAACATAGTTCACGTATACATAAAAAGCTAAATATAATACCCAAAACGCTACAAAATAGAAGATCAAATAACGTAGATATATGAACAGAAACGCCTAGATGAAAGGTTTCCAACAGATTTCATGATATTTGTACAATATACATAATTGTTCAGAGTTCTAAGGGACGACTTCTAATTTTCATTTGAAACGTGTTTTGATGAAAACAATAATACATGTATTACGTACTGTTTCTATAAATAAAGTTAGCTATATCTAAAACGGAGTTGCATACCACGCCAGCTGAAATGCACAATGATGTACTAAGATAAATATCTATTATGAATGTATACATTGCTGTACGCTACGTAGTTACGATTGTATTTTAAATCTTCGGTTAGATTGAAATAAGTTGTTTACATATGATACTGTTAAAGGGATAAATACATTGTTTTTTTTTAATTATATCATAGGAGGCAAACGAACAACAACGACGAACTTGATGTTAAGTGATCACCGCCGTCCAAAGACGCTAGCAACACCTAGGGACTCGTAAGTGCGTTGCCAGCCTGTGTTTGGGGGGGG
>MU158705.1:1371950-1392798 GCA_015888305.1 Antheraea pernyi
GGAGGAGGGGGGAGGAAGGAGGGGGAGAGAGGAAGTGGGCTTCCCGGCGCTCGATTAAGATTACGTTACTATAATAATAATCGGCTACGCGTAATTATGTACTAATGTTCGTATATGTTATCTGTACTAATATTATAAAGAGGTAAAGTTTATGAGTTTGTGAGGTTGTAGGGGGTAATCTCAGGAACTACTGGTACTACCAATAGGAGCGGAGCATCGATGAAGAATGTTTCAAAATTAAGTATTTTTTTCCTTTTCAGAAATTCCGCTGCGTTTTAATGTTTGCCCAAAGTAACTATTCCCCGTACGAAGTCGCGGCCAGGAACTAGTAAACTATATACAGATTGATAAGTAGTAATAATAAGAGTGATGCCTTTCACTTTATCCCTACTCCGCGGCCGACCGTCACGCGACATGCAACACACAGACGAAAAAGTTTTAGACGATGTAATAAAAGTTTCACTTTAAAAATCGCATTTTAATATACTACTATCCTAATAGAAGGCATACATTTAGTTTAGTCGTTATTCAGAATTACTTGATTTCCAATATCAACGTACTAAAAGGAACAACAGATGGCCTGGAACAAACTATTATTAATTCGCATCAGTCTACGCAAAATCGTGAAGACACGTAGAAGATATAAATGATAAAATGAATGTCAAGATGCAATACGAATGTGTAGGAAACCGTATGATCCTAAAAGTTCGAGTGTGACTTATACATACTTACATATTGTAAAGTTTTGTCCATGAAGAAAATAAGAAAGAATAGGAACTGGTAATGGTGGTAGAGCCATGCTGAAACTATTACTGGTTTCAGCATGATTAGGTCGGCTCGTCTGGGGTAGTACCACCCTCTCATAGAAAACTGACGTGAAGTATCAGTACTTGCATTGTTGCGTTTCGTTCGGTCAGTGAGAGCGCCGGAGGCCCACCTCCCTTCCCCTCGCTCCTCTCCCACTCCCTCCCCTAGCCCTTTCCCCCAAAGGGTGGCAATGATGCATGACAAAATTAATTATGGTAAGGGAAGACAGAAAAGATTTGCGAAGATAAAAAAAAATGGTTGTTTGTTACTTCTAAGAGCCTCAGTAGAGAGATAACGTAAAGATAGATAAAAGAAAACTTGCTTAAAATAAAAGTTGGAGAGCAATTTTTCTAACTCAGAATGGACTAATTTACATATTCCAGTGTTGTATAAGTTATTCAAATGAAATGTTTAAATGGTTTGTTAGCTGTTCCTGTTACGTCGTTTACGTAAGCACCTTCTAAGCCATTGTTTTGTAAAGAATTTATATGCAACCAAATTATAATAGTGGCAAATTATGATGGCCATGATGGATTTTCGACAAAAATATAATCGAATGCTTCTTTATTTTTCATTAAGTGTTGATGCGAGTTTACTGGAGATGGTAGATGTGTTGGCCAGCGATCTCTGTGTATAATCAATCACATAGAATATAAACATATAATTACGAATTAAAAAAAAAATATAAATTTCTAGCTATGTTGTAAATAAGTATACTAATAATTATAATCCATTAATTTTTTTTTCCTCGAACTGACTACGCTATTGACCTGGCAGGGTCTTCACAGCTTCACCGGGCTACTAATCCATTAATGATTCCATCAAATGGCGTTGTTTTTTTTGTTACTAAAAACGTGAAAAGATTTTTCGGGCTACCATATCATACAATTAGTAGTAGTTAGATAGATATATAATATATATAGTTATACATCAAATCAGTATTTGTGTTCTAAAATTCGATAAAATTCAGGTCACTATTAAATAAAGAACAGTACTTTACTCCTTCATACGTAGTAATTAATTTATACGAAACTTGATGAGCGGACAAACGTCGAAACGGCCATCATAGCGTGTCGCTATTATATGTATGTTAATTTAACCTTTAGTAAAGTCAATCTTTCGCAAAAAATCTAAACGCTTCTCTGAATTTCAAGGACTTCGGCAGTTAAAAATAGCAGCGAGTATTTTTTCATTGGTATTGGAAAAAGTTTAAATTACTTTGGTTGTTAATTTTTGTTGACTTGTTTGAAATTTATTTCATAATCAGTTTATCGAATATTAATTCGAAAATAACAAATCATTTCTGTAAAATATTTGGTTATCTACTTTAAAAAATAGCAACTTCAAATTAATACTTGTTAAAATGGGTTATTATTGCCGACCGAATATAATAAAATAACTGAAAGTGAACCACACGTTTTTAATATTTACCCATGCTTGTTGTACAACGGTAACTGTCTACTTTTACATATATTTTGACCAGCTTCAAATAGATCATTTTTCTTTGTATAAACAATCTTACCTATTACAACATTATACTACTCTAATGAATTACTTTGTTATAATGTTATATTTAAAAAAAATATTTGGCTAACTGATGCCCATCGTTCTCGCGATTTTATTGTTGCATGGGACTAATATAAGAGTATTATCTATATTCATTGCGGGCTGTGTCTTATTAATTAGTAATTTAATCGATACTACTTCACCCGTAAAACGCTTTTTTCGGTTTTAAGTTACCTTTGTTCAATGTTATCGTTACTGCTTAACCCCTATGCAAAAACGTAATTACATGTAGCCTTGATAACGTCCTAACAAGTCATCAATCTGGTAGAGTCTCGTTAAAACTAGTTCAGCAGTTTGGAGAACAGCTTGTGTAAAAAACAAACACTACAATTTTATTTTTTTGCACAGATTTTGGAGTAGTCGTAATAGTCGAACCAGGAAATGTACCAACGATTTTTTCGAAATTCGCGTACATTTGCAAATGTAAATTTGGGAACACTACTGGCTGACAGTGAAGGAAAACGTTGTAGGGAACTATCGGCTAACGGTGTAGTAGAACATCGTGAGGAAACCTGAACTTGAGAAATGTTCTTGTGGTATTATTGTATGGAGAAAAATATAAAACTGAATCTCTCTGAGTTTGAAACCGTCAATACATCGTGCAATGGCATTATTGCCTTGCAGTGGGTCGCCTGCGAGCTGATATGCTGAAAGCTTTTGGAAAGGATTACACAAAATTCCTTGTTTTGTATGTATGTAATATTTGATGTCACTAATGATATCCATAATAAAACCATGATACCAATATCGTATCATAATTATATATATTAATTTTATTACATTATTTGTAAATGAAACAGTAAGTTTCAGTATTGCCTCTTTGACGTCTGATTTATTGTTTAACATATTCTTAGTTGTGTACACAAAAGATGTGTGCATTCAATAAAAACCGTGGACGTACATGCAACATGTTACTGACGACAGTATAAACTTCCAATAGGCATTCAAAGGATGTATTTGTACTATATATTAAAAAAAAAAGTCGATTTATAGATCTACGAGCATTTACAGTACAAAATAAAGTAACTTATATTAATTACTTCAGTCTATCATTCAGACAGTTTATGACATCAGTGAGCTATTAAAATCAAAATGGTTTCCTTTATAAATCTTATTGACAGTTAATGATTTAACACCGTCTGTATTAGTATTGTTCAGCTGAACACGTTTTTGACAAAACAAAAGAAACTTAACAAAGAGCCTTCGCTGAACAGTTGTCACCCGTAAACCTATGTCAGTACAAAGAAATAATTACGTCATCTACCAAGTCTTTAACTGTTGGATGTTATTTCATAAAATTGAATATTCATGAGCTCATTTTATGGTTAATATTGTTAAAGGTGACACCGTTTTCAGATATGAATATTACTAATAAATATACATATATGGATTTTAAATTATTTTCTGTAAATATTAGAAAACACAGTCGCCTTTCGCATTTTTTCGTCTGTCCCATTAGTTAATCTACATTATCTCACTGCCAGGCATGGTTTAGGCCTACGAGGAAATTATCTCGCAGAAGGAGGCGACGGAGAGGGCCCGTGAGGAAGATCCACGAAGCGGCCCTCTGCGCCAAAGGAAAGCAGGAAGGAGGGGTAGGCGGAACGCTCGCCCCTCCCATAACCGAGCCGAGCCTGACGGGATGGGTTGGAGGATCCATCTCCCTATTGGACAGGTGAGGCTGAAGAGGGGAGACCACCGGGTGTGTACCTGGCGTCCACTCGCCAGGCTGCCGCAGGGGCGGTTTGTCAGGAAGACAGCAGGTTCGATCCTTGGCCGCCTCTACCATTGCAGCGGACGGTACACCGTGGGGTTTAAGTCCGTGCGAGTCGGACATAACCCACTCTCTCCCCCGAGAGGGTGGCGTATCCATAAAGGATATCCCCAAGTAAATAAAAGTTAATCTACACTTTCGTTTACAGAGTTTATTCCGGAAGGTTTATATGTATGACACATGTATATTATATTTATATAAAATGGAGAAAATTCTATGTATTATTATTACATAATACATTACATTACATAATAGTAGTAAGGAGTTTTAGGGCGCTTACTTTGCAAAGTAACCTTATTGGATGCATAAAATGAATGTACTACAGCCACTACAGAATTGTAAATCTTAGATAACACATGATAAACATATTTATATTTTACATATTATTAAGGAATAATTGGTTAATCGCGACGAAATGTTGGCCAATACAGTATTAGTCCTTAATCGATTAAATATTCTGGTTCAAAATCAAAATGACCTCCATCATATCATTTTAATGGATTTCTTAGAAGATATCATACATTTCAAATATTGCACTACAGAAAAAGTTGTATGTGTGGAGATTTTTGATGCGATAACGTCTTATAAATCTATGAACATCGGCTGCACGCTCGAAAAACCATGACTCATTGTCACGTTCCGCCGAGCCGGTCCGAGCGGAATAAGCGATAGAAAGGCGCGGTCGACCTAAGCGTTCGGCTTCTGACGCATCTATCTATATATAGAATAATTAAATTCATAAAAGTATACAATTTTTCATGAATGTTTTCTTATGACGTCATCACGTAAAATTATCGTCCGTAAACCGACTTTACGGACAACCAATTTTTCATTAGTTTCTATGACTCTAACGAAATGTACATATCAAAACCCCAAAAACTGGATTTAAATCACTTAAATAACTATAAGGACACATCAGTACATTGCTCCCATGCGAAGCAGGGATGGGTTGCTACTTTATTATAAATAGAATAGTACAAATAAATATATCAGCAATCAATATCCTCCGGAGGCAGATAAACGATCCCACTATTTATGTTAAACGCGTTCACCGCAGCCCATGGCCATTATAACTGACCTTGAACAAGACCGTACTTCTGTCAGAGATCATACGAGGAGATATATGTATATTTACAATAACATCCTTCACGTTATATTACATTCTATACCGAATTTTACATCAAACAATTTCACTTTATTTGAAACGCTTCAACATCTTCCCCTCGTGCTTGCAAATCAACAAAACTTTTTCCATAACCGTCTATATTTTGTTTGAGTTGCTTCAAGTGAACTTGACAAGTACGTCGTGAATATTAAAATCTGGAATTTTGACATTATACTAACGTAAATAAAGTTTCGATCAATAAAATGTCACTAACAGTTGCTAAAATGTATTGCTTCTAAATTATTCTATTTAATAAATGTCAGTGGCGATTTTGTTTTTTTGTTGTTGTTGTTATGATATATATGTTCAATGGTTCTTCTTCTATTTTATTTTTGGCAACCAGTCTTCGAGTATACTATTACTGCCATTGACAAATGAGTAACGATATTAAAAAAAAATTGATATAATTTCAATGAACTAATAAGATGGTGGCCATCTTGTTAGAACTTTCCTGGGTGTTTTTGTGGCAAGTCAGAATCCGTGCTCCGTGGTATAATTTCCGATCCACTTCACTTGTGCACAATAACCAAACTATATTACGTAAAGCACCACCAACAGTACACAATATAGAGCCAATTAACACAAGATTATGGATAAAATATAAAGACCACTACTTGGCATTCCAAGATCCCGCCAAAAACTCATGTTCGCCAAACTGCAGCCTATGATACCAAAGTAAATTCGAAAAGAAAGATATGATTATTTTATGAATGTTCTATTTTAACTGAAAAAGTATAAAAGATATTTTTTCAAAATTGTTTTTATTTTCTTCTTTATTTATTCCAAATTAATACACTAGCAGTCAATCACAACTCTGTTATGACTCGTAAGAATGATGCGTTATTAATATATACATAGTAATACGATGTCTTTTCACACTTTAGTTACCAATTTTTCTAAAGGTAGCTTTAAGACTCCGTTCGGGGCACTATCCATCTAGACGTTTTGCATACCTAATGAGGAAAGCAGAATCTCCCAACTGCGATGTATGCAGAAAAATTGAAGATGTGCATCACTTGATGATGGAGTGTGCCAAGAACAGCATCGAAAGAGAGTCGTTGATGAGTAGTATAAAAAGTAGTTGCCAGAACATAGGTATTTGTCACAGCATCTTGGCTGAACCCTGTTCGGATGAAGCTAAGATGCTGTATGACCTGGTTATGATACCTCATCAGCGACTCTCATGATAGAGCTAGAAAGATCGGGGAACAATGGGGCTGATATGTTCAGTGGAATAAAAGTCCCTATAAACAATGTAAAAAAAAAATCGAATTGGAACTTATTATTGCCATTATTATGTCGGTATATTTACTTTTTCGTTTCATAGAGTCAGCAACTACACTTATTTCAATCTTCTAACAAAGTATTAAGAGTTATTCTTATTACAATATTCCAGAAAGTTTTATAACATTTCAAATACATGTTTTATGTTATACTAGCGGGCCCGGCAGACGCTGTCTCTCCCTGTTTATAAAAAAAAATCTTGACACTTTATATACCAAAACGTTCCTCATGAATCACTTTAGCCACTGGTGAAAACCGCTTGAAAATCCGTTCAGTAGTTTTTGAGTTTATCGCGAACAGACAGACAGACAGACGCGGTTGGGGACTTTGTTTTATACTATGTAATAAATAATAATAATGATAATGATGTATATAATCTTCTTCATTTGTATATAATTATCAAAGTATATTACGTAAAATGCGACCACTATTACATAATGTATTGGCAAAAAAGCCAAGTTAAAAAAAATTCTACATGATCAACAAAAATAAGGCAAAAAACTCCTAGTACTAATATTTCTTCTACTTTCTGTTATGGAAATTAATCCTGATTATTAAAGACTAGGTAGACATTTTGTATGTGGTAGAGCCACGCTGAAGCTATTATTGGTGAATGGCATGAATGGGTCGGCTCGTCCTGGGTAGTACCACCCTCTCACAGAAAACCGACGTGAAGTAACAATGCTTGCATTGTTGCGTTTCGTTCGGTGAGTGAGAGCGCCGATACCCAACTCCCTCCCACTTCCCCACTCCCCCTTCTCCCAAAAACAGGCTGGCAACGCGCTTGCAACTCCTTTGGTGTTGCAAGTGTCTATGGAAGGTGGTGATCAATTAAAATCAGGTGAGCCACCTGTTCGTTTGCATCCTATGACTCCACTTGTATATAATAACCTAGTTATATTATGCAAGATACGAATAACGATATAATACGTCACTTAGGGCAAAAATAACGCAAGCTTATTAATGAAAAGCAAAAGCCATGATATGACTAACTAAGCTCTTCCCAAAAGTTGTGTACTAAAATTTATTCAACATAACAAGCTCTTGAGCACATTCTCTGAGTCCTTTGAGCAACTGCGTATTGAGGAAAGTTGAGATTGTATAGTGTGATATATTTATATGAAAGAAGGTCCGTAAAAGAGCAATTTTTATTAATATTTGTAGCTCTAGAAAATAAATTCAAAAAGGATGTATCTATTCGAAATATTAAGCTGAAAATACTCGAATATTATAGATGCGATGGAAAGATTTAAAACCATTTATAACAGAATAAATGTATTCATCAACTCCATCCACGTACTCATTTGACCTGTAAGCTCCTGTTTCAATTTGCTTGTAAAATATTTACGCCCATTTCGACGCACGACACTTTCAGCCGTTTTGTTAAGCAGTTTTGCGTAAATAATTTAACGGAATGAAAATTTTCAGTGAATATAAATCAGCTTAATTTTCTATATAAATTGTCGTCCTAAACCGTCGTACAACATTTTGTCTTGTTCAAATACCTATTTATATTCAGAAGTCAGTGATTTCCATTGGGAAGTGTGTACTTGACAGGAAACGATTTCAGTGTCTAGCTTGATCTCATCTTTGTTAAACGATTTGCAGTACCCGACGTTTGATTTGGCACATCCCTACGGGGCTAAGACAGATAATCGGCTAAATTCAGTTTTGTATAGCGTTAGCCTTGTTTATCCCAATAATTGCGCTATGTGTTAGAGAACGCTTCACAGAACCGAAACAAGCTGATATTACTGGGACGTACAACGGTAATGAGACTGTACACGTCACATCGAGTAAAACTTTCTATAAGTATCTGATATTATTTTCACTTTATTCTTTTCTTAAAAATTTTCATTACCTGGTATTTGATTTGAGACGTCGGACAGAAGAGTGAGTCGTCCGGCTAAGGTCGTCTTGGTTCGGTTTTGTAAAGCGTTCTCTGTAACGAACAGCGTAATCACTGCGATAGATAAAGGTAACCGAAACCGATCTTAGTCGACTATATCAGTTTTTTTGGTTTTTTTTTATTATTAAAATTTGGTAATTTTAATATTAAAACACTTTCTATTAAAATATTTTTAAATCTCGCGGAGGCGCCACGCATGATTAGTATATAAATTATTATATTTGTAAATTAATTACAAATATGTAAAATAGCATAACGATGTCTAGGTTTATTCTGATTATAACGGCGGTAAAGCTCTAGAGTATATATAAATGAGAACGTATGAAATCTATTTTAATTTTGTGTTACGTTGCTATAATTTATAAAATGAAGAATTTTATCTTTGAGAACATAATATATTTGCTTGTATACTTTATTTACTATAAATTAGTATATTAGCTACTCAGTACATCACTATTCATTACATAGATACACATAATAAGGAACGTGATTGGAAATACGAATACTATTACCACATAACTTAATAACTAATAGAGGATTATATTCGTTATAACGGATCGAATACAGAGTATGATTATAATTACACGTGTAACGTTAATATGGCATGATTCAGTCCTTAATTTAATCTGTACTGATTACTAATAGTGTACTGAAATAAATATGATGAAGTAGTGATTCGAGCTGCATTCAATCAAGAGGTATTTGTTAGTGAGATTAACAAAATCTGTTGTACTGTTTTACCAAATTAGTCGTTTATTTCATTTGATATGTGTCATAAAAAGCAGGATGAATATTATTGTATAATTAACTAGCAACTACGCGCAGCTTCATACTTATTTTAATGATATCGTTATTTTCCCTTCGTTATTCTTTTTATTGTAATTAATATTTTATTTTACGATATGTAAAAGTATTATTAGTGTTAATTTTAATTACTAATACATTTTTTAATGGCGTATATTTTCCGTTAATAAAATTTCATAAAAAGCGATTTAAAATAAAGAAGGTAGTTTTATTTGTGATATGTCTTCCTCAAGGGACGAGCTATTCCTACATATATGTATGACATGGTCAGCAATCGACCATGACGTATATAGCAACAAAGTATTCATCGAAACCCGAGAAAAGTTGAAGGTGTCGGTAAAAAGCCTACAGGCGAAAAATGCTCCTCGGAGTTCGATGGCCTACCTGGCTGAACATGGGTCCTGAATCAGGACGACCTTGAGCTTAAAATTCTTCCGCGTATATCCTAACTTAAGAAACCCTTGAGTTTAAACCACTGGAACTCCTCTACGTATTTCTGGAATAGGGTAACTCCTTGTTACAGTAAAAAGTGGTTAAATAATTATATTCTGGTAGAAAAGAACCGAGTGTACTATCAAGTTTGGATTTCAGGACAAGGTAGGTAACCTTTTTAGAAGAATCATTGTAAACCATTAAATTGGGTACATGATGCATATGTCAAATCTTATGGAAAACCAGTTTCATTCACCGTAGAAACGGTAGTGTATGTGGGGTGATAATGTCAGTGTCACTCGATATCGCATTCAACGTTTTAGGCTAACATAAGGAATCCATTATACCACTATCACAAAATAGCGTTGCCGCAATATAGAAGCGAACCTCAAAGGGAGTTCGAGAAGAATCTATTCTCGAGATATTTCGTAAGGTATTTCACGGTTCTTGTAGCTACGATTGATTATTGTTAGATGAGCTCCTCTATAATTTCAGTGTTGTCTGTTACGAGGGAAATACACTAGTCATTATTCGGCGTAAGTCACAGAGAAATATAGTAAGATTATTACTGAGATTTTACTAATAACTTTATTAATGAGGTGTACAGAAGGAGTTTTTTTTAATCAATCAACAGTTAAAAGATATTCATAATTTTTATTAAACCTCAAATAGGTTAAGGTTGATTGAAACATAATCTACCTTGAAGCTATGAGTATGCAAAGAACTTTTAGATAGAAAGTGAAGAATTATGCAAATTTTTAATAATATGAATGAATTTTAAAGTGATGTGTTTTTGACATAATTCGTTCTGAACGCTTTGAAAAAAAAAGCGCTAAAAATATGTAGTCATTTCTGAATTATTTAACTATACTATTATTAGCTTCTTCGTATAAGTTATTTCTATTAACATAAATAAAACGAATCACGTAAATAATATGTATGTACTTTTAGATAGAAAGTGAAGAATTATGCAAATTTTTAATAATATGAATGAATTTTAAAGTGATGTGTTTTTGACATAATTCGTTCTGAACGCTTTGAAAAAAAAAGCGCTAAAAATATGTAGTCATTTCTGAATTATTTAACTATACTATTATTAGCTTCTTCGTATAAGTTATTTCTATTAACATAAATAAAACGAATCACGTAAATAATATGTATGTAGGTGTAGCCGTTATAAAAAAAAATCGTAGGTGGTTAAATTGCTGAAAGGTGATTTGACCAACGAGAAGCGTACAACAAGGGAACAAATATTTTAACTAAAAAGCTGTAGATACGCTACCTACATGATATTTTGACAAAACAAATAGCACGATAACGCACACATACGTAAAGTAATACCGTAACGCCGCACTGTCTTAAATATAATGTGGAAGTAAGATGGTATACTATCAATGTAGTGGTGAAAAAGAAATAGTTATATGTTGCTTATATACGGGCGGATTGATGGGGTATCCGTAAAAATAAGCTAGTTAGCCAAGTTTTATAAAGGAGTACAAATAAGTTTCCGACGTTTTTTAATACAAATTAAATATTTATTATAGAAGAACGGTAATATAAATTTATTTAAAATATTGCCCATCACTTGCAACCACTTTTTCCCATCTCTCAGGCAGCATTCGAATCCCACGTCTGAAGAACTCCTTGTCTTTTGATAATAATAATACTAATAATAATAAGACGCTGCAACTTTTTATTTATAATATCACTGCAAGCGAATACTTATAACTATTTAGGCATATAGTATTTTTGTTATATTAGATTAAAACTATACGGTTCTTACGTTTGATTTCCATGAAAGTCAATTAAATCTATAATCGGTTTCGCGTCTCATATAGCGGTATACTCTACTGTGTATCTATATCATCGATTAACGATATCAGTAAACGGTAGGTCTTTGTTGTTGGTGGGGAGAAGACTTATGGCCAGTTCGGCAGCTCCTACTCCCCGGCATATAGGTGATTGAAGGCACCATGGGGTTTTAGTCCGTGCAAGTCCGACATACCCCACCCTCAGCTGCCCGGCAAGCGTGGGAATCCGTAGGGATTTCTCCATTTAAAAAAAAAGGTCTTGTTGGTGGATTACGATCCTAACATATATTTTTAATAAGGCATATATGCACTACGATTAGAATAATGTACATTAAATGTAAATTGATTCAGAGACAATAAATATACTATGAGCTGATTAACCCTTTATGAGTAAGTTATGTTTATATAAAAAAACACGATAGAAGATGAAATACTCAAATATAAAACGGTTTTGTCAAACAAAAATCAAATTTCATAAAACAAATCTTTGTAATTATCCATTATAGGTAAATCAATTTGTATTTATCAGAAATAAATTGTTCAAGCATCAATCTTAATTTACGAAACGCCGGGTACCAAAACTTTCTTATCGTCTTCAAAGTGCCGCACAAGTTACGAATTAACAACCACTCAGGGGAACTATTAAGAACAATACTAATTTATCAGGAATTTACATTGTTTGCAGAGAGAATTTATCTCGATAATCTAAGATAGAATGTTTCAATTTGTTCATTTAATTAGTAATAATTTGTATTTTTATTATAGACTTTGCCAACCTGACATGAAATTATTACATAGTATAAAACAAAGTCCTCTGCCGCGTGTGACTGTCTGTCTGTTTGCGATAAACTCAAAAACTACCGAACGGATTTTCATGCGGTTTTCACCAGTAGAGTGATTCGTGAGGAAGGTTTAGGTATATAATTTGTTAAGGTTTTTCTTATTAAAAGGGCTGGACAACGTTCGCCAGGCCCGCTAGTTAAAAATAAGTAATTTTATAATCGAAGTCTACATCCACCAACGATTGCTCTCGGTGTCACATTAATTGCAATATAAAACAAGAATAAGAATAAAAAATAAGCTACATAATAAAGATATAATCTAACATTCTGTTACTGACATTTTTCAAAATTAGATCAACAGTTCCGGAGATTACATGCTGCAATAATTATGCACAAACTTTTTATTTAACTTTTTATTATTCCACAGTCTTAAGAACCACAGTTGGTCAAACAACACGGCTATATGCTAAATCATACATGGACGATAAATCCGTGGACCGAATACGGCCGGATATATATTATTGTTCTGAGTTTGCGAAACATTTTAGGTAGGTGGTAGAGCCACGCTGAAGTTATTACTGGTTTCAGTATGAATGGGTCGGCTCGCCCGGGGTAGTACCACCCTCTCACAGAAAACCGACGTAAAGTAACAATGCTTGCATTGCTGCGTTTCGTTCGGTCAGTGAGAGCACCGGAGGCCCACCTCTCTTCCCCTTCCTCCTTTCCCCTTCCGCTTCCCTTCCTCCCCCTCCAACACAGGCTGGCAACGCACTTGCGACTCCCCTGGTGTTGCTAGTGTCTATGGACGGTGGTGATCACTTAAAATCAGGTGACCCACCTGGCCGTTTGCCTCCTATGGCATAAAAAAAAATCGTGCATGAAAAAAGTTATTTGCTTTTAATCATACAATTATGATAATTAATTATATGAAAAGTATAAGTAAAACCAAGAAATATTTGAGTATATGTATTACCAGCTGACCCGTGTCCACTTCGTTAAGCGGTAAACATTTTTTATACTTGTGATGAAATTACGCGTGAGTGTGATTCGGTTAGTACTAAGCGCTATGATTTATTTGGTGACTGCCAAAAAGAGGGTTATATTTTAATGCATATACATGTATAATGCAGTAAACGGGAATAGTATTTTGTTTTAAATACTTGAGACGATAAATTTATTTATTTTGAAAAGAATTCATATCTGTTGTTGATAATATAACTAATAAACATCACTTAATGATTTAATTTTTTTTTTATATATATAAAAATACTTTTTGTGACTTAAATATTTTATAAAACTTACACATATACTGTCGCTGACTTTTTTGTAGGCATTATCAAGTTCTACAACTTTTCTCTAGAACTCAATCATATACCGCTCATCGTTAAGGCAGCGTTCGTAAGAAACCTTTTCGTTCGACAGTTTTTTCTCCGACTTACTTTGCAAATCCGACTACCAAAAAAAAGTCTTTTCAGTTTTCCAGTTAATATATAGCCTATGACATAAACAACGTGGCTTTCTATTGGTAAAATCGTTTAAATCAAAATCGGTTTAGTACAACCTCACAAACCCACAAACTTTACCTTTTTATAATATTAGTATAGACAGTATAGATTAGAATTGATACCAGCATTGATTAATTTGCTTCTCAAAAGATAACTCAACGATTGACGGTACACACCATATGTACATTTATCAGTTTTGATACATTTCAAATAATGTTGAAATCTTAATGGTGACTATTTGAGTCCGAGAGCTTAACCGTGATTTAATTTACGTTAGAAATCGCTCGTCTATCTTGCATTATACATTTTATATTAAAATGTAAACGAAGATTTTAAAATAGCAAAGCTTTCTTTATAATACTCATTGAAATAGAATCGATATAAGAGTAGCTTGACCTTCGATCAGTGAACGCTCTCTCGTTTACTTGCGTTTGTTTGGATTGAAGAATGTTCATCGAATCTAAATTTCATGTCGTAGTTGAATAGGTGGGATATAAATCCTTTATCGTACTTGTTGGCGTATAGACTAGCCGAGTGCCTCTCAGAGATAACGTTCGGGGACACAGTCCATTACAAAATGGTTATTCGGGAGACTTTGCTCAATTTATTCTACTCCCTGGTGTGTTATTGTCAATGTATACATGTAGTGGTGTCATGACTGTACAAGACCACACGCACACTTCAAACATAAATAGGTTTGTTTTGACATAACGCGTATTGTAGAATTCCTTCTCAATATTTTACGTTACATTAATAGTTATAATTTTTTTTTGCGTGGGTTTATCGTAGAATTTTAAATATAACTCTTTTATCGGATAAGTGTAATATTAATTTATTTGATAAATTATATTGAAATATTTCTATACCGAAGCTAGCTATTTAATTTGATTTGAATGTTCTAATGTTCTGTAGACACTTTTTATTGGTGATCATATTAATATAGAGTTATATATAAATAAAAAACGTTAGGTCTAAATCTCTTTTTATTGATATAGTAATTAAGCTAAATTTACCAACTGCCCCGTTTCAAACGACCGTCGACACCTGGCTCTAAGGTCGCAATTAATACTGTTAGAAATTTCATACACTGCACCATTGTTACAATATTGAAACAAGCGACGCTACAACGCTATATAAAATGTAAAACTTTATGTATTTTATCTAGGAAAGTGCTCAGTTTTTATCTTCGTTCAAAATTTTTACTTTAACCTTACTAATATTATAAAGAGGTAAAGTTTGTGAGTTTGTGACGTTGTGACGTTGTAGGGGGTAATCTCAGGAACTACTGGTCCGATTTGAAAAATTCTTTCAGTTATTTATTTATCAGGGAAGGTTCTAGGCTATGTCATCACGCTAAGACCAGTAGGAGTGGAGCACTAATCAAGAATGTTTCAAATCCGGGTTTTTTTCCGCTTGCGAGCTTCCGCTGCGTGTTAGCGTTAGCACAAAGCAATACCACGCGAACGATGTCCCAGGCAGAGGTTAGTTTACAATAAATAAATAGCATAAAACAAAACCGTTATCCGCGTCTATCAGTGTGTTCGCTTAGTTTTTTATTAATTATACAAAGGATTGTGATAACTTACCACTAAGATTTATAAAATTTCTTACAAAAAATGTATATGTATTATCCTGTTTTATTGTATCCACAACAATCCTATCACAAAAATTGAGGAAGGTTATAGGCTATATATCATCACGCTAAGACCCACAGGAGTGGAGCTCCAATGAATAATGTTTCAAAACCCAAAGTAACTATTCTACGCGGACGAAGTCGCGGGCTGAGGCTAGTAATAAGAATATTACTAGTCACATTTTATGTATAAAAATGAGTAATTGCATAACTAATACATAATTCCATTGAAAATACGTTCCATTTTTTATATACTGCATCTATATATACATATATCTTATAATTCATTACTTTTATTTGTTCACTATTGTGTCACTGAAAAGGAATCTGTAGTCAAGCGAAGAAACTAACAAATGGAAGTAATTGTTACCTAATCACAATGAAAATAAATCAATTTAGTTATCCATATTCGTTATGAACGATAATTGCTGTACTTATATATAGTATGACTAGAATACTGGCAGTATGACTGTAGTTACTAGAACTTGATAATCTTTTGTATTAATTATACACGCGAATATTAATAACATTATCTGTTACAATTTCGTTTCTCTGAAATGTTATCGAATGAGTAAATTCATACAACACTATTTTAACGCAGATTGATTGAAAGAGAATATTCGTACGAAAACTTTTGTCACTGTTTATTTTGTTTACGTACCTGTTTTTCTCTCCTTTCAATTTATGTCAGAAGATGTTGATTTTAGCTCGGCAAAAAATCTGTAGCCTGCAAGTAACTGATATATTTATGCCTTGTAATTATCAACTCCGTTGAATATTACCTATTTTTAAAAATCTGGAACGAGTTACATCTGTTTAAAAGCAAGCCCGGTAGACACGTAATGGTTTACCTAAATTCTGCAAGAACACATTTATTGCGATCGGAAATCATTCAGTTTTGTTTCTAAACAGACAGAAATGTGAGTACGGGCTTGAGTTTTATAGGAAAAAAAAAATGTTCGAGCGAAACTCTGGATGTCTTTTGATGGTATTTTTAGTTGGCAGGTGAATAAACTAATAAAATTAATAACGATGAAAGATATACGATAAAGTATTAGCAACAAAGTGTGGTCTCATTTTTGGCGTTGTTCCAGACCTGTACGCGAGTACAATGTAATATCCCGAGCGTAACAGTTGTACGTATCTGGGGTAAAACGAACTAACTTGTTACTATAAAACACATCTGTCATATCTTCGAAGTAAACGGTCCCATTATCAATAAATCAATATAAAGATAAAATGCCACGTTAGTTTTGACTTTTATGCCATTAGAATAAATGTAAAGTTATGAGCATTGTTACAAATACAGTTTTTTGAGATTATTAATAATGTAGTGTAATACCAATACAGAATTATAATTATGTCTTTAGTATAATTTATATAATTTACATACTCGTGACACAAAGTATTTTTGTGCCTGTAATTTCACCAGTTAATATCTGTATTACTGTAATTTATTATAATTAACAATATTTTACATATCCCTAAGAAATAACTTTTTTTTATATAACAATTCATATATAAATAATTCAACAATGATAAGTTGGTGCTCATTATTGGAGGCCATTTCATTTGACAGCTTTACGTGGTAATCGCGCGCTCCACAACGGTCCGCTCGTATGTGCTGATGACCTGACAGTAGTAATTTCGATGTTGTGTTTAAAACAAGAAATTGTTAAAGCCGTCAGTCCATCCTTAGACTAAATTTACTATATATTAAGAGGGGTACGCTATGATAGTCGTCTTGACACATTACTATAGTGATGTGAAATGTAGATTAAATGCAAAAAAAAAAAATTATATAGTATATAAGTAAGTAGTATAGTAAGTAAGTAAAATATAAGTAGAGAGTAAACCTGATTGTTGGCGTGGCGAGACGTGGCGACGCGATGGCATGCACAAGCGACGATGCGTAATCTCTCTTGCCCACTGAGCTCGCATACCTATAGTGTATAGTTATACAGTATTGTTTACTACGTTACACATGTGTTTCACATCTGCTAGGTGTCCCGTGACGGCTCAATTTTTTTTCAGTAAGCGTGGAATGAAAAGATTTGTTCACGAGACCACGTTGTATAGTTAGATATAATGGTAGTAGTAGTAGTTAGATATATATACAGCGTATAGTTATACATACATATATATAATTTACATATCTGTACTAAATTAATTCTGTCTCCTAAAATTATACATTCGATTAATTTTAGGACTAATTGCACGTCACTATCGACAATAAAGGACAGCAATTTGCGCCTTCAAACGTAGTTATTAATTTATACGAAAATTCATAAACGGACAAATGTCAAAACGGCCATCATAGCGTGCCCCTATTATATGTATTCGGTAATTACAACTTATTTTTTCTCCAAAGAGTTGAGATAATGTGAAAGAATTTGCTCGCAGGATATAGTAGTTTATCGTGAGATACGATTTACTACTGTCGATCTAAGCTTTATGACGTATTGTTTTTATTATTCGAATGGAAATTGCATTTTTCACTTGTTTAAACACTTGTTATATACAATCATCCTTCAACAGAATAGCAATCGTGTATCAGGAGCTACTGATAGTTATCCCTATCACTTGTTAAACAGAGAAGAAAATAGTACTGAACTCTTTTATCTTCACCTATTTATATATCTTTTTTTTATTGTAATATTTATTTATTTTATTTATTTGTGATACAATACAATGCGGTGCTGTTATATTGTTTTACAAGTAATTATAACTTATTACAGATAATATACAATGTGCTAAAACAACAATAGTGAAGAGGTTGACTATAAATCATAAACTTATAAAAAATATTATTATACAACTATCAAAAACTACATTAAAAATTGATGAATTCTACATATGACTGCTGCCACCCAAACTAGGTAATCCTGTGTCTCAGGTGGCAGTACACATTATGACTCTATTTAGGAACGCATTATACAACTGCAGTGGATAATTTATTTTTGAGATGCTATATATAAAAACAAGTGCTTGTTAACAACAATCTCAATATACTTACATATAGGAATTAGATCTAAATATATTGTATATTAGGTTTTCTTACAAAAATTCTTATTCTAAGAAGTACTCATCTACATTTAAAAAAAATAAAAATAAAAACTGCGTGAAACATTATGCATTGACAGTTACTACACTTTATATATCTGCCAGTACTATTTTTTCCGTTTGATCATAGTCTAGGTTTTGAAGCCAAGATACAATCTTCATTTTGCATCTGTGCTTGTTTAAATGTGTAATATCTAACAATCTGTCAATCTTGTTAATCAGTCTAGAACTCAGTATATAATATTGTTTTTCAGCGCAAGCTAAATAATTGCCTTGGTCAATCGAACGCGAAAATTAATATACATATTTAAAAACCTAAAAGACTCCGCTGATTACCAAACTCTTAAAATTGTTTACTTTTCGTTATGTCAATCACTTATATCATACTGCATTCCGGTATGGGGTAGTGCTTCAAAGTCTATACTTATCGCACTAGAAAGAGGCCAAAGAGTTGTTCTAAAAGTAATGTCATCTAGGCCAAGACTTTATCCAACTAAAAAACTATATTCAGAGTGTCAAGTCCTTTCGGTTAGACAGCTCTTTATACTCAAAGCTACCATCCGTAAGCATTCAACACTGACAGCAGACTCTGATAACGATATAAAACACCGACATAAAACTGTATCTTTAGTCCCAAAGCACCGAACAGCTTGCGCTGAAAAACAATATTATATACTGAGTTCTAGACTGATTAACAAGATTGACAGATTGTTAGATATTACACATTTAAACAAGCACAGATGCAAAATGAAGATTGTATCTTGGCTTCAAAGCCTAGACTATGATCAAACGGAAAAAATATTGCTGGAAGCCGGCATGATAGCGGCGACCAGCGATGGATAGTGTGTCACTCGGTGGTCGCCATTGTTTTTGGATTGTACTGTGCTTACCATCAGGCATAGAATAGTCATTTTGCCGTGATACAATAAAAAAAAACATTTAGTCTTGATTTCATTAAAATCGGTTGATTCTACGAAAAGTTATTGTAATTTTAGTGACGACGCGTCATGACAATACATGCAGTTTTTTTTACAATAAATTCTACACGGTAGGAGTGGCGGTCACAGCTATTGCTTAAATATATCTATGACTGTATTTTCACGTGTTGTTCTTTGTTATCATTAGATCGAAAGTTGTAATTTTATAAATGATAATAGGGTTCCGGAACCTTCTTGCGCCGGCACATAATTCAAGGAACAAACAGTCGCGAAGAAAATGATTGAGTTCGTGAAACTTCGGGAAAGTAATTATGTTTGCGAAGCGTTTTCCTCAATTTGTGAATAGATACGAACAATCCATCATTGATCAGTGTTTGTCAACTTGTAGACGTTCATTTTAATAATAATACGCAATCCTGTTACGCTAAAATCGCTTCCAGTAAAGCTGATACGATGACTTACTAATTAATATATACAAAACAGATACAAAAACAAAAGTCGAGGCAGTCATAAGGACTGCCGACAGGAACTCAAAACAATAAAATAAATGTGTGTTCTTTTGAGTTTTCACATTAATTATAGTGTTAATGACAATATTTAGACTTCAGAACTTGTTTATTGACATTATTAACATTATTTTCATATCTATTGGCACTCGGAGCAATGTTATATATAAAATTCTCGTTAGACAAATAGTCACAGGCAAGTGACAGATGACACATGTTGCTCATATCTTTTTAATATTTATGTTTTTCTTTAATACAATGTAGTGTGAAAAAGTTTTAATACAAGTTGAAAATAGTTATTATGTCATTCAGTGTTTAATTTATCATTATTTATTTTATGAATATATTTTAACGTTTAAATTACAATTTAACTCTATCAACTTGATATTTTATAATGTAAACTATACTGACTGTATAGTAAAGGCCTACAAAAAAGGGAAAGAAACTACGTTCCAACTGGAGGTCCATGGACCTCAAGCTTTTTTTACATTACTGCCAATATACGTAGGTTAGTTTTTATTTTAATTGAACCCGGTAGATGATGTCACGAACGGGTTGTAGGCTTATTGGGACAGAAGTTACTGGGACAACGTACTGGGAAGACATTTATCGGCAATATATGTAGGTTATTTGTTATCTTAAGTGGACCTGGTAGGTGATGCTGCGAACGGGTTCAAAGAATATTTTAAAATTTTTCTCACATACCAACTGGGTATATGTTTGAGTGAGTCCCTGGATAGTTGGGATTCACAATTTGAAACAGTAGGTATCGCTGCAATCGGGTTTTGAGATGTATTTAGATTTTTCGCGTTTAAAAGTACAATCGAAACCGGCAATAACCGATTTGGTGCAGACGAAGTCACACGGGT
>MU158705.1:1396192-1582631 GCA_015888305.1 Antheraea pernyi
TATTTTAAAATATTTTTCACATACCAACTGGGTATATGTTTGAGTGAGTCCCTGGATTCACAATTTGAAACAGTAGGTATCGCTGCAATCGGGTTTTGAGATGTATTTAGATTTTTCGCGTTTAAAAGTACAATCGAAACCGGTAATAACCGATTTGGTGCAGACGAAGTCGCACGGGTCAGCTAGTTTGAAATATAACGGAATATGTAGGTTATTGATATACATGAGTTATACAATACGTTTTTACATGGGAAATATACATTACGGAATATTTGATTGTAGTAGTAACAGATAATGAAATATATTTGAATCTTATATACTAAATATCTTATCAAATCTATAGTAAGAAACAAGACAACAATATGAGCTTTAGAACTCTTGAGAATCTGGGCATTAAATGGTGAAAAACTGCCATCGTTGGGTAGTCATATAGGATTTTTCAATATACAAAAGTCCTCTTCTGATTTTATCAGCTATGATTTCGAACCTTCACTTTTCCGTAGGTAAATGCGCCCGTTAGTCGACCAGCAGTATTTGTAATTATTTTGCTTAGCAAATTGACGCGGATATCTTAGATATATCTTATTATATCTTAGATATTTTTAATGTTATACTATTTTCCCTTTGCACACATCTTTGTTGACATTGTTCAGACAATTAAAAACAAAATAAACCCAATGAAATGATAGTCAATCGGAGTGTGTTTGATACTGTGTTAATTGCCATGTGTTCCGATTCCTAAATAAACTTGACCTTTCTGTGTATGTTTTCCACATTGTGATGGAACTGTAGCATAGTGGTAGGTCTTTTTTTACTGACCATCTGGCTAACTACCGTCCGCAATTTGAAAATCTGTTACCAAGTATCTGTAGGTGAGTTCCAACAGCTGAATTAGAAAACTAGTCCTAAATTTTTCGTGTTACCATTTTGGGTGACATCATCTCTTATCACGAAAAGGGATTGTGGCCGAATCTATGGAACTATAGACGATAAAAATATGCACGTGAAAATAATTATATCATTATATGTAGTTAGGTAGATTGTTAGTTCTGGGAATATATTTAATATTTATTTATTTACATGTGGATATAGGTTGCTATATGTTATGTTGCTATATGTTGAGTCAACAGTCAACAACGATAATACAATAACAATAATAAAACATAGTAAACTAAACTGAAGACCTAAAACGCTTTATCACATAGAAGCTCAACTTAACTTACAATAATAATAATAGAAAATAATTAAATTATATATTAGTAAATACCGCGAAACAAAAAAATTAGAATAATAATAAACGAAAAAGTGAAAATGAACTCATTTATGAAAACTAAAATTAACATATTGGAATAAGACAAGATGCAAACATAATTGAAAATATTGAAATATGATATACTTATTAGCTGCAGTTGAAATGGTTATGGATATAAAATGTGTTTAATTGTCTTTTTGAATTTGAATGAAACTGGAACACATCGAATACCAAAAATAATACTTTTAGATGAGTGCAGTATTCATTGTATTAGGCCTCAGTATCTAGTAAATGAAAACATCTATATAAAAGTTTAATTACAGCGGACATATATTTCAATACATTATCAGTAAGTACAAAGAAATTTTATTATGTTACGCTATATGAATATTCGTACCAATGGCGTTAAATATCAAAATTTTGCGAATGATATGACATCTGGTCGTTCCCGAACGTCTATTATAATCCGTATTTCTAAGAAATATTATATAATAACTCAGTAAGTTGCGTCGTTCAAGTAATGTAGCCTTCAGTATCTTTTAAGTAAAATATATTTCAAGTCTGAGGATGAAGGTTTTCAAGACGTACTGTTTTGATAAGGCAGGATTAAGGATTAATGTTACCATGAAATCGGATACTGTGATAAATGATCTCATGAATTCATTTGAATCATAATGGAAATAATATTCTGTAGACACGGTACATTCCGAACAGTGAGCTGCAATCCGGTTGCTTTTAACTTTGTAGGAGCTATGTATACTTCGAACTTCTATTTTTGTGAAAACTCAAATCGAGTCTAATACATCTTAAAACTAGTGATATTAAAACTCAATTCTTAAACATTTTAAATTAGCACCAGAACACGGTTTTACTATTTGTAGGGGTATTCTTATTTGTTTTTTTTTTGTGAAATATTTTTGTGTGACAATAAATTGAGAGAACACTGGTTCTCGTCTGATCTACCAAGTTAAACAAGGGTATGGTCAGTGCTTGGTCTACCACCTACAAAACTTGTACGTTGTACGGTACGGTGGTACAAACTTTCACTTCTATCGTGTCTTTATGACACACCCTGTTTTTTAAATTATCAAGACAATTGGACATTGTATGACAGAAAAAATTTGAAAAATCTCCATATTAAAGTGAGTGAGACAGAACACAGTAGAGAGAGATCTTCAAAAATATTGATAAAATTGACAGATTGACGTTCAGTTGCAATTTTCTTTAATTACTTGAAGGTCGTACTTAGAGGGCAGATTTGGTCTTATTTTGTTCGTTAGTACACCCGAGCGAAGCCGAGGCAGATAGCAAGTATAAAATAAAAATACATATTTCTTACAGAGAAATACAAAATAAACTAAAGTGTTCCGTATGGTTAATTTTAATTATACCACGTAAAGGGAAACCCCAATAAATTTTGAGTTCCATTATTTGTAGTAGTTGTTTGATCATTAAGGATAGTTATTAAGGTCAGGAGGACAGTAGATAAATCTAGGATCCCCAAAGTTTAAATAATCTCTAAACTTGATCTTTTGTTTGCTCAGCGACCTGAATTAAGCCTTTACTTCTCTGACACCAAGGATTGCAATTGTTTCCCTTCGAACAATTAATATTAACGAACTATAGGTAGCTACGAATTATGTACCATTGAATTTTCAGTTAAACATCTAGCAATATTACGGATTTAATCAGATTTCACAAGGACGGCTTTTATAAGATTATATATTATACATTTAAAACCTAACTTCATTCCGTTAATATATGTATTATGTACAGTATATCTACATACACTTGGGATATAATAGCTTCTATTGTTAGAGTCTAAATCCTTTAGAATCAGTTTCAGTCATAAATTTTACGTGCTATATAGTATACAGTGTAACATTGTACTGTATAATAAATAGAGAATAAATTATTTTGCCGGGTTCAAGTTTAACAAAATCAAAATATGAATTTTCAATTATCCGTCTCTGGTGGTGCCGTGTTATAAAAAAAGGAAAATTTTAAAAAGGAAATTATGGTTTTGTCTTTTATAACAAACTTCTGGCATACTCCAATAAGACATGGATTAGTTAAATTTAGCTTAATTATATTAACACTAGCGGGCCCGGCGGACGTTGTCCCACCCTGATAACTAAATTCAATTATGAGTCTAAACCATTGTCGAATGCAATGGAACACATACAAAAAAATCATAAAAATCTGTCGAAACATCTATGAGGAGTTCAATTGCATACACACGGACTGAAGAATTATATATATAAAGATGAATGTGCATTAAATATTTAATGTACTCGTAACTAACGTATTTACATAAGTTGATAATTATTAATACTGTATCCGTCTAAATTGCTTACGAATTGCACGTCTCCTATTTGTTTAGAACATATGACGTGTATAGTGGATTATCCTTAAAAGAAAGATATATACACTCACAGACTTCTTTGTAGATCTATAAAAGGGACATATCCCAACATACATTGTTTTGTTATATCTCAAAAGGATTAGGCAGCATTTTCGATGAAAGCGGCTTGACTTTTTCCAACATTTCCAACAATTACGTTGTATTTCAACCAATTTACACAAAACCTTGACAAATTATATACCACAAAACCTTCCTCGTGAATCACTTTATCGAGTGGTGAAAACAGAATGTTCAATAGTATTTGAGTTTATCACGAACAGACAAACAGGCAGACGTGGCAGAGGACTTTGTTTTGTATTGTATATGTAATGATAAAGTTATTAACATTTTGCATATTAATATCTCATTGTATACGTCATGTATGTACCTGAAGTAGGAAATGTGCTGGTAATCTATCACCAGTAACAGAGAATTAAAGGCACGATTTACGGTATCCATTGAAAACAATGAACGTGACAAATGACGTAAATTACTAATGCAAACAGTTTAAAAGCAAACTTTACCCATAATTTTACCCAAACAAAAGCTCTGCAAATAGCTGTTCAGAATCTATAGGTGATGTTTAGAGATAATAAGATGTATAAAAACATGTGTGTAGTTCACCCGCAGTAGAAGTGAACCTTTCAAAAAGAAAGCGAGAAGAAGAACAATACCGAATACCTATGGGGAAAATCTAAATAATATGGGAATATACAGAATATATTCCGTGATATATGTACGTGTATACAATATACAAACACAGGGTGTCACATAAAGATACACGATACGAGTGAAACTTTTGTATTACAGGGAAACATTGTAATTAAAAAAATACAACAGATCGTCATGCAATGTTCCCAGCGGCCATCCGTCCAAGAGTACTGACCTCGTCCGTTCGGTGATCGGACGAGAAGCGGTGTTTCCAACACTCTACCCGACACAGTGTTTACCCCACCACTTTTCGTCACACAAAAAGGTTGTGGATCAGAAATCAGCACTGCCATAAGGAGCTTCATTCCAAGAACTAATTTTCGCTCGAGAACGATATAGCGCTTTACCTCGGGAATAATATGGTTTTCTTCTGAATTTGTGGTACCTTACCTTTTTCGTAACAAACTTACATTCACGTTTATAATATTAGTTAGAATTAGGATAAAATATTTAAAAAAAATGTAATTGTACTAACGGATATAAATTAGACCATTCTTATGTATTTGCAACACGTTTTTCCTGTGTTATCGAGTGCTTCTAAATATAGCAGCAAAACAATTAAACGTGAACGCACGTTAAAAGTACACATGTGTGCACTATCACATACGGAATTGGGTTAAGAAATATCCTTTTGTTTTATACTATCTGATGCCCGTAATATTTCTGTCGTGAAAATGGTTCGGTTTTTTCTTGGGAATTTTGGGTGTTATCTGGATTAGGTGTCGCTTTTTTAATCGTTATTTTCTGGTATCCGTAATATCTCTGTCGCGAAAATAGTTCGGTTTTCTCATGAGAATTACGTGTTTTGTTCAGTGTGTTTTTTTTTAAATTGTAATTTTATCACTATTACTTGAGACCTACAAACCTTTAGTTGTCTCATGTTACCTGTCTTAGATTTTATCATTACCGCTCAACCTCTTAGGAGACGTGTTTGTAGCTTGAATAATATACTGAAAATTCCTATATCCGCCAGAAAAAGTTTAATTGAAATCATTTCAACCGTAACAAAAATTAGCCTGAATAAATAATAGCTTATTTTTATCTCATTTTCACAATAAAATGGTTTAGGGCAATTAAATCGCGTTTTATGCTAAATATATATTTTACGCTTTTATGGATACCGAGATTATAGCTCAACTAGGTTTCGCTGGTGGTTTCGCTCGCATTAACATAAATTTGATCTATCCGTCAGGTACTGTACATTTTTTTTTATTGTTACACGGCAAAATGACTGCACTGTGTCTGATGGTATCAGACTAACTATATACCACACTATATAACACACTATCCATCGCCGGTTGCCGCTGTCATGCCGCCCTGCGAAAAGCTGGATATGCACAGGTTAATCCCGAAACGCGACCAGCAGAAGCGAGTCACTATGACGGGCTTTTTCGCCATGTACATGGTGGTTGCGACCCAGTCAGGCTGTAAAACCCTACCACCCCGCTTTCGCCATTGCCTCGGTCGTTATTCAGCAGGGTGCAACACGTGCAGGTGAGGTTGGCTTGGATGTATCAAGTCTTAGATGTTATTCGACACCCCTTACACCCGTTTCAGGAACGTACCCTACGTCCTGTCTATACGCCTGACAAAGTGTATACAACATTTTACGATGAGCGGTTTAGTACTTATACGTGAAAATATAGTAAACAAAATCATTTTCACATTTACATTATTAGTTAGTTATGATTTGGTTATGATGCGGATGATTTATGCCCGGTTTCTGAAGTATTTAATTGTAGTTTATTTGTTCAATAGCGTTATCGGTTCGATAGCTTGTCAAATTGCGTTTATGAATACGATAAATGTCAGTAAAACTCAACGGATCATTTGACACCTCGCGCGATACAGTGACACAAAATCTTACATCACTGCGACAACATTACTCATGTCACCTCCACACACGTTCACGCATACACGGTTACACATGCAAGTGGAAGGGTTTTATCTTTTTTTCCCTTATCAAACTGAAATAGTTTAGAATATTATCCGATACGAAATATATATAAGAGTTGTTGAGGTATGTATGCTTGGTACACATATATGTTTCAACAACTCATATATGTATGAATAGTTAGCTTAGCTTAGGCTAGCACAGATAGGTCTCGAATTGCATGTATCAGGCAACAGCCAAAGCCGAGGTGTGCCGTACACCCTTGAGCTAGTTGTCAAAATAAAATCGGCTGAGTGCCTTAAGCGCTCGCCTTAGTAGTCCGGTGAAGCTGTTAAGACCTTGCATGGTCAATAGCGTAGTCAGTTCGAAAAAAAAATCATTTGACAGTTTATCTTATGGATAACTTTGTTGAGTCAATAACTATTGGTAGGTTAACCGAGTGTCTCAGAAACCGGGCATAAAATGACAAAAATGCTTCTTTACCATATCTCTTTTGAAATTTCCTAAGTTATAGGCAGATGAATAGCCATTTGGAATTTAGCCAAAGCGCAAGACACAATGTGTTCTCCTTAACTCATTCGGAATTAATTACTTTTCTTATTGAAAAGCTATAAAAACGCTTTAAATGTGAACTACTTATTCTATTTACAAACCAAATACTCGACCGACACGCTTGTCCAAGTATTAAAATAGAATTATACGTTCGCATTTCAATGAAATGGTGTAAAGAAGTTAAAATTGTGCCATATAAATGCTACAATATTAACGATAAGCGATATTAACCTAACTTTTTTTTATGTCATAGGTGGCAAACGAACAGGTGGGTCACCTGATGTTAAGTGATCACCACCGTCCATGGACACTAATAACACCAGAGGAGTCGCAAGTGCGTTGCCACCCTTTGGGGGGAAGGGTTAGCAGGTTAGGGAGAGCAGAGAGTATAGGGGAGGGGAGATGGGCTCTGGCGCTCTCACTGACCGAACGAAATGCAACAATGAAAGCACTGTTACTTCACGTCGATTTTCTATGAGAGGGTGTTTCTACCCAGGGCGAGCCGACCCATTCGTGCTGAAACCAGTAATAGTTTCCATTAAATTAATTAACGCATAATACTAAGTTCCTGACGCTTGACTTTAAAATAGACAACAAAAACAAGCAGAAAAAAAAAACTGGATATAACATTATTACTGTACTATATCTAGAAAGCTAATAAATAGGTGGTAAAATACTTCTATTTTTGACGAATTCATTGGCTTAGCGTTATGATGTTTTCTATTTTTTTTATTAGTAATAAGAAATATAGTAGGTGTGACACATTTTTTCTAATCATTTCTTTCTGATAATATATGACAGTAAGTTGGCATTAACTCTTCCAAATTTTAGCCCACTTATCTATTTCTAGAATATTTGAAATATATGTACAATTTATTTAATTTTAGAACTGTAAAATGGGTAGCCATTTATAAAAAGGTCATTGTTAATATGTACGTCTGGTTAGATTATTAATATCCGATCGTATTAACCCAAAGGTATTAACCTCTGCAAGCCGAAAATAGCCTTCAGACCATGGCTCCATTATTCACATTAGAGCGTCATCAATATTACTCAGATGTTTAACACTTCATGCCGTTTTTGTGTATTACTAATGCATTTTTTACACCGTTCATGCCGATTTATGAGACGAATGACATGTACATGTTATTAAAAACTTCTTTTATGACGATATTATAATTAATTTCAGAGGAAAAACGAAAATAAAAACCTCTTCTAATTACTAATAAGCAGTTGAGTTAACACTTCAAATGTAAAATCCATCAAACCGTTTAGCCTATAGGTACAGCGTGCCAAAGAAATATATATAAATACACTCGAATAACATGATTCCCCTACGTAATCAGTATTACTGAAAATATTACATATTTTTACATAAAGTTGCCTTATACATGATTTATGCACAACAAAAATATTTCACGAAATACTCTCAACATTCAGATTTTCATCGTTATCACAAAATATATTGAGTGAGGAGGATTACGTTCATAATTTATCGGTTGATTTTCAACTATATATTAGAGGTGGTTGTTATTACAACGACTAATAATATGATTGATGCATTGTTCTTACGCAAAGGATAAGAAACTGTTTGAAGATATCATTATTCTGCTGTTGATTATCCGTTATTATTATTGACAATGACAACGAGTAACCAGCGTTATCGCAACGTGTGAGTAAGCAAGTATTACATAACAACCAATAGATTATGACCGGGCTTGAATACTCGCGTCGTTCACATTCATTTACGATATAAGCAACGAATATTCATGTCATATCGTCATATTGTTACAATTTGCAATACGATACTAAACAGCATATTAACTAATAGCAGAATAACTGGCAATAATAATTTATAACAACCATTATTTTAAAATAACAAAATAGCATTAATATTCATTGCAGTTATAAAGCCGTTATCGCCATTTATACTGAATGTTTAATCTGAACAGAGTGGAAAATGTATACACCCCGAGTGTCAGGTTTTACGTGTACAAATTGTCCTCCATGAGATACTACATGTGAGGCAGCAATCTTGAGTGTTTAATGTGTTTAGTCATAATATATCAATATTTATTTAATACCAATATTTTTAATCATTATTAATTTCAAATAAACTTCACATGATAAATATATGTACTATTGCGTCCATTGGTTGAAATTCGAATATATTTTTTTAAAGTTTCAATATTATTGAGTTTTTTTTACCAAAGAGTATAATATAGATATAGTTGGCTAGTTTTTGTTCGCAACTTCGCTCGTGTTAGCGTAGATTTGACTTATCCTTTGGGAGCAGTACTTTTTTATATATGGAAGGTACCTACCCTATGCCTTTTCTATTATTTTGTATGCGAAATTTCATGATGATTGATTCAGTACTTAAGTCGCGAAGATAACAAAGAAACTCACATTCATATTTATAATATTAGGTAAGGATATGGATTAGTATACCTAGGGGTGTGAAGTATGACAAATAGAGACTTCTAAATAAAGACTTTGTGACTCATAGATCGTGGGAATAATATCAGTTTCCAATTTTTTTAAAAATTACAACGCTAACGCTACTAAGTAAAAACAAGTTGGGTAACACAGAGAGGCAAAAATGCGCTGAACAGTTTTATCTTTCCTTTTTATGTATAAATATACTATAATATAATATACTACACCAATTTCGTTAAGTGTTTAAAGTTAGTTTTATATTGGAAAATTATATGCAAAATATTTTAATTTAAAGAGATGTCATAATGAACCGTTTTTCTTAACCCATTCCTCGCCAGCAAAGCACCTATGTGCGTTTGGTATAATGCCAAAGATGCGTTTTTTATAATTACGTTCACAAAAATATAGCCGTTGTTTATTCCACTATACAATAGGTATATATATTAAATATATAGTATATTTACCGTCTAGTAATCGTTACTGTGAGACAATATATTATATAAGATAATATATCTTACTACAAATTCACTGATGTATTTTCACCTGTAATTTACCATAAAAATCGATGGCATATACGGTACAAAGTTTTTGTTAATAGATCGCATCGAATGGGTTAATTGTGGACTTTCTTTTATTTTGAGGTGAATTGTCACTGTTATGAAATTCATAAAAACATTCTTTCGATTTTTTTATTTATTTTTTAAATTTCGATTTCTTTTTAAATGTTAGTATCACTATTGCACCCCGTATGGAGGAAAGTACTACGTTATGTAGACCAGTTGATGTTCTGAAAAGTCCTCCAACTGCCAATAAAAGTCACGTCTAAATCAGTTCAACGGTTTCGGAGATTAGTTCGGACAAACAACAGACACTTTAATTTTATTTATGTGTGTAGGTTAGTGTTACCCGAACGGGAACCTGTTATTGGATTCTGGGAAGGGAGAGTTTGGCGCTTAATTATCCCCATCGTAACTAAATAGTTGCGTGTACCGTTTACCTATGTAATAAAATAGGTTGTACTGTTATATTAAATTTGTGAACAATGCTTTATCATTGAATTTGTTACCTGTAACACGAAAGTACTTAATTTCCTAGGAGTATGAAATAAGAATTACATATCATTAGTAAATACTAAGTAATACCCGCGATTTCGTCTGAGTTATATATTATCTTAGCAACATATTTTATGTGTAGTGGAAAACACATAGAGTAACAAACCTGCGCGTAGTCTAAGTGGTTTTATAATTCTATGCGAAAACATGAAAAAATTGAAAGTAAAAATATACATTGCTCACCAAACTTCTTTGTAAATAATGTTATCTGTTTACTTCCCCTCTCCTGCGTATGCGCAACACACCGCTTTATAAAAAAGTAGTTTTTTAAAAGTATAATAAATTCATATTAAGATATCGTGATATATTTTTAGATTAGAACCAAGTATCTAAAAATAATAACGAAAAGAATATGATCGATATCTATCGAAGACTCGAAGTAGCTTATGAGTGACGCGCGCACACTTTTCATTCATTTTCCACGTTGTTACACTGAATATTTGACATTAAGTTTATAACGTGTATCTGTCACACTTGATATTGGCGAAATTGCCTACAAGGGCAAAGGTAACACCAAAAAAAATTGGCTTGAATCGTTTTTAATGAATGAAAAACTAAATTTTACTCGAGGATATGCCTTATAATATTCTTGGTGACGTTTTATCATGCACGCTGTAGTTTGGCATTAATGTGTGCATAATCAAGCGATCCTAATAATTATTTAAATGTATTTAATTACTTAGTCGCAATAATATTGTTCACAAAAATATGAATAGAACGATACGTTAAATTAACATTCTTATTATATTATAGATATTATACACATATTAGTGTCATATACTGTATAATACTCTTTAAAAATCTTTTACTCTGCAGTTTTCGTCTTTTGAAATAAAGATTACCCCGGAAAACATCTTGAAGCTGTACAGTATGTTTAATCTATACTAATATTATAAAGAAGTGAGTTTGTGACGTTGTAAAGGGTAATCTCAGTAACTACTGGTCCGATTTGAAAAATTATTTCAGTATTATATAGCTCATTTATCGAGGAAGGTTATAGGCTATATATCATCACGCTGAGAACAATAGGAGCGGAACACCAATGAAGAATGTGTCATAATCGGGGTTTTTGTTCCTCGTGAGAGCTTCCGCTGCGTGTTAGCGTTAACCCAAATTAGGTATTCCACGCGAACGAAGTCGCGGGCTGAAGCTAGCAATTAGTTAAAGTATATTTTCTAATACGTATATAATGAATCGTAATAAGTCTTATGAGATACTTAATAAGTCGTCCGTCTTCATACCTCTTTATTTATTTTCCATCTATTATGAGCGAAGACGCTACGCAGAGACACTCAAATATCAATTATTTATGAGCGATTCAATATAATATTCTTTACTATCATATTGCCTACCCAAAAAGATAAAAGGATAAAAAAATTGTGCTCAGAAGCAAAGTACTCTAAGTAATTGTTATTGCTGTGCCTTTTTATTTACTTGATATCTATCTATATTAATATTAATATTTCTGTTCGTTTGAACACGCTAATCTCTGCAGTAATCTGTCAAGATCGAATAATTGTGTTTGCATTTTATTTTTATTTCTAATGTAACGTTATCATTCGTAGGAATGAAAGAACTACCAGATAAAGTGTATATTAGAAAGTCCGGTAAGTGGTTCTCCCAATGATTGTAATGCTTTGAAAATTTTATTTATTTCAGCAATGAAACGTTTTAACATCACTGAATATTCTTTGTGTAATAGTCTGAAGATTAAATAAAGCATAGACATGATTTTGAATTAATAAACGTTTATTCCAATCAAAAATACTTTATTCAGTTTGGGCCCTAATAAGGCACTTATGAACGTCAAAGACCACCACCGGTTCGGAAAACAACCCAGTCATCGAGAAGAACCGGCAAGAAACTCGATCGGGTACATTTTTTAAACATATATTTCCAATACATCATACACAGAGGATGCACAGAGAGGAGTCAATTCCAGACATCATTATCATTCACATACTGATCCATTCAATAATATGCTTTTGAAATTGTTATTGTTAAATCTTTCACATAACAAGAACGAAGTGCTGGGGTATCGGGTATCGGGGACCGAGAGCGAATTGGCTGTTTAGCAAAATTACTAACAAGAGTCGTATTGTGAATGCATATGTCAGAGAGGTACCATAACGCGTATGTCAGTTGCGTAGATAGCTTTTTATGTAACAGTCGTGCTTCAAACAAAACTTGTTTAGCGTATTGAGCTGAAACTAATTTAAAGCTTAAATTAAATAAGTTTAAGTAGTAAAGGTACCGCAGGTCACAACTAGTAAAATAGAATGATCGTTTAGTAATAAATACGTGCAATAATTTATAAATTTCCATTCAATATTTTCGTACAATAATTTATACACTAATTCCAAATCATAGCGGTCGATCACAATGTGATTAAACAGACGATTACTTTACAAAAATGTTTTATGTCTGTCGTTTTAATCATATGAAGGGAAAAATAAAGTCACTAAAAGCAAAGGGTTCGTTTTCTCTATGTTTAGTATCATCTTCAGTATGTAATCACTCGGTTCTGAGCGTAGGCCAGTCCTAGGCTAATTAATCTCTTTAAGTCTGACCCGCGATATTCGTAGTATTGTTTGTCCAAAAGGAACCCACCAAGGTGTCTAAAACCTTGTTTTAGTGTACGTGATCATCATTCCATAAATGATCATCGTTTTGCCTGGAAACATGTCATGCCCAACTTCATTTGAATTTCCTAATTATCTTTTCAACGTCGTGAATCTTAGTGCAAAGTCAAATCTATACATTTCTCACGTTCTACATTTTATAGTAGAAAATAATTTGGAGTTATACAGCGAGACTGGTTAGTCGCTAGCAATATTTTTACAGGATAATCATTAGTCGATCCTCGTTCTTAATCAATTAAAATTATACTACTTAATATCAACTTAATATTTGACCTAATTATCTCGAGAAACCCAAAACTGATACACATTCAACATCAGGCGATTTACGCAAAAACAAACTGGTTTAATAAATACGGAAAAGAATGAATCACGCCCTGCCTTAGCGCACAGGGCCCCATTGTTTGACCATGTAGCGTTCCCACGATAGACACTTACGTAATGATTAACCTTGAAAGTACCCCTTGAATTTTGTTCAAGGAAGCTAGGTGTGGTTTTTTTACATTTCAAAGTATCGTTCCCATACTTTTAAAAGTTTTAGAGCAAACTATAATTAAGGTTCTCTTTGTTGTTTATTAGTATATGTTTTGATATTATTATTTTATATGTTAAATGTGACCATGAACTACCCTACGATTGAAGGGTGTTAAACTTTAAATATTCACCTGGTAAAGTTATATTAAAAACGTGGATTCTAATTACATTTAAATGGAGCTTAAAAAACGGCAAGCGCATTTATAAATGATTGTGGTTTAAAAGGGGCGCGCCGCTGTATCTTTGGCGATTTATCTAACTCTTTTTAAACACTGTGGTGTTTTTAGGTATAATTTGAAATTAATGACTATTTAAGAGCCTTTGAAGAGGCGACGAATTACGAACGCACGTATACTACAGCTTTGTATATAAATAAGTTATAAAGATGAACAGCTCTTTACTTAAAAATTTCTTACATTAAATGCTAAATTTCATTAATCATTCTGTAGAGGACAGAATGTCGTGCTAGAGGTCTACATTCTTTATAAACAAAAATTGAATTTTATAGTTATTCTTTTTGTACAACACAGTTCTTAATTTTCTTTGTAACATACAAGTACTTAGTATGGTTTAAAATATAATAAAGTAGTTAGAAATTATATTTAATGTTTTGATAAAATTATATAGTTTAGGCTGCGCAGTAAAAGAAGGCACTAAAAAGATTTTGTCTTAATTGTTATACCATAGTATAAATGTTGATTTATTACACATGTTACATATAATATTTAGATGTAGATCATTTAGAGTCTACGTTTTCTCAAAACATGATAACTTGAGAATGTATCTGTAGCTATTCACACTTTTTTTTTAAATAGCAATAAATAATCTGTACTTATTTAGTATATACACATACTATAAAACAAAGTCCTCTGTCACGTCTGTCTGTCTTTCAGTTCGCAATAAACTCAAAAACTACTGAACAGATTTTCATGCGATTTTCACCAATGCAGTTCAGTGCCTTTTTCTCCCATAAAAGTTTATCGAAATATTTTATTTTTTCTTGTTTTGAGACGATTGATGACCTTTAGTGTTATCCATAAAAAAGAGAAATAGTTAGTATTGAAACATCGAAGAGTGGGAGCGATTTTTATAATTCTCTGTTCGTCATACTCACACAATCTTTAGGTCTACTAAGTTACAATATGTGTACCTACTGTTTACCAAAAAAACCGCGCCCTACGTTGCTTAACTTCGGTGGTCGGACGAGAGCCGATGTTTTCAACATTCTACCCTACCACTTTTCATCAAACAAAATGAATGCCATTCAGAATTTTAAAACCCTCCTACAAGAAGTTTCGTTTCAAAAATAATTACTTCTTCTTCTTACCCTTATCCCACATAAGAAGGGTCGGTACAACATGTTTCTCATGTTGTGGTATATGATTTGACTTAATTTTTACGATCGGCCGTCTGCCTGAAATCAACCCTCCTTGGGATTATTTTGTTGTACCACTGTATTAATGATTATTATTATATAGTTACGAAGTCTGATGGGATCTTTTAGCCTTACAACTTTTCTGTAGGCTTTAGCTTTGGTAGGCTATTTATAGTAACTGCTTGAGCGGCACCACCGTTCCGGTTAAAAAGGAAGTTCTTCAAGATTATGGTATGCTTGTTATATTGCCATTTATATGTAAGAGAAAACTAGCCAACTGTAGACTATTGCCGAGGACTGTATTTTCTCGGTTTTTTTTTTCAGGATTCGTGGTTTCAAAGTTTTCTCCATAATATAATATTAAATACAGTAAACCAATATAAAACATGAAAACTATAATAGAAAAATAATTACTATAATAGATATTGATTTAATAATGTATTTCAAAACTTACTTTTATTTTTTCAGCGATGTATTGGTACGTCAGAATATTTGTTATCAGATTTATACATCAGATTACTCAGTAATCGGATAACGAGTATGGTATCAACAATATAAAAACTTTTTTGTACATACCTACATACTGTTTCTACCTTCTGAGTTTCCAAATGCGTACACACCTTACAATTTTCTGCTCCATTTTCCATAATCTAATAATATCATAGAGATGGGATATAAAGGCTTCTATTATCCTACGCTCCTGTGATTTATTCCCGCCTTGAATACATTATTACGCGATTGTCTCTACATGTATCAACATTTTTTGGTTGGTGTTTATAGGTACTTTACGACGTTGTGAATTTTTATACTTAAACACAACAAAGTTTAATCAGCTAGTTCATTTTAAAATACACAACAATGCTAAATACGACCTTCTCCTAGAACTCTGGACGGGGGCTAGAAATATGATGGTCGATCACGAAAGTCTGCCGTTATGCGCGCATCACTCAAAAACTACGGGAAAGATTTCGACCATTTTTTTGGGTCACCTGATGTTAAGTGATCACCACCGCCCATAGACACTAGCAACCCCAGGGGAGCCGCAAGTGCGTTACTAACCTGTGTATGAGGGAGCAGGGAGGGGAGGGAGGTGGGCCTCTGGCGCTCTCACTGACCGAACGAAACGCAACAATGCAAGCACTGTTACTTCACGTTGGTTTTCTATGAGAGGGTGGTACTACTCCGGGCGAGCCGACCCATTCATTCTGAAACCAGTAATAGCTATGTGGCTCTACCACCATAAAAATGTATGTATGTATGTATTTCGATGTATGTTAATCGATACTTTATAAATATGAGTTCGCAGCGACTTCAAATATGTTATTAGGTAGCACAACTATTAGTATCTTTTATTTAATTTAATATAATAATTAAGCTATATTTCACTTTTTAATGCGTTAGTGGTCATTAATATTGAAGTGGGGTTTTTTTCCTTAAAAATTATTATTTGTACCTATTACTTCTTAGACACTCGGTGCTTATTTCAAAATTATCACGATAGCTTCATCAATGCCAATATTATAAAGGTTTGTATGTTTAGTTGAACGCGTTAATTTCCAGAACTACTTGTCTAATTTGGAAAATTCTTTCAGTGTTATATAGCCCATTTATGGATGAAGGCTATAGGCTATATATCATCGCACTAACATCAATAGGAGCGGAGCAACAATGAAGAATGTTTCAAAATCGGGGTTTTTTTTTCCTTTTGAGTGCTTCCGCTGCGTGTTAGCGCTAGCACAAGGTAACTATTCCACGCGGAAGAAGTCGCAGGTAGAGGCTAGTTTAATATAAAGCTATTAAAGTTTTAAGAAACTACGCGCGTTAAAGGATGTGTTGTCTCACCATAGAGAAAGTGTAGCGAGCACTGTAGTGTATATGTTTTTCCTCTTTACATAACATGTTTTAATTATTTTTTTTATGTCATAAGTGGCAAACGAACAGGTGGCTCACCTGCTGTTAAGTGATCACCACCGTCCATGGACACTAACAACACCGGAGGAGTCGCAAGTGCGTTGCCACCATTTGGGGGAAGGGATTAAGGGTGGGAGAGGGAGAGAAGAGGGGAGGGGATGTGGGCCTCCGGCGCTCTCATTGACCGAACGAAACGCAACAATGCAAGCACTGTTACTTCACGTCGGTGTTTCTATGAGAGGGTGGTACTACCCCGGGCGAGCTGACCCATTCATGCTGAAACCAGTAATAGTTTCAGCGTAGCTCTACCACCATTAAAATGATAATAAACAACGCAAAAGAAGTCGCGGGTACCAACAAGTGTTTTAATATTTATAACAGTGTTGTTCAACTTGTAAAGTGAACTGACTGGAAGTTGTACAAATACTTGTGTTATAACTATGAGATGGGTCGTTTATCCCAGTGATCTCAAGTTTCAGTAATTTAATATGTTACGTCATACTGTTTTCTTCTAAAATAATCACATTAATATGGTCTGGTAGTCTAAACTGTTAATTCTAGTACACTTTGATCCTGTAATCTTATTTGGATATCAAACAATCTATAGTGTAATCGATCTTATTAGTATTTAGTTGTATAATAACAATCAGGCTTTCAATCCACTTCATATTAAATGGTCACTGTAGTCTATAGTTTATAAGTAACTTTAGAAAAACCAGGGATGCCTAAAGCCTGCCTGAGGACTAAGTTAGGACCACTCTTGTGTATTAATCTTATAAATGCTTGTAAACCAGAACTAATGTCACTAAAACACAATAACCTTAATATGTACTCCTTACGAGTGCTGTTTGAAAATGATGCCTGAGTTCCGGTGATACTTGTGTAAAGCCTTATTATATGGAGCTAGATAGAAACGTAAAAATATGTAATTAGACTCTGTGTTAGAAACTACTTTAAGCAGAATTCCTCGTGAAAATCAACCTTCAATACAACGAGATAAGAATTATTAGTATAAGGGCTGCTTGTACCAAACGACTTAATTGTGTTTAACTTATATTTAAACAAAAAAAAAATTAAATAACACAAGTGACTTGTACCAACAATTTTAAGGTGCTACGTTTAGCGATCTGTCAAAGTTAAATGCTCTGTGGGAACTGAACAATTTTAAGGTGCTACGTTTAGCGATCTGTCAAAGTTAAATGCTCTGTGGGAACTGTTTAGCGCGGCTAAACGTGTTTAGTGAACTGTCATGGAGAAGTGTCATTTTGTAATTCTGTCCTAAGGTAGTCCGGTGAAGCTGTTAAGACCTTGCTTGGTCAATAGCGTAGTCAGTTCGAAAAAAAAGTAAATCTGTGCTACGTTTTTCCGAAATAAAAATGATTTTTTTCTAATTCATTCTCCGATGATGATGAAGAATTTATAGAATTTTTGAGTAGACTTATGTGACAAATATTTGAAAGAAGTAATTTATTCGAAAGTATTCCTGACGAGAAATTTATAACTTATAATAAATCTCGTGTAAAATTTGGTGCACGTGAACGATGCCCAGAACCGCCTTACGTGTTCATATTGTATTCAAAGTAATTATAAACACAATATAATATACAAATTCAGTCGAACAAACTACATATAATAAACTTAACAAAACACAATATTAATCCCAGCAAGTACGTAAAATAACACGTTCATCATTTACAATAACGCGTGCGCGAAAAGTGCTAAGTGTCAAAGTATAACTCGGTAAAATGACGAACGTTTCGTTTACGCATACATTTTTGCTATTGTGCACAAGTTTTATTCAAATTGTGGTTTGATTATAACTTAAGCGAAACATACGTAATCGATTGTATGAGACGTGGTAACGGCCAATCAATTCCAGGCGGAAATGCAGAGTTACGTCCACTATAATATCTAATTATGGATTTCCGTAAAGTAACGACTTCTTCAATTAAATGTCATCACGAGTTTATACTTCATTGAAAATAAGACTGTAAGATTCGACCTTCGACGAATACTCTGCCATTAAACTATCATAGCTTTGAATTGGTACGTAAACTCGCAATCTATGTTAACATTACAAGCTCAAGCGATTGTTTGCAATTTTGTTTATGGAACGTGCTAATTGCAATTAGCATTTTATAGCCTGTTTTTTAAAGGGTAGACTAACTAAATCACGCTACAATCCTTTAGAGCGGAATAATTACGGTACAAAATCATAAAGCATGCCAAACGAGAACGGAGTACTAGTGCGGAAAGGCCGTGTGGTGCGGCACGGGAGTATCGGGGCCCGAGGAGCGTTACCGAGAAAGGCAGAGCTGTAAATGGGTAAGTTAACGAAGTACCATGGCACTCGGCTCTGCCGCGTGGAATGCTCCTTACACATAAGCCGTGCTACGTACGGAACTTGTATAAGTTTATTTAACTGCGTTAATAGTAACTAGACTAGACTCCGTCGATCACAGAACTCGAAGACTTGTCGGTAACGTATCACTGTTGGCAGCCAAACTGCAAACACTGGAACATCGGCGTAGGGTCTCTTGTCTTGTAGTATTCTATCGCCTACACTTTGGAGAATGTGCATAAGATCTGCACCAACTAATTCCACCTTCTCCATTTCATCTTAGGACTACCAGACGCCGTTCATTCGCGGTTGACATACCATTCATCCGGACGAAGTGCTTTGCATCGTAATTTATTATGAGAACCGCGAAGGAGTGGAATACGCTGCCTGCGTGTGTTTTTCTGAAGTGTATGATGAAGTGATCTTCAAAAGAAGAATGAATGTGCATTTACTGGGTGAACGCGTTACATCCTAGGCCTCGTCCTCACTTTCCATCAGGTGTGACAGAAGTCAAGCGTCACAGAGTCTATTATTAAAAAAAAAATACAAGATTCGTATTATTTTCGTAAGAAAATAAACACAAGTGAGTCCGCGAACGCTGCTAGTCCCGCTAACTAACTAGCTGTGCTAGTAAATAAAAATAGTCACTTTTATGTTTTTGATTAATAATTAAGGAAATGAAATACAAGTTGAAAGATTTTTTGGAAGAGCCCTGTTTTTATAATTACTGGCACAATAATTAATATTAAGGCCTTATTAAATAAATGTGTTTTCTCGCTGAAGAGTACAAAAACGCCAAATATCTCGTCAAAGACTCCATACTTATAAAAACTTACTCTGTGAAACTGTAGAGAATAAATACGCAGTTTAACTTTTCTATATGAATTCCTAAAGGAATAATGCAAGGAATGAATGTTTATGTAATTAATAAGGAGTTTATTATATAATAAAGTAAAACGAATTATAAACATTTTTAGAAATTAATTGCAATACCAGTTATTTCACGTAGGCGGGGCAGTTAATGTGATTTAGAATAAGTTTTAACATTTTTTAGGTGTTTTTTTTTTTAGTTTGTAGTGTAAGCGTGTATTAACGTTACGATATTGAATATACTATGAATTTATATTTATATATATATTATAATAACCACAATCGTGATTATCTACGAGAAATAATTTGCAACCTAGTTTTTAGACCAAATAAAAGTTTCCAAATCATCTAGTAAACTAAAATTTGCGTAAATCTAAAATGTTATGCTAGGTCCCCATACGTATTGTAAACATATCCACAGAACGAATAGTGTAAATAAATATGTCCAGTCAGGGCGTTGTCGGTTTATGGTTGCCAGTATTTCGGCAAAAGTATTTCTGTGTCGGCAACCACAGCTACGTTCTAATAAACACGTAAAATAAATTTATAGGTATACATTTTTTTGATTAAGTCGAAACAAAGACTTGTTTACACCCGGCTGGATGTATTCCAGTTTTAAACATAAAACTTTGAGAATGTTTTTGTTACAATTCTAAAAGTACAGATAAAAAAGAAAACCACAGTTGACTGTTAGTTACTGAAATAAATAAATACATTTTTGTCTTTTAAATGCCCTTTCGAAGTACCTATCTTGTAAAGAGGAAAATATGCTCCTGCTTATACACTTAAAAAAAATGTCACTACACTGGACAAAGCTTGACCGCAGTTACACGTGATGGAAAGTGATGCCGAGACCTAGGATGTACCGCGATCGCTCAGTAAAAACGCATTCACTCTTCTTTTGAAAACCGTTATGTTACAAACTTCTGGAAAAACAGACGAAAGTAGCGTGTTCCAATCCTTTGCGGTTTTTTACAGAAAACTATGTAACAGATAATATTACGTTAACGTTATCGATGTATTGCAGTTTCAATATTCTTCCATATGTAATACAATTTAAATTTCTGTGGTATGTATGTCTAGGGTAATCACCGAAAAGCTGAGCCAGTTTTACCGATACAGGATAGGTAGACAGAAGATCTAGGCTACATATTATTACGATCTTCGATGAAGGCAAATGGTAATGGATAAAAATAACAAAGGTCAACTTAGAATCGATAAAAATGTTATACGAATTAAAGAATACAGTGAAAATATTAATAAAGGTTGTAAATAATATACAAATATAAGGTATAATAATAATATTGGTAGAATATTTGTGGTAACCATATAAGATAATGACTAATATAAATACAGCGTTAAATTAAAAGTGCAATTGATTGATAAAATAATGGAAACAAATTTGAACTTATAGTTTTAGAAAATTATTATAAGATGGGCAGAAACTTTATTTTTCTAATTTTTAAACGTAGAGCCAAGCCGAAGTTGTTGCAGGTTTTAGCATGAATGGGTCGGTACGCCCGGGGTAGTACCATCCTCTCACAGTAAACCGACATGAAGTAATAGTGCTTCCATTGTTGCGTTTCGTCCGGTCAGTGAGAGCGCCGGAGGCACTCCTCCCTTTCCCCCTCCCCCCCAAACACAGGTTGGCAATATACTTGCGACTCCCCGAATGTTACTAGTGTCTATGGACGGTGGTAACTACTTAACATTGGGTGAACCGCCTGTTTGTTTGCCTCCTATGATATAATAAAACAAAAAGAAAATGTTGTCATAAGAAATAATAATGAATAATACTTGAAATTAAATTGACTATTAAGCTGATTGCGAGCTGATGAATATAAAGGTTCTTTGTTTTATTACAGACTAGCATTTAAACACAGTATCGTATTAAGGATGTGGTCGAAGTCAGTAACGCGCTAAGCCTAGAATTGAGACACATACTCAAGTGTTCTGCCGGATCTTACTGAAAGGTGCTCGATCATAGATTTTCAATTGACAGCGGTTCGCTAACAGTTAAGTGAGCGTTATATATACATAATATTATTATATACATTGCCTTTTTTATGATTTAATTACAATTTCTTCACTCATCCTAATTTAGTAAATCTTTACTCTGTACACTGTACTCTTGATATTTTGTAACAATAAGATGGCAGAACGAACAAAATGCCGGGTTGATTGCGACACGTATTAGTTTTGTATTTAATTAAATTCTAGGTAGCTCAAATAACTTGTCACCAAACTACCATAGGTACGGTCCGGGAACTAAAATAGAGAGCTAATTGTCCCCTAGGCTTAGTGTGTTTACCGTCTTTGACCACGTCAAGCCAAACGCTAACACATATAAAGTATTTAAACATATCGGGATGTTTCGTAAAGACACACGATAGAAGTGAAATTTGTGTATTACAGAGAAACATTTTAATTAAAAAATACAACAAAAAGCTAACGTCACATGAGGTTTCCAGGTGGTCACCCATTCAAGTAATGATCGCATCTGACGTTGCTTTAATTTTGGTGCTCAGGCGGGAACTGGTGTTTGCAACACTCTACCCGACACAGTGCTTACCCTCACCACTTTTTGTCACAGAAAAAGGTTACGGATCAGAATTCCAAAACCCTCTCATAAGAAGATTCACTTCAAAAATTACTTCCTACAAACGCGTGAACAAATTAAACATAAAATGCATCATTATTTGATTTATTCATCAAAAACAAATTTAATAATTTTAAAACGCATCCGCTAGGTAGCAATAAAACCCTTCGTCACTCATAGACGCGGCACTGTAGTAAACACAGGACCTGCAATACTTGTTTACACTGAGGGAAGGCCTTACCCAATAAATATAACACAGACCTCAACGGTATACTTACGCTACCCGTATTAAGTTACACGAATTTGAGCATAAAGATTTTTCGGACACCTTCAACCCTTTTTATACAAAAGAAAGCGTCCTACACCGGTAGAAAATAGTAATAGAGCAAACGAGTTATATTGTTAAAAATCTTACATACGTTCATATAATATAGAGCCTATCAAATAAAATAATCATAAAAAATCTTAACTATGATTTATTTGAAACACTGGAGATGACATCAATGATTACAGTTAGTTGATTCAGCTGATACTGTCTTGTACAAGACAAGATACGACAGAAGGTGATTTCTCTTATCTTGTATACATATTTTAATAAGTATTAAATTCACGTTTACCACCTGCATACTTCAGTGTATGATATCATTTTTATAAGTATAAAAAATATTTAATCAGGTATCCTTCTGCCGCTTTATCGGAACATTATATTATAGAATGAGTACCAAAAAAGAATACACTTGAATCAATAATAGCGTGTATGAAAATGAACTAAAATTATTGTTTATTGCTGTGTAAAGTTTACCTCATAATACGTCCAGCAGTTCCTTTAAATCTTTTGAAAAAAAAAAAACGATTAGAGACGTGAAATCTGAATAATAAATGGTCTCACATTCAAGTCTTTCAGATGTAAAATCAAAAAAATATGTGCGAGTTTGGAAATCCAAACGATAAACCGAGATCTAAATTGCACACAACACTCAAAAGCTACTTGAGGGATTTCGATAATTTTTATTATTACACTTCTTAGACACTTGGTCCTCATCTAAAAATCATCAGCTTAGTAAATATAAAGTTACTAAAATTGGTAACAAGCTATGTTATTGACAAGTACTACGCATTCAGCGATATGTATTTTCTTACCGTAGAAAAGTGGGGCAAGCAGTATTGTTACAGCTATATTATATTGCTCTATATTTGTAATATATTGCCAAGATAATAAACGAAGCAGAGGAAGTCGTGGGTATTACTGAGATTCTGTATAAAAACTAAGGAATAGAAATAAAGGCAAACAAAATTTGAGATCCTCTTTTAAAAATGTAAGAATTGCCATTAGAAATTAATAATTATATATTTTAATCTATATTTAATTAACTTAGTTCCATCCATTTTTCGATTCGTGATTGTGCATCTTGTGCGGTAATAACGAAGTTAGAGTTGCCAGTAAATTATAAAAAAAAATCACTAAACATTACAAGATAATCAAGTGGATTAAGGAAGTGATAATTGATTTCAATATATGGTATGAATTATAGGTATATAAAAGAAGAAAATCCTATTATTTTAGATAATAAGCTGAAATTTAGGACAATAAGCGAGTAATTTGAGGTTGCAATTATATTGATTGAAAATTTGTGATAAGTAGATATACTATCTTAATCGATGTAGGTGTTTGATTTTTCTAATAATTATTTGATGAATAGCTAAAGATTAGTTAATTCATCGTTGTTTATAATACTTCAAAGTTTTCTGTTGCAAACTATGTCCTCTGTTTTCTATTATTGATATTTATTTAACAATTGTGTCTTATATAATACGGTACGCACACTAAGCCTATACAAACATAATATATACAAAAAAACTAGAAGCATGATTACTTTTTATTTTTATTTTACTGTTCTCACATGTTTCATATTTGATAATAATTTGAAAATTAGTTAACTAACAGGAAAAGTGTATTACTAAGTTTTTGGAATATAATTTTCTAAGTCTATATGTTTCTTGAAAACAAAATAATTCGAAAGTTTATCAAATGTGTTAAGAGCGATGTGAGAAAATATCGATTTGCAGTGACATATTACTCTCTTTTTTTATTATCAAAATTCCCCAATAAGAATAGTAAATTTAATAAATCAGTAAATTAGGCCAGTGCTTAAATATTATTTAGATATATTTGTGAAATAAGTCTGGCAATACTGCTAGAAATTACACATGTATGTAAAATGCACTCACGGACGTTAGCCGCGCCGCTGTGGCACGATCGATTTAGCACGGCCGGGTTAGACCGGCCATTGAGTCCCGCTGAACAAACTCAAAAATGCACTTCACTTCACTTTATACATCATATGTATGTTTATATCAGATTAATTTAAATCAAACACTTCGAATCACTCACATTTATAATAAAACATCTAGTAAAATATAAAATGGTAAACTATAAAATAGATATACATATATTGTGCTAATGAATTTACATAATGACAATGTGTATCATTCATCGATATATGAATGTAATATGTAACGGTATAATTGTTCCACAGTGCGATATTTCAGTAGACGCATTTAGTTGTATCGATCTAGATAGCGGATAGAGATAATGGGTTCATATCTACGATAAGTTCAGGGCCTTAATGACTGCGGATTGAGTCAATTGAACGCCTCCGTGCCACGATTGCGGATTAACTTGAAACTAACTAATCCATATTAATATACCAGTTAATGTTACTTCGATAATGATACAATCCAGATAAATGTTCATCCGTTCATAATATCTTCGGAATATCGATTTATGAAATTGACGTAAGCAATCGGTATAAATAGGTTAATCTAAATACAACGTTGATTGTAAATTTTATACCTAAGTACTTTACAGATTTTATTGTGGTTTTATTTTGATTTTATTATCTCAATGATATAAATTATTTTATTTGATTATTTATGGAGACATATTTTAATGATTAATTTATTTATATGTACTGGCTACAAAATATTATTATTAAGCAAAGTTGTAATGTATTTAAGGTTATTTCGTATCGTAATAAAAATAATAATCTAATTTCATTGGTGTTTGTAATAACATTTTATGATACTTTGGTATGATTCATAAATATGATTAAGAGTTAATATCGTCGCCCCGAGAATTAGAAGCGTAGATCTAATATTTAAAACGCGTGAAATATTAAAACGTTATACCAAATTTCGCTAATTCGCGGAAATAATAATGAAAACGATTGCTAAATCTTTACTAAATGTAAATTATTGTAAGTGATAATATTCGATACAGTCAATTAAAAAAAATGATCGGACAACAAATATATATTTATTTATGCAATTTATGCAGTAAAACTTCGAAATAACACAATGAAATTTTAATAACCGTTGATCTTAATATACGTATGTAGGCAGAAGTTACTGATTCTGTATTCTTAATATTTATTGTTTAATTCGCAATTATTATCCCTTTTTTTAGTGTCCATTCTCAAGGCATAAAATTTTTGCGCAAAACATCTTAACAAAACGTAATATTCCGAGGGGATTTTTGAAAATTATGTATCTTCTGGGATTATATGAAGGATTAAAAATAGTGTAGTTATTTAGGTGGTATCACCAGAGTAACACATGGGTTACACCGCTAGTATTAATATAATTAAAAAATATGTACATTTACGTGTTATTAATTAAAAAAGAAGTGTTACAATACAGTGTAACCATTTTGTGTACTGAAAGATGCTCATTGAGTAAATGTAAATCATTATGGAATAGATATTATATACGTAGATACACGTCTAGTAAAAATTCCTTGTATTATTACATATTGCTTATGAATAAAGAGACTAAATTTTTTTTTACTAAAATGGATGATAATTTAACGAATTCAAGAAATAATACTTAATTTTGGAATAACACTATTTTCTGATAACAATTATGATAAATAATTAATTTAATTCGAACGCATTATCTATTATCGTATAATAACAAAATCTAGAATGATAATAACACTACCATAGTGGAATCTATTTTTAAAAACAGTATCACACAGTCTTAGAAACAAGATAGGATTATATGTAGAAAACATGCATTATAAAATCAGTATTCTTATAATAGATACCCGGAAAAATGTAAAGCGATTTTGTAAACATAAATAAACTAGTGTAGAGCCGAGTGATTTATACGTGAAGTAGAAAAACACCGATTTTTCAGCCATACGAACAGTTCAATAAAATCAGAGAATGACAGTAAGTATACCTTGATAAATTTCGGTAGGCTATTGAAAAGTACGAGCTGCAATATTATTCGCGGGCCTTTACAAATTTGACTGTTTACAACTTCGCATCTGTATTTCACGAATCGTATGTTTAAATTAAATATAGTAAGAATTATCGCATGCTATTTTTTTACAATACTATACGTTGTTGTTCTATACGTAACTTTTGCGAATAATGGGATAAAAATATTTATTTAGATACCAAATTAAAGAAGTTGTTCAATAAGCTTGTAGAAATAATATCCGTGGTTAACGCACTCACAATAAACAACAATTACATATTCCATATGTAAGAAACTAAGAGAATAGAACGCACACAGAACTAACAAAAACCAATATTAATTATCACAAACAAGATAACATTTATAATTCAGAACACACGAGTTTTAGATTCTCATGTAAGATGAATAGGTATATAATGAATTTTTAAAGATACATCGGCAAAAATGTGGCAAGTCAGTTTAACACGTGTTTATGAGCGGTAAACTCGTTGTTTCCCGCGAGAGGCAAGAGACGCGAGTCGCGCGATGACGGCGTCGGCGACGGCGCGATGAGATAGACTGCCTGCGGCCAGGCCGCGCTGGGCTGGGGTGGTCGGGCGGGCGGCGCAACAGATACGCCACAGGTTGGGCGGCCCGGGCCACCCGCGCCCTCACACCTGCGACCACCCCATTAACGCCGCACTCGCCAATTTACATCCTCATTATCATCTCCAGAGTCAGCATCTCACGAGAACGGTGCTTTCCGTCACCTTAGTAGTCGTTCGCTTAGCTGTGTCAAGTGGTTAAATTACAGTGTATATATTAATTTACAAATAATTTCGTCATTATTTTTTAATTTATAGAACATAATTATTTTTATAAAACGGTTTTAAGTTTTGCAAGTATTAAGAAATTTATCTCTATGCTGTATATGGAACATTCGATGTGAATGATAGGATTTAATTAATTTACCTTACGGTTCCAGTACATATTATGAACTAAACTAAAGCCAACTATTAGTTGATCTTTACTTTGGTGAGTATAATACATCTGTAGGGATATACTTTTTTCGTATATATATTTGAAATACGAGTTGGTATTAAAGAATTACGTTTCTCTTCTTACGTTTAATAAAAAAAAGATAAAGTGAAACCTCAAATTCCTTAAGAATTTTTTAAATTCAGCTTTGTCGGTAGCTATGAGCGACGACGACCGATAATTTTCTTCCTTTGTGTCACTTTTTCGATAAGCCGCTTAGAGGTTTGACCAATGGAATATTATTGTAATAATATTTTGACAGGTACACACGATATACGTTCACCCAATTTATCGAAGCTTTGAAATAACTCTTATTTGTATTTCTTTAGGATTGTAAGAGAAAAGTCGTTTATAAGAAAATAATCGCTGTAAAACAAAAGAGAAAATTCTTTCAATTCTCCACCAATAAATAAAAATAAAACCTAGAAGAAAACTGAAGCTTAGAACAACTTTATTTTCTTGTTTTCTTAAGCATGTGCATTTAAGTTAGTTCTATTTTCAATTAGACTTGCATGGAATTCTCATATAGTGCTTCCGTTAATACTAATGTTTATATTAATAGGTATTAATATACCTAAGCTAAATATATTGAGTGGGACAAGTTTCGTATGGTAATTTACTAGCAAAATGAAATCGAGTCACCTCAGAACTACATTGAGACGTTCTGTACAAAAAGAGGTAACGTCAATGCCGCTCAGAATCATAATAAATTGAGATCTCTTCTGCAAACCCAGTGTTTCCACGTCTACAGGCCTACAGGATTACATTTTCCACATCGTACAGAGGCAACACATAGCGCATCCTATCCACTTTGAAACAAACTAAAACATGGTCGAATTTTTTCGACCGGACTTTCATCCTGACGAAGTGCTTTGCATCGTCATTTATTATGAGAAAAGCGAAGGAGTGGAATACACTGCCTGCGTCTGTTTTTCCTGAAGTGTATGATGAAATGATCTTCAAAAGGAGATTGAATGTACATTTACTGGGTGAACGCGTTACATCTTAGGCCTCGTCCTCACTTTCCATCAGGTGTGACAGAGGTCTAGACGTCACACAGTCTATTATAAAAAAAAAAAAAATTTGGTACAAGCAACATAGCTTTGGGATCACCACACGAGGGAAGCCTCCACCCACCACATGCGTTTTCGAATTCATTTAAAAACAGAAAAAAGGGTCTTGTTACTGTAAAAGGAAAATATGTAAAAATTTAATAAACGTAGTGCAGTGGTTTACTGTACATTTTCGCACACTTAGGAGCTTAATTCGCCCCATTATGTAAATTGGGATTTATTAGTAAATAGCTATACCCGCAGCGTTTTTTTATATTCGGATTAAAGAATTATAAAATTGTGAGACTATGTACAATTATAGAAATGCTCTTTAAAAGCAACTGTAAGTACGACACGCACGCCACTTACAGTAACATGTAACGTGTACGTTAGATATATAGATACTAACAGCGTGCCAAATGAGGTTTATCATCAGCAACATATTTGGAACCTTAACCCATAATGTAACTACCTCAGTGCTCAATTACACTGTATAAGGAACTAATGAAACAATAACTTAAAATATTATTATAAAGATTTACATTTAAATAAATAAATAAACAGCGTGCTAAATGAGGTTTATCATCAGCAACATATTTGGAACCTTAACCCATAATGTAACTACCTCAGTGCTCAATTACACTGTATAAGGAACTAATGAAACAATAACTTAAAATATTATTATAAAGATTTACATTTAAATAAATAAATAAACAGCGTGCTAAATGAGGTTTATCATCAGCAACATATTTGGAACCTTAACCCATAATGTAACTACCTCAGTGCTCAATTACACTGTATAAGGAACTAATGAAACAATAACTTAAAATATTATTATAAAGATTTACATTTAAATAAATAAATAAACAGCGTGCTAAATGAGGTTTATCATCAGCAACATATTTGGAACCTTAACCCATAATGTAACTACCTCAGTGCTCAATTACACTGTATAAGGAACTAATGAAACAATAACTTAAAATATTATTATAAAGATTTACATTTAAATAAATAAATAAACAGCGTGCTAAATGAGGTTTATCATCAGCAACATATTTGGAACCTTAACCCATAATGTAACTACCTCAGTGCTCAATTACACTGTATAAGGAACTAATGAAACAATAACTTAAAATATTATTATAAAGATTTACATTTAAATAAATAAATAAACAGCGTGCCAAATGAGGTTTATCATCAGCAACATATTTGGAACCTTAACCCATAATGTAACTACCTCAGTGCTCACTTACACTGTATAAGGAACTAATGAAACAATAACTTAAAATATTATTATAAAGATTTACATTTAATATACGTTGTCATTATTATAATTAAGATTTTGGGACTATACAAAAAAATAAAAGCTTGTTTGTTCCGCAAGAAATTGCATTATGGAACTCTTTACGTAATACGTTTATAGTCTAAGATCTTATTAGCAAGACCTCTATATCATTAATGTTATTAATAATTAGAATGTCGAATTGTAAACAATAAGCTGATAATTATTTCTCTTATTAAAAATATGAGAAAGAATGAGTTGAAATCTTGCTAAATTTCATGCAAAGTCGCGGGTAACAGCTAGTCTAAAATAGAATAACCTCAATTACTTTTTATAAGGTTCGGTATCTACCAGTGAAAGTCCCGTGAAAATCGGTCTAACCGTTTTGGAGAAAGCACCGTGGGCGAAACCACTGTTAACAGCTAGTATAGACTAAAATTGCCTAAATCACTTTTTGTAAAGTCAGCTATCTACCAGTGAAAGTCTCGTGAAAACCGGTCTAACCGTTTTGGAGATAGCACTACAGATGAAGCCAAGGGGTTAAAACCTAGTATAAACTGAAATTGCTAGAACTACTTTTTATAAGGTCAGTGAAAGTTATGTGAAGATCGATCGAACCGTTTTGGAGAAAGCATAGCGGGCAAAGCCACGGTTACAAGCTAGTCTAAATAGACTAAATTACTTGCTATGATGTCCGCTATCTGCTGGTGAAAGTTTCGTTAAAATCGGTCTAACCGTTTTGGAGATAGCATTGCAGACGAAGTCACGGTTAATAGCTAGTCTAATTTAGAGTAGCCTAAGTAACCCGTTGTAATTTTAGTGCCACAATCTGCCAGTGAAATTCCCGTCAAAATCGGTCCAGCCGTTTCGGTGATTAGCCGGAACAAAAAGACAGACAGACCGATAATTTTTTTTTAAATTGCATCATTGTTATTAGTAGCGAGTATACTTTCGTACCCAATCAGTAAAAAAAATTTATTTTGATATTACATACAGACATTTCAATTTTATTATATGTATAGAAGAAGATAGGTATAGATTAGATTGAATTATTATATTGGACAATATTTTATCAAGCTTATACACATTCAAACAAAAAATATATTGGACCTTACTTACTTTTTCAAGAAAATGATAATAATTTAAACAGCTAATTACAAAATTAAACAAAACATAGCTATTTACCTCATACTATAGCGTTTCAAATACACCGACAAATCTCATGGATCTCAACGCATATTGTAACAATCCCCACAACAAAGGCACTCGGGAAAATTGTTGCCGTATCGATTTCTATTATGAAAACAGAGTAATGGAACCACCGTTGGGACGTTAAGAGCATTATAATACTGAGAAATCCCGTTTTATACGGCGAAAGAAGTTTCGAAAGTTAAACAAAGTAGGAGAAGGTTTCAGAGTACATAGCTAAAAAAAGGTCGATTCAGCGTCGGCCAGTGAACTTGGAAATTCGCTTTTCTAAGCTACTACCCACGTCTTGTTTTCATTTTAAATCTGTCACGATGAGGATAGTATTACAGATCTTAGATAAAATATCGTATTACTTTGGATCGTTCAATATTTCTCGTCAATGTTTTTACTCAATTGACTCGTTTTAATTGTGGGAGTGACCGTAAGACAAATGGGTATCATAAAAAAGAGTAAATTTATTTTGTTACTGGCTTTTGTGCACGGCTTCGCTGGCGTTAGTAGCTCGCGGAACAGTACTTTTTGAAGTGAAACTTCTTTAGAATCGATGTGTTCTCAAACCGGATGCAACGGCAAAAACGATAGGTAAGAGACACAAATACAAAAATTAGTGAGCCAGAGCGATAGAGCAAATGTCGGTGTGTATGTATATTGCACACTGTTTAATACTTGCTTGTATTTGAGCATTTAACGTGTGTTAGTATATGTGAAAAGTACGTTAGCTAATACTACTGTACACTGTATGCGGCTGCGTATTACAGCTTTTTAGTAAGAAGTCAGCGTGATGTGTTATTATTTAACAGTGTTTGTGAGTATTTTTATATATTGTTGCACTAAATAATAAATTCATTTTTAAACAAATACACTTTGTAATTATCCTACCCTTGTTATATATATTCATCTCATTCCTTTGTCGATTTACTGAAGTTTCACTTCTATCGTGTGTGAATCGCACACACACCTTTTTTATTTTAGATGAAGAGAACCCTATGTCCTTTTCTGTATCTCTGGCAACGTGTAAGCAAAATGATAATCAGCTGAGTTGTTAAGGCATGAAAATATAATAAACAAACACGCACATTCGCATTATAGTAATAGTTACATTTGTAATTGTACTCGTAGTTACAGTAGGTGTGTCTGCCTCAAATCCTTATTACAGTCAAGTTATGTTATAGCAACGTAGTATATTTTCTTATTAGGTTGAGTAGGCGTCAGACAGAAAACATTTCATGGTGCACAACGTTGATCAATAAATTACTATAAAAAGCTTACTCTTATCTTTTTATCAAGTGTTTTTGTAGTCATGTTTGTGGTATAGTTTTAATAACACGATTTATTATTTTATTGGATGTAGCTTTTTGATTATTTATTTATTATTGTATCTTTTCATGTAAGCAGATAAAATAATTTATCAAATGCTTCATAGCTGGAAAATGTTATGGTTATGTTTTGCTGAAGATCGTAATAGTCAGTAGTCTGGTTTTAATGCGTTTTAATTAAGTACCACAGTTTTTGTATAAGTTTTCTGTACAAATGAATTATGCTATAACAAATTATCTAGACAACAAAGTTATCAATTTCAGAAAATGTAATAATATATCAATGTAACTGAAAAATGCCAGTTATTAAATACATTGTTTCTATCAAATAAAAATGACAATAGCGTACTTGTATGAGCGGTGGCTGAACATCTGGTCGTGAAAGCCTCTGTATTATTTCGTACCATTAATCACTGCATTGTTACTCGGTTCACAATAGAAGTTGGTTTCAGGATTACTTCCTGCACGCTCTTTATGTATTTTATAGCGGTGTCACTTAAATAACTATGTGCATACTACACTTTGAAAGAGCGACAAAGCTGATAATGCTTTGTTCAGTGGCAATTCACCAAAATATGCTCGGATCGCTTTTGTACAATAAAACTGCCCGCCACTTCGTCACCGTTAACTTGCAATATAAATGTTAATAACAAAAGATTACACACGAAAGAAATTATACCATTTTAGCGTGAATATATAAAAGATTTGTTAACTAACCGTTTTGAACGTAGTCAAAGTTAAAACTAAACGAAATTAAATACTATGAATAAAAGTTTAAATACAATGTAGTTTCAACTAACTTCATGATTTGTGATATTGGTGCGCGCAACTCCCATTCCAAGTAAGAAAAAAAAAACAATTTTAACACATTGGCAGCGGCACAATTATTTTACCATTCCTGCGACACGGGGCGTTTAAGACCTCGTATGAAAACTAGCGTAATGTCAATACGGGGCTTAATAGACCGCGTAACGTTTAAGAAACTAAAACTTTTTCTAGAAAAAAATATCAATTTTTGGTATAAGGCGTACAGTTAGTCGCAGAGTTGTTGCGTTTAGAATCTGTAGGTAAAAGAAAATGGGGGGTCTCGTGAACCTCGTACCGCACTCAATAAGGGAAGTTTTACATAGATTTTAGTGATAGGAAACAAAAATATCGGTAATTGTTTATTACTTTATATTCATTTTATCTATATTACAAGAGTTTCTCGTTAAAACAATTTAAACACAAAAATGTTTGACATCCAACATATTGTGTGACTATATATATAACTTTTTTGTCTGCCTCACGTCTGGACAATTCATAACCCAATTTTGCGTACCATCCAGCATATTTTCTAGATAATTCTAGACTTGTCACTACATCTTCTACGGTGTTCAATAGAATTTGTTTTCGACAACATCTCGCCATTATTATTTGAAAACTTAACACGCGTGCTCTAGCGGCCGGGGCATGCACAACCCTGGTCGCGCGCGACTGTCGCTGTGTGTGATACGAGGTATCGGTCATCGGGGTACAGGGCATTCTAATCCTCATTTTGCACTGTGATAAAATGTTATTTCTTCAGTGCGGTACGTGGTCAAAGTTATCCCTTATTAAAGCAGGTACACCACTGCATTTTGTTTTAAATAGGGATAATACATATGTATTTATTTCTTTCCTACTATTTATCGAATAGATGTCACGACCTCAGCGCGACAGAGAAGTCTATGTTTTTCTTAACCGTACCGCAAGGGAGACACATACGAGGCGTATTAGACTCCGGTCCGCATTTAACGTGTTAACGATGTCTCATAAAATGCCAAAAGAAATATAACCTGAGTAGTATACAGCTTTTTTCAATGTGGAGAGATCCTACATTGCTCACCCACCCCCTGGGCGGAGAGGGGGATAGACTTAGATTCTTACTCACTAAAACCCCACGGTGTACTGTCTACCACGCTAACGGGTGCCACGGTATTGCGCGAGCATGCACCGCGACGCCCCGGCGGCAAGGTCCATCCATTGCGAACACAAGGCTTCCCACTGACTGAGACAGCCCTTTTAATTTGTCTCTGCGTCCGCTGCAATAGAAGTCATGAATGGAATGCAGTACAGTAGAAGATCAAATTCCTCGCCCCTTCCCCTTGGTCCGTCCCGGCAGTGAAGGAGACGCCGCCTCAAATCTCCACCCATCAGTGGTTTTAATGGGGTCTTCTCCTTAGACTCTGTAACAGTTTTACGTGGTTTATCCCTACGGTAACTTGTTAACGAAGTTTTCACCTTCCCATCATCCTAAGACTTCCCGTGCTTATTTCAAAGACGTTATCTCCTCACACCCTGTAACTTTTTTACGTGGTTTTCTCTCACGACAACATTTAAGGAGGTTTTCTTTCTCCACCATCTGAGGTACGAGCCGAAGCTGGCTCGTCCTTACTCTGTCCCATGTCCCCACAAATAAGCAGAGTGGTACCGCGATGGCGCCGTTTGCTGGTGTATCGGCGTTGTTTTAGCTGTCCAGCCTAGATCCGCAGTGGACTGTGAGACACCTACCTCGAATATGATGTGTATTTTCACCAAGCACTACGGTGCTGGGGGCCAGACTAAGACCCTTCTTAACGTCTATGATTCCACCCGCTGCAAATCAGAGATACAAGTCCCTCATCACGCCTGTTTGAATCTAAGTTGAATACTTGAATGCTGATCATGCAAATATTGTTTGAATTAATCGATCTCGGATAGACTAACTTACTAACATCCTTTGTATAATACATTGCCAGCAAGCAGAGATAGTAAAAATAATCAAAAACAAGAGTAAGTATAATCTAACATAACATGCTATGTTTAAATAGGTATGTTGATATTCAATAAGAGGTTTTGTAACAATCATGGTAGTAAAAAACTCTAAGTACGTATTATGCTATAAATTATTATTAAATAAGAACAAAGTTTAACTGAAATGATATAAATTATATAATTATTGTGGAATTTGTGAAAAAAGACAGGGTATCTTTCATTTAGACAAAGTACTGTCCCCGAGGGATAGATCAAAACTACAATAACACGAGCACAGCTGTGGGCTATTTAGCAAATTACAATATCAAAAAATTATATTAAAATTTAGCCTACAGCATACGTTTAAAGTTAGAACCTATTTAGTGAAAAAACATACATCCAAACTCACAAATTTTTACCTGTGTATAATATTAATATACGAAGATAATATAAAATATGTTAACCAAAGATACTACTAAATCATTATATGAAGCAGGAATTACGTTCAAATGTTTCTGAAACGAATAAACAAATTATTCCTTATTAATAGTATATTTATACGTATGTAATGTTTAATAATCATTAGGTAACAGTAGATACCTAATGTTAAGGACATTGTGAAATAAAAGCTTTTGTAAGGTTTTTGTCTTCGTTTGAATTGGTAATTCCATTCTCTTATGTCAGTCACCTCTCGAAGTGAATACTGAGGAAATAATGGTCTCTTAGAAGTCCGACTTGATTTAAGTTATTTATATTTTTTTCTGCCAGTGTTTTCGTCCGTGGTAGAGTGGATTCAAATATATTAAGACCTCGAAAGTTTATATTTTTTTTATACATTATTTGCCATTTATTGTTACTGGTTTTGGTTCTGAAAAAGAAATACAATTACAGTTTATACATATTGTAAACCTTTTAAGTTTTCGTTAACGAGTATTTGCAATGAAAAATGTTAAAAAATTGTTGAATTATTTTGGCTACTAAATAGTTCGCAAATACAGATAGTTACAATACTAAGTTTAGTAAACTTACCGTTTTTCTAATTGGGTAAGACAAAATGTTATTTAAAATTAATCTATAACTTAAACATAGTACATCAGTGAATTATTTTATATAATATCGTATTAAATTCATTGTTATAATCAATTAATATATTGATATTTCAATACTATTGATATAAATTGTATTATCGAGTATTTTACTTGACAAAACAGTTGACAATTTAATTAGTTTGACGGTACGCCAAAATTGCAATAATATAGGCTACAAATTTTTCAGAATACTATCTGTAGTCGAAATATCTCTTGTGATCGAATCAGAAATAAAACGTTTTACGGCAGAATCAAACTCACCGGCACAGGTATCAGATTTGCTAGACTTAATTACCAGCGGGCGGAACCCATTTCTGGGGAACGGATGGCCAGTGAAACCGTACAGGAAGACACAGCATAAGTAGATCCGCCCCGAGATGGACAGACGATCTTAGTGAAGATTATGGAAATCCGCTGGATGCGAGCAGCACACAATATATAGTAAAAGTTTTTCTACTGAATGGATTTATGAATTCCAAAGAAAATATGCATCCTATACTTAAAATTGAATGGATACAAAATGGAATAATTATATATTAACAAGATCATTATGCATTTCCACATTTGCAAAGATATCAAGATATGATAGACCGAAAAATGCTAGGCTAATTAACTGATAATATTTGATTGATAACAGATGCATAATTTATTCTTACGACACTTTTTAAAGCTGTTAGTCATTTGTATTGAAACTCATTCTGGTTATAATTACATTTCAACCGCATCCACACTTCAACTTTCTATATAAATTACATATGTAAAAGTCAATGCTCTTGTAATTACGATTACAAAGTTTCTTATTTGTACACTACTTATGTATAGTTTATTTAATTATATTCTTGGTATTATTTAACATAAATACACACATACAGATGCGTAATTAGTTTATTATTAGCTATCGAAAGAAATAAAAATAATAAAAGAAATGTAATCGTCAGTGCATACCAACTATTATTGAATAATATTTCCATCTCCTGTAGCTCCTGTAGAGGCATACCGCAGAACATCGGCCATCATTTCATTGTCCTTTCTTGGCTTTTGACACTTGACATGGTGTATATAATGTACATTTATAAATGTAGAATGTATGTCACGGGATCAATCAAAAATTCATATTCATGTTAATTCATTTCTATCGAGTTCTGTTATTGTAAAAAAATGCTACATTAAAAAAAAGTAGAAGTTTTGTATCAAAGAAAATGTAAAATTCTTCACATTCATAGTATTGTACAATACCATTTCTATATTTATAAAGTACTAACTGATAACCACAATTACGTTTACGTAGTTTATTGCTTTAACAATATATTAAACTACAGAGAAAAAAATATAATAAACTTAGAGAAAAAATATACTTTGATTACAAAATTTCTTGAATCTTTTGTACTTACTTATAAAATCGTAGTTTCTTAAAAACTATATTAAATGAAGAAATCGTGATATTTCTTTAGATAAGGACTAAGTGTCTAAGAAATAATACTAAACCATTCATCGAAGTCCATATATAAGCTTATAAATATATGAACCTCTTTAGTTTATTTATATTCTTGTATGGATATTTTATTTACTACAAATATATAGGTACATATGGGGCACTTATTAAAACTTCTTTTTTCAAGAAATATTTTTGTAAACCAAGTTCGAAATAGGGAAGAATCTACTCTATTATTTGTAATTAATAGGGAAATACATGTCGGGTATACCTATCCAATTGTAGTAATAAAAATATTCGTCTACAAACTATTGGCAACTACCGGAGTAGGTCAGTAATTTTATGTGTTCTCGGATTCAATTTCCTCGCTTCGCTTCGCAATTAAAACTTTGTTCATATGGAACGCTATGGTCGTTTTAAATAAATCTATAGTTCACTCCAGACTCCGACGGCAATAACGAATAGGACATAACTCATTATGAAGTTTTTAATAGTCATTCCTGTTGTTAATATTGATGACTATAAATAGATTAAAACTCTTTTTTTTATGTCAAAAGCAGGCAAACGAACAGATGGGTCACCTGATGTTAAGTGATCACCACCGTCCATAGACACTAGCAACACCAGAAGAGTAGCAAATGCGTTGCCAGCCTGTGCATGGGAGAGGGGTAGGGAAAGGAGAAAGGGGAAGGGAAAGGGGGGAAGGAGGTGGGCCTCCGGCGCTCTCACTGACCGAACGAAACGCAACAATGCAAGCACTGTTACTTCACGTCGGTGTTGTGTGAGAGAGTGGTACTACCCCGGACGAGCCGACCCATTCATGCTGAAACTAATAATAGCTACAGCGTGGCTCTACCACCTTCTAAAACGAATAATATATCTTAATTAATGCAAGTAAGGGCGGCCCCAGAATTTATACCGGGGCACAATGCAAGGACATGAGAAATAAGCAATGTCCCATTTAGTCTTTCAGCAAAACTGGTAATCACAGAAAATGTGCCTAATAGCTGACACAAGATTATTTTATTTGGTATTATATTCTATTTATTTGATAAGATTTTAGCGTTTTACCACAATTTTATCTGATGTTAAAAGGACGACGTGGTTTAATATGGTAAACACGCGAAACAGAGAAGGGACTGACTGTCTCTTAAGGTGCTTGGCGACAAATTTTCGACTTGAAGGGCTAAATGTTCTAAGAAGCATTTGTTAGAACTTTGGAATTATCACAAGAAACTTCTAATATTATTACCTACTCGATAATGGCAGTAGTAATCTAGAAGATGGGTTGCAGAATATAAAATTCAAAAAAGGGTTATCCTCGTTATATATGAGGCTATTTCTGTGGAATATGTATGTATAACAGCAAGAGACTTAAATATATTTATAATCATAGACAAGTGAAGATCACAAGTGAAATTATTATTGTACAAACACAAAACTTTATACAAACCTCTTTTTATGTTATAAGCCGACACATATACATACATATAGGACACTGTGGTGGTAGAGCCACGCTGAAGCTATTATTGGTTTAAGCATGAACGGGTCGTCGCGCCCGGGTAGTACCACCCTTTCACTGAAAACCAAGTTTCGTGCGGTCAGTGAGTGCGCCAGAGGCCCCACCTCCCTTCCTCTCTCCTCTCCCCCCTCACTCCTTTTCCCCCAAACACAGGAAATACCCACCTCCCCGCCCCTCTCACCTCTGCCAATTCCCCCCTTTCCCCTTCCTTCAAACACAGGCCGGCAACGCATCTGTGACTCCCCTGGTGTTGCTAGTGTCTATGGACGGCGGTGATCATTTACCATCAGGTGACCCGACTGTTCGTTTGCCCCCTATAATATATATTAAAAAAACAAATAGAAGGAACACAAATAACATCTTATATTAAAGTCCATTATGCCGTTTAAGTTACAAAACATGTCTATGATTTATATATACATGCTTAGTCTTCAAAAACATTGCTTTTCTTCTTCGTCGTCGGATGAAAATAGAATACTTTTTTTTATTTAGTTTGAGAATACAATATCAACTGACTTTATGCAAAAAAGAGGCTGACGATGCTCTCTAAACTTAACAATAGATCTCGAGGGCAGCTGCCGGAACTCATCGCTAAGGGCTTGACGACAGGTGTAATATTTGTTGAGGGTTTTAGCCGATTAACCCAGTTTCCAGTTATAGCTTACCACCAAATAACTACATATGACTACACTTGCGACTTCATTCTCTCATTCCTTTTACTATTTTCTAAGAACAGTTTCTCATTTGGATTAAAAATTATTACTGTTATTATTTAAGTGAACCTTCATATGGGAGCGCTTTGACATTTTGTTCGGCAGCTTCTTGTGTGACGAAAAGTGGTAAACACTGTGGTAGGTAGGTAGGTACAGTATTGAAAACACTGATTCTCGTCCCCACATCGAAATTAAGCAACGTCGGGTCCGGCCACTAGCTGAATTAGTGACCGGCTGTGATTATCGCGTGACTTTAGCTTTTTGTAATATTTCTTTAATAAAACATGTTTCCCTGTAATACAAAAATGTCACTTCTATGGTGTTTTCACGACACACACTGTTTTTTAATTTTTATCATTAATACTTAACACCTATAGAAAAACGTAATTGTATCTAGACTAGATATCTGCTTCGATTTTATATTAATCCGAAAACTACATCAAATGACTCAGTAGTTTTCAAATGATGCACGTTATAACTTATATATACTCTGTACAGATTTTATAACTTCGTATTATATATACGTATTCACTGTATACAAATTACATGACGGGCGCTCCGTGCCTACATCATAAAGTAATAACGGAAAAGGTAAAATTACAGAGAAACGTGCTGGGTAAAGTTCCACGCTGTCGATTAATTTGTTTCTGACTTTCGGAAGCGTTTTGAATAGAAGTTTTATTAATTCCTAGTGTTTGTACATAACCAATATTACACGATTCATATAATATAAATAATAATTTGTATACATTGTTAATGTAGTTTGTTGTTCTTTACGTAGTTTAATTTTTTGATGAAAAATGATAACTTATAAGGACTTACGTGAAAACAAAATAATCGGTAGCTAACAATACGATAGATAGGTTGTATGTGATATTTTATGTTAGTAAAATATTTGTATAGTTCATTAGACTTGCTTTATCAAAATGTACTTTAAAGCTGCGTCCGTATGTGAATTATTAATCTCACTCGTACTTTTTCAAGTTGATTACATTGGCAAGAGGATAAGAAAATTATGAAATGGTAGCAATCTATGCAAGGCTCGACTGCGGAAGTGTCATTGACTGCTACACGTATTCCTGCCGGAAAACAGCAGTAGGTACTGACGTTGCTGTGTTCCTGCTAGAAAGGTGTGGTTGGCAGTAGTGATGTAACTATACCATCTCACGCCCGTGGCCAAATCATAGATGGGGTAAAACATTCTTATTTAATTTTAATATACCACTGAAGTGAACTGTAATCGCGGCCTCTCAGGCCGGGCTCCCGTGGCATTTTGCTATACGCCATAGCTCATCTGTCACTGTCATCATATGCTGGAAAACGAGACGTTCCAACTCGCAGAAGTAGTAGTTAATAATAACTTGCTTCGGAACTGTGGTTTACTTAGCTATAGACTGCAGTGACCACTTTATATTAAATTTACAGGACACCTGTTCGCTACCCTAATATACCAAAAAACTCACGATACAGACAAGGCAGACCAAAAATTGATCTGATTGAAAGATATTTGGGTACGAAATAATGTCTTAAGGCTGGTTGAGTTTTTCATCCTTAAGGATCATTTCAAGGATCATATTCATCCTAGTACTAAAGCTATATATTCTAGTCTAGCCTTCTAGTCAAGTATTAACATATGTTAATAATTTGACATCATATATACTGCATGTTAAGAGGAAAGTATATTAATTTAGTCAGTTTTGACATTTTAAGATTTTTAGTAATCAAGGAATCAGACATAAGAGTTAGTATAAATAAATACATAACCTACCTATATAATCTAATTATAATGCTGAAAGTAAATTACCCACATAAAATACAGCTGGGATTGCGGGAGGTTCGCATTTAGAATAAACATTTCTTTCAAGGTCAGTATGTATCCTACTAATTAATTACGTTAATTAAATACAGAGACCAGAAAGTAAAAAATATATCTTTCGACGAATAAAATTAAATATGCTAAGATATGTCTCCAAAGTTATTTGTGGTCTCTTGTGTACTTATTTTCTGTAGCTTGTTATTTATAATTTTTGGCACAAATTGTGTTATTTAGAAACATAGTTTAAGAGTATAAAATTTAATTAATACGTTATGATGTGAAATTCATGTCCAAATATAACTCATCATTACACAGTATAAAACAAAGTTCTCAGTCACGTCTGTCTGTCTGTCCGCGATAAACTCAAAATACTACTGAACGGATTTTCATGAAGTTTTAACCAGTAGATAAAGTGATTTTTGCGGAAGGTTTTTTTTATTATAAGGGTGGAACTACGTCCGTCGGGTTCGTTTATAATAAAAAAATACGTTTCTTTACATGCTTTCAATTTTATTCATCTGATTAATTTTGTTATTCTTTGTAAAAATTTAATATACAAATTTCAGAACCATAAACTACTTTTTTTTTTAATTCTTTGAGTGCAGGTGTTATTGTTATGCATGACTTCTAACTTCCAATAAAAAAAGGAAGGTAGCCAATAAAAAAAATATACTAATTTGTTACTAGCTGTTCCTACGACTCCCTCCGTGTGGAACCTAGTGTATAAAAACAGTGACTAATAATATCATATGAATGTATTAAGTCTATTTACTTATCTACTTTTCTCTCGTAATTAAATCGCGTTGTCATTAAAATTACAATAACTTTTGGTAGAGTGAACCGATTTTAATAAAACCAAGACTCGAAGATATGTATTGATTTTCTTGGAGAGGTTTTATCGTGAATGCAATACTTTAGTATAGACATACAGACATTTCTAAAAATGATTGAAATGTATTTTATTATTTATCCAAGACACCTGCCACAATTTTTTTCACAAAGATCTAAATAGTACAGACACGTTAGACTTACATTCTTATTATATGTATAGATAGATATATATTCTTGAGAATTTGATGTACGTCCGGAAAAACTTAGATAATCTGGATTTAGTAAAAGACCGACATAATGTAAATACCAAAAACCATAACAAACTGGTCACTCCATGTTTCAGGCTTACTAAGACCAGTAACAATTTTTTAGGTAATAGTGTTAGATTTTATAACAAAGTCCCAAAACACATTACCGATTTGCCGGATAGTAGGTTCAAATATTGTCAAGCGGGTCTTAATACATAAAGGTTATTGCAGGGTGGATCAGTATGTGAACGATAGCGACGTCTAGAAGTGACGCCTCTCTCTGTGCAACCACTAAAAACAAATGTAGCTTTATGTGTCTGTGTATTATGTTGTAATAATAAAAAAATAAATGTTATGTATTATGAAAAGATAAACCAGATCGAATTCCTTGCCGGTTCTTCTCGATGACTGGGTTGTTTTCCGTACCGGTGGTAGCTTTGACGTTCATAAGTGCCTTCTCAGGGCCTAAATTGAATAAAGAGTATTTTGATTTTGATAGAATTAGTTTTTATACCTAATTATTTTTATATCGACTTAGATCTCACTCGTTTTATCCTAACAAATATTATAAATACAAATATGAGTTTGTTACGCTTTCACGCTTAAGTACTAAGCCGATCATCGTGAAATGTTCATACACATTTTCAGTGGTCCAGAAATGGACATAGGATACCTTTCATCCAGAAAAAAGTACTGTTGGCGAGGGATAGATGAAATCTATTCCAAGAATTCCAAGAGAAAATGAGACCATATCTTCCTTACACAATAGGACCATGTCATGAAATAAAACGGCAACTGAAAAACTGAGCACCAATCTGGCAACATTTGTTGTCTCACTCACTCAGCTACAATTCTCTATGGAGATTTCTTAACCTAAGGTTTCCAGTTTTCTTCACGAGTTTTCAAACATTTTCATGCATACAAACTTGTCCTGATAATACAAACACAACAAAATAAGAATTAGCCAAATAGAGATTGATGCGTTTACATACACTCTGCAATTGATTTCTATTGATATAGATTCCTCTATTTGAATTTATTTTCATAAAATCAACATTACATCACGTCGGGGTCACCAAATGTTGAAGCTACGGGCTCACTACTATAGGAGTCTAGACTGACACGGACAGCGTAATGATAAGATTCGGAGTGCGTAAAATGAACTGTTTATTCATAACTCCATATATGGTTTTTATACAGATACGCGATCGTTCATTTTTTTGAACGATATTCTATTTACGATATACAATACAAAAGTTTCAGCCAGTCTGCCAAAGAGGATGACATACTCGGTAGCTACACATACATACGTGTACGTTACAATTGACGTTTAGAGTTTCATTGCTTTACATTTATACGTGTGACGTCACAAAGCTTATAACTCTCACCCCCTTTCTCCATCATAATTGGAGGGCCACTTCCCACCCCTTAACAAGCGAAGTAAATTATGATTGATCACTTATTGAGGACATGCATAATTCTTCAATGTTTAAATAGACCTTATTAATCTTGTTTTAATATTTAATCCTTATTTTTGAAGTTAACTTGCTTATTTTTATTACAATTATGGCACCGTCAAAACTTTATCTCATTACACTCCGACACTCACGCCACCTACCAATGAGACAAATTTTTATTCTAAATTTTGTACTCTGTCTATAAATACATGACATCTCATGTGACGCGGACAAATAAAAAACAGTAAATTTCAGAAATTCGTTCATTATGAAAATTTTCCGTGATATTTAAATAAAATAGTCATATAGATCAAAAACTTTCATAAAAAATATACGTCAGAACAACAATACATACAATATGAATGTGGCGTAATACTTCTATCACTTTCAAATAAATGGCCGCGATTCTGAACAAGTAATTCGTCTCGCAGCTAACAGATGGCGCTATTAGTAACTTTTGTAAGCACATAAATTGTGATAATTACATTTTCTACATTTCGTTTCATAACGATACTAACCCCAAATAGTGGTTAGAGCTTAAAGCGACGTAGGCGGGATGATACTATTAATATCATAGTGTTTTTAGGTGAAATCCCGCAAATGTCAACCTGGGCAAGCGTCTCTTTAGCTAATGCAAAATAAATTCCGAAATCTTTATAAGTGTACTTTAAACCTAGAATCTAATTAGTTCCTGTATTGTATATTAAAAAGCATATTCAAGTTTGACTTTATTTCCAAAAAAATCAGTTTACGGACGATAATTTTACGTGACAACGTCATAAAAAAACATTGATGAAAAAGGGCATACTTTTATGAATTGAATTATTATATCAAAATTGGTTAAAATGTGAAAAAAATAACAATACAGTTCACGTGTAGGTTGTGTGCTGCCGCTGTCTTTCTTCTACTCGGACGCATCTGCCGATGGAGTGGAAGAGAGATAGACGGGTCATAAACTGAACGCTTAGCCATCTCGGGGCTCTCTATCGCTTGTTCCGCGCTCTCGCTTGCACGCTCGACTCAGGCTGAACGTTAAAATGAGTCATGCTTTTTCGTGCGTGCAGCCGGCGTTCATCGATTTATAAGACGTTATCACGTCCGTTATTAAGTCATTCTATATCCTTAAACTTCTGCACCCATACACCAGTGAATAAATAAATAAAAACCACGATTCATTTATTATTATTTGTATTAAAACCCATGAAATAAATCATCAATTAATACATAATAAAACGTGCAAACACAAAAAATATGTTATCGTGAATAAAGTTCTTGTTTATGACAACAGTTAATATTTTATACAATAATCAATCGTTACGGGTAAGTAAATTTTACATCAATTATGAGACAACAAGTAAATCAAAAAATATAGTTGACTTAGTACTGTGTAATAGAACATGTAAACTGTAATATTATTACAAATACAGTCAAAATCTGTTATAACGACAACGAAGGGACTACTCATATTTAGTCGTAAAAACCGATAGTCGTAACAACCGGTGATGTTTTAGAGATACTGCATTCACCCGGACCTTTGTTCTGAGTCAATATAACCGGTATGTTGTTCTAAACGATGTCGCCATAAACGGTTTTGACTGTATTACAATTTTCAGACAAGTATAGTTTTGCCAGAAATATCGGAGGTAAGCTTTAATATATCATTTTATACATAAATTAAACACTGCGTGTATAAATTCAATGTTACATACATTCTTAAATCTGGGTACATATTCAAATAAAAGAAAGATATGTGTCACTTATAATATTAATTGAAAATATTATATTAATAATAATATTATGTATTATATTATGCGGGTTATCGACAAACAAGTGATAAAATCAAGCCTTAAATGTAATCTTTGCCTTAATCGAATTTTATAAGCCTGGTGAGTCAATAACTTTTTTTTTTACTTTCTTCAAAAACCTAATTTAAATCCCGATAGTTGGTGGTGATATTAGTAAGACAAAAATAGTATTTAATTTTCTTTATTGTATGTTTGTTTTATTTTCGTTATTATTAAAATTGGTTATTGACTACACGTATCTCAAGTTTCCCTTCAATAAAAAATAAGACCTTTTGGCCCTTCGTTGTTTTGCGGGGTGGTAGGGTTTTATAGCCTGATTCGGTCGCAACCACCATGTATACGGCGAAAAAGCCCGCCATAGTGATTCGCTTCTACGGGTCGCGTTTCGGGATCAGCCTATGCATATCCAGCTTTTTGCAGGCCGGCATGACAGCGGCGACCAGCGATGGATAGTGTGTCACTCGGTGGTCGCCATTGTTTTTGGACTGTACTGTGCTTACCATCAGGCATGGTGCAGTCATTTTGCCTTTCTACTATAAAAAAAAACAGTATATTTCATAGTAAAGGAAATACTTTGCGGGAATGCATCGAAAGTAGTTCATTTGATTCTACTTCCGCCTGAAATTGATTTAGTACTGTCATGTCTACTACTAAAAAAAGTTACATACGTTTGAGGCGTACTTAAGAAAATGAAATCTCATTATGTCGCATAACAATAGACGGAAGTGCAAAGTAATATTCACTATAATATTTAAAAACAACAGTGTCTACGGGTTCGACCGTTTCTTTTATATTGTTCAAGTGAATAATATTTTGCTTTAACGTTATTTGATTACTAGTTTAAATATCATTCGTTCAGAGACACATACAACAGAAAATATTAAGTGGTTTGACGGGAGACGTAGCAGCAGCCAATCATATACAGGCGGAAGTAGCAAAATACAATCAAATAAACTACTCACCAATATGACAACTACTAACCTACTCCCAACTAGTAATTCCTCATAAATATGGCATGTTAGATTCTTTACTCGACGTCGAAGGAATAAACGTTTTAAAATCTCTTTTTAATACACTTCAATGCAAAAAGGATTTTCGACGTGGAATTTAAGCTGTATTTATTTAATTAAAAAATCTTCATTGCTCCAACAATTTCTTCAAATATTTATTTGTGAAATTATTAATTATTTTTGGTATATTGGCTTATCATATTTTTTATTGTGTGGAAAAATGTAAGAGACGTAGTAAATTAAACTTTCGAAAAGACACAATTTAAACGATAAATCAAATATGAGACAACTGAATTGACTTGTAACGTATAAGACATATTTGTTGATGAACGCAACCTTAATTTGTGAATCTGTGGTATGTTTATGTAGTCTGTGACCGGATATCCGATGTTTTGTTGTTTTCCTTTTTGTTATATAGTGTTGATTGTAAAAAACGTGGTACGGAAAATAAATAAAAACAAGTTATACTAAATTGTGTCACTAACTCACCGGTTACAATTAAGTAAGTGCCACATAAACAAATATATATGGTGACACTTAATAGAGATGTAAAATCACTTGATTTAATATGTGATAACCCGCATTTGACATCGATTTTGTATACTCAATTTTAATTTTTGCTATAAAAACCAGTTCCATTAAAATTATCAGTGTGTAGATTTGCACAATGTAAGCGAATCTAGCTACCTACCGTGCTCTTAGCTGTGCTGCAGTAAATATAGCTTTATTACATGATTATTAACAATACATATGTTTACATCTAATTTGTACCATTTAAACAGTTCAACTATTTGATATTGTCTAATATGAGCATAATTTATCCAATTATTATTTTATCCGACAATTTTCGATTTAGATTACACGAAACCTATCCAATATAATTAATTACATTGATTTAACTAATTTCCCGTTATCAAATTAACTTTTAATGTTTTCTATCAAATAATAGTTAGTATTCGTATTACAACACAGAGTAACGAAATTCAAAAATAAATGTTTATTTTTATCAAAGTACCAAAAGAAATTTAAAAATTTGTTTCATATTACAAATAGGTAAAATTTTAAAGTTAATATTCAAAGATCAAAACTTACGATAATTGACAAAAACTACAACACTACCATTTTATATATAGTTAAAAATATCGTAAACTATTGCCATAAACACAACTACGAGTGTAAACACGTGTCTTGCCCGTCTCAGGGAAGGAACATAAAAGAGAGAATTACAACTAATAATACTAACACATCTAAAAGGTTTACATTCTACACGCGATTTCACTGGTACGCGACACACAACACATCTCTAAAACATGAAATATTACCTTCAAAGAAGGTACAGAGTACAATAATATTAAAGTATGGCATAACTCACATATCCAAATCGAATATGAGGTCGTTTTTAAAATCAACTTCTAAATACTTACCTTTGTTTAACCTATCGGGGTTATAGAGATCCGTGTTATGTTTAATATTAACAGATTCCTTAGAAAATTTATTATCGTTTTTCGATTCCCGAATACCGGGTTCGGTTTTATGTTTGGCCTTATCATCTTTATGCGTTTTAAAGACGGATTCGGGCATATCGTCTTCCGTGTCCGTTTTTACGTCATTTCCACCGGCAGTACGATGTTCCGAGGTTTTGAATTCGGCTTCAGCATCGGATGTATCAGCGAGACCACTGTCCCGACGTTGCTTCAATACAGACTTCAATCTTGGTTTAGATGACTGTAACAGAACACGATTGGTGTTTAACACGACTTTTACTTTACACCATACACTATACAGTGTCTAAAATTTTAAACCTTATTAAACTGATGTTTAAAAAACATTTTACAAAAACGTGCCCAAGCGGTTTCTAGCTAAATATCTGGTTTAAGTTTTTTATGCAAGCATCTCTGAATAGCATTCATTCAATTCAATCTCTTCGTTCAACAGCAGCAACAACCTTCAGATTCTCCAGAAATTATGCGTACGCTGACGTTGTGGAATGAGTTACCCGGTACAGTATTCTCCCAGAATTATAATACACTCTTCAAAACCGGCAACACAACAGTGATAGCCCTTTGTAGGTGTCCATAGGCGACGGTAACCATTGGGCCGTCTGCCTGTGTGCTGCCCTTTAGCATAAAAAAACGTGTGACATCTTACAAGGTATTCGTTGAAATGATATACTATTCTGCGCAATTCTGATCTACTTTAAATGCCAAGTGCCAATTTAATTGGATGATTAGCATTTATTTTATGTTATTTTAAGGATTACCATGAGTTATCATTAGGCGATAGACAAAACATTGCATACTTTTCTTTATTTCATATAAGAACTTCTCGAAAGAAATTCTATAACCGACAGTGAAAACTGTATTAGGATCCATCGCACAGTTTAGAAGAACTATGGGAACGCAAGGGTAGACACTAAACTCATCTTTGTTTTATAATATTTATTTATTAAAATTATAATTTATAATAAAAATTGTAAAATATTTTAACGTCATATGCAGTGGATATTTTAAATTCTAGAATAAATAAATGGTTTCTTAACAAAACTTTTATTTTAATGTAACCATCGTATGTTAGTCGTGTATATCAAATTAATATCAGTTCTGTGCTAAATGTTTCTCGTATCCGTTTTTACAGTAAAATAAAATATTACAACATATAGCTAACAGGACCACGATAAACCGTTTTCTGATGCTATTCATTTTATTAAATTAACATCACTTACTGATGTAGTGACAAAATCGAATGTCACTAAGATCGTGATATTGTAATTTAGTAGTGCCGGTTAAAAGGTGGCTGACCTTAATAAATATTAATTTTATCAAATTATCAGAAGAAGGAATTAAATGTAATGTTATTTTAAAGATAACTTTAATCTAAAAAAAATGGAAAATAATTATAATATTTAGGAAACCTTGTACGCATGTTTAGTAGTTTTACAAACGGAATAATGATTCGATGTCCCGAAATTCGAACCTCGACATGTACTATCAGATTTACCAATTGAAATTGTGAACAAAATGTGTTAACGGCGAAAGAAAACATCATGAGGAAACTTGAATCAGAGAAATGTTCATGAAGTACATGTTCTATCACTATGTGGGAAAAATATACAATAGGGTAGTTTATTTCCGCAAACATTTTTTTTTTTTGAACCGACTACGCTATTGACCCAGTAAGGTCTTAACAGCTTCACCGGGCTACTAAAGCGAGCGCTTAAGGCACTCAGCCGATTTTATTTGGGCAACTAGCTCAAGGGTGCACGGCACACCTCGGCTTTGGCTGTTGCCTGATACATGCAATTCGCGATCTATCTGAGCTAACCTAAGCTAACTATTCATACATATATGAGTTGTTGAAACATATATGTGTACCAAGCATACATACCTCAACAACTCTTATATATATTTCGTATCGGATAATATTCTAAACTATTTCAGTTTGATAAGGGGAAAAAATAAAACCCTTCCACCTGCATGTGTAAGCGTGTATGCGTGCACGTGTGTGGAGGTGATATGTGTAATGTTGTCGCAGTGATGTAAGATTTTGAGTCACTGTATCGCGCAAGCAACGTACTCAAGGGCTCCACGCCGAGGCAACGGACCTAGGCTTGAGCCGTTGCCGAGGGGGGCCTAGTCTGGTGTGCGGGAGCGAAATTTACCCCCAGACCACGGCGGCGTGATCTGTGGTTACGCGGGCGTGGGCGTGAGCACGCTCTGTTTGGAGAGACAGGCTGGTACTGATTTTGAGCTCTTAATATAGTTTTAAGTACTTACAATTTAAATTTAAAGTTTTACCATTGAAAATGCGTGTAAATTTTTTTTTTCTAATTTCTAATGCTTACCCGTCTTTTACAATATTGCAAATCGGTTTGATGGAACTTGTGGGGAATTTCATGCTCTTTAAAATAGTCTTAGTGTTTTTTTGTGTAAGTCGCACTGGTTCACCAGTAGGAGTCGTTAAAGTAGTTTTTGAAAAAAAAATTCTCTTAATTTTTCGAGCAAACCGCTAAAAGTAGGAAGAAAACAAGAACTGACTCATAAACAAAAGTTATCCGACCAAAATTTCATGAATTTACAGCCATTTTTACACCGGAAAATGTAAGAAATTGATAAATAATAAGCTAAAATGCAAAAAGTCAAAAAGGTGTAAACACTACATTTTAATTTCGGGCCTTTTAAAACATATACATTAGACGTAGAGACATTAAATTCGCCACATAAAACAGAAGTTCTCAAACTACGCGTACCTAGTGACAACGCCGCGCTGGGCGTCGAGCGTCGATTTAATATCCAATGGTATTCGCGACTTGAAACATACAAGTCGCCTCTACACTACCATAATTAACACATTAACGACTGCATTAATTCTGTATTATGTACAGATGTACAGTGTGATTGCACAGTACATATCAATACCCAGATCACAGAAGTAGAAATAATAAGTTGCAATTTCAAAACTTCAGCCTTGATTCGAGAAATTATACTTAAATATAAACATTCTATATTTCCTTAAGATTTTAAATAATACTTTTATTGTTGGCTAGAGCTATACAGAATACGACAGGCGTTTCTTTTTTCTATTTGTCAGTGCCGAGGGAAAGCTACAATCCGTTCACATAGTATAGTTGTAAACTAATATTATAGATGCAAAATTAACTGTTTATTTGTTGGTCACCGCCTAAACTACTCAAGCGATCTTCATTAAATTTAGCATATACATTATCGGGGGTACAGAAGAGGACATAGAATACTTTTCATTTTTTTTAAATGTACGGTTCCCGGTAGATGGGACAGATCTACATTAACGCGAGAGATGACGCGAGCGAAGGCTAGTAAGTAATAAATATTTGGAATATTTCAAAATTACGCAATTATCTCTCTAATCTATCGCCACAAATGTTTGCACGTGATAAATAACAATAATATACCTAGGCAGTCGTAAAAATTGCATGCGATATAACATTTTATCACTCTATGCCTCGCCAATTTTCTATTTAAAGAAACTTTAGTTAATATCGAAACGTGAGCTAAATGTAAACAATATACTGGAAAAGTAATCTTAGATTAATAGCTCAGTTGTGCAAATAATTACACTAATATTACCTGAGTAAAGTTTCCAGAATCGTCCTCCGCTTCGCTTTCACTTTTACGCCTTTCCAAATTACGCTTTTTACTTTTCTTCCGTTGGTTCTTCTTTTTTTGACCTTCTATAGAAGAATTATATCTGAAACATTAAGATGTTCGGGTGAGATCACATTTTTCTGAGTAGTACATACTTTAGGGTATGGCGCTACTGAAAAAAGTGAATGGTCTACAATATATACAACTAGCTTTTGCTTGCGGCTTTGCTCTTGTTGACATAAATTTCACCTAACCTTAAGAAACAAACCTTAACCTTAACTTAACCTTTTTTTTCTCTAAGTTTAATGTTTCTCAGTATTTTTTATTTTTTTTATGTCATAGGTGGCAAACGAACAGGTGGGTCACCTGCTGTTAAGTGATCACCACCGTCCATGGACACTAACAACACCAGAGGAGTCGCAAGTGCGTTGCCATCTTTTGGAGGGAAGGGTTAGGGGAGGGAAAGGGAGATGAGAGAGGAGAGGGGAGGGGAGATGGGTCTCCGGCGCTCTCACTGACCGAACGAAACGCAACAATGCAAGCACTGTTACTACACGTCGGTTTTCTATGAAAGGGTGGTACTACCCCGGACGAGCCGACCCATTCATGCTGAAACCAATAATAGTTTCAGCGTGGCTCTACCACCATCAAAACTACTTTACTATTATATAATTTTATTTTATTATTATTAATAGTCTAAGTTTCTATGTGATTAAGCGTTTTAGGTCTTCAGGTTAGTTTACTATTTTTTATTATTGTTGTTGACTGTTGCTATATCCACATGTAAATAAATACACAGTACTTTTTTTCTAGACAATAAATAATGTTTATCCCCCATCACTTCTCGTCGGTTGCCAATTTCAAAGCCCTGTCATAAGAATATTCACTTCAAAAATCCATAATAAAACTGGCGATAATATACGTTTGTTTAATATAAAAATTTCCGAGCGTCTTTTTATGCAGATCAAATTAAAAGTATGTGAAATGATGTTTAATATAAAAAAATTGGTTGTCTGTAAAGTCGGTTTACGGACAATAATTTTACGCGATAACGTCATAAGAAAATATGCGTCAGAAGTCGAACGCTTAGACCGATCGCGCCTCTATCCCTTGTTCCAAACGCTCGCGGCTGCACGCTTGGCTCAGGCGGAATAGGACAATGAGTCATGCTTTTTCCCGCGTGCAGCCGCCGTTCATCGATTTATAAGACCTTATCACGTCAACTAAAGACGAACAGTGGTAGGCAATAAGTGTTTCGAAATCAATAATATCATATATCACTGTTTAAATAGAGATTTAATAAACTTCTCCCTAGTTATAGAATAATAGCTTTAGCGCGCGGCTTCTCTCGTTATAATCTAGATTTGATCTATCCCCTTTTCGTTTCCTTTTCTGTACCCTTGACAAATTGTATGCCAAATTTCATAATGATCTCTTAAGTACTTAAAAAGTAAAATTGTAACAAACAGACTGACATTCACACTTATAATATTATTAGGATGCATATCGGTAAAAAAACGAGACTAGATATTTGAATGAATTGAATCTGCAAACAGGGCTTTAATAACATACATACATTTATCACTACATTATATGGCCATTATGATCAAAACAAAAACACAGTGGAAAAATTGACTGTGACATCATACTGTGTAATTCACACTATCATGTACAAATATGTCTAGGATGATATGTAATCTGACAGCCAATAGATTAGCTGACTTGTGATATAATTTATAAAACTGAACATTTGTTCATACACTTATTTATATTTACAACAGATAATAAGAATATTACGTATACTGGAAAAATTACTTGTTATGCATTTTCAGCTCAAATTATCATCAATTCAAATCAGCCTTGACCTAGATAATATTTATAATTTACTTTATACATCCCATACTTGTTTCAAATGATCATATAAAATATAATAAATTATAAATAAAACCTATACTAATATAATACATCAAAAGAATATCCGCCTGTATATTCTCTGTCTGAGTCTCTGGAATAACTGTTAAGATTTGAATAAATATTTTTGCATTTAGTTTATTATTAAAGAAGATTATAAGCCACCTAACATTATTGCCATATGAACCTTAGAATTTGACCAATCACCATTCAAGTTGTAACTGAAAAAGTATTAAGTAACAGTGCAAGAGAGATTTTTGATACGGAGTGGAGAATTGAGAACCGAGGACTGGAAAATATGATTAATGGGATGAAAATTGAGTTGTGTCTGCTCCTTGAAGATAATTTCCCTTCATGAAAATTTCAGGAGAATCTGTTCAACTATTTAAAATTAATTAATAAAGAAGCCTTTAAATAAAAGTAACTACTTTCCCATTTATAATAGACATTAAATATTTAGAATTACATCTATTTCCAACAGTGAGCTTAAAGTATTAAGAATAATTTTCAAGATAATGATATTTATTATTACTTATCACCCATTAACCTATATTGATAAGAATTGTATCATAACAACATAAATTCAAACTTACCTATAAAATTGTTTCGCTATTACATTATTAAACCTAACAGTCTTTTTTAAACTAGATTCTTCAGGAATGCAATCAGAGCTGATGTAATCCATAGACGAAGCGACATCTCCTACACTAGATTCTGAGTAACTTCTCATAAACGATGCAGGTTTACGGAGTATACTTTTGGCTCCGTTCTCAGTGGTATTCGTTTCTATCCATACAATTTCTTTTTCGTTAACATATGAATCAATATCGTCTTCATCTTCATCATAATCAATGTGTTTAGATGATAAAACTATATTAGTCTCTGTGCCTGAATTTGTCACCTCAACCGTAGGGGTTACATCTTCTTCCGAAGGTTTTGGAGGTCTATCAAGTTCTTTTGGTGTCTTCTTTACTTGGGATACATCAAAACATTCATAAGTCATATTATCTTCTCTAAGCCCAATCTGGCAGTCTTTTGGAATATCTCCATCGAGCTCAAGCTGTAAGATCACATTGTTGTCCCAAGCTTCTCCGATGACATTTTCTAGATTAATTTGCTCATTAAAGTTAATAATCGCCGCATAGTGTATAGGAACAAAACCTGAACCTACAGATGTGAATTTTATGTATACTTTGTTGTCCTCGTGTTTTACTTCGACTGACTGAGGATCAGTGTTTCTGACATGGAAAGTAAAAGCTATGACATTATCAAGAACATTATGTGTGTAATTAGGCAGTATGTAGTTAAGGGTCTGGTGGAAAAATGAGTTACAGTTTACATTTGTTTGAGATGGTTTAGTTATCTCTGTGTCATTAGTATTCGTTGAAGATAATTCAACAATCAAATCTCTGTTGTTGTTCTCTTCATCACTCTGAGAGCATGAGTTCTCTTCACTCTCAACACCACTGTCGATTTTCAATGAGTTGAAATTATTATTAATATTATTATTTCTAATTACAGGTAATGTTACTATAAGAATTTGTTTCGTTTTATCAAACTTTGCATGACCACAGTTTTCATTAACCAAATACGGTAGGTCAATATTAAGTTTATACTTTGCTGGCTTTTCAGATATCAAACTTAATGACTTTTCCTGGACGTCTAAAATGCAGTCTTTTGTAGATGATAGTAATGGAAGATTTATTTCAACAACTATATGGCTTGGTATGGCTGAATAATGTTTACTGTCTTTGTTATATGTATAGTCTTGGAGATCTATATTTTTTTGCTGTTTTATTATATATTTAGGTAAGGTATATCCATTTTCCGTCACATGACTAAATTCTCTAGATATTTTTGCTTTCCCCTTTTTATGTTCACTAGATGATTCTTTGGAAACATTGGTGGAGCTTTCTGAATAATTACGCTGAGGGTAAAGTTTTTCTAGTATGTCTGGTGATAAGTCCTCACTTTCGTCACCTTCAGGAGGTTTGAAATTGGGATCTTCTGTTCTTATAACCGCGGGAATTGTCATACCTTTATATTGCGACTTTGGGAAACGCAAGTTATTACTGTCTAAATGAATGTTGTAGGTTTTATGTAGTCCATCGAGCGCAGTTTTATTAACGATTTCACGGAATTGTTTATTCACTTCTGCCATGCGCAACGTGTCGGGATGGAATACGACATCATAAATGACGCAACGTTCTCTCTTATGATCGTAATCTTCCCGCGGAGGGATTAAAGAATATGGTATTTGCCAATTCATACCTCTTTGGCCGTTCTTCTCTTGTATATTGTACGACGGTTTCCCAACATTCGTATTACTGCATATATTGATAAACGCTTTCCGGTCGCCGGCAACGCTTGTTTTGATAACATAACACCCCTTTGGATTTATAAATGTAACGTCGTAACCATGTTCCTTCTCCAGTTGGGTCATTTCTTTCTGATAAAGCGCTTGATTTGCCGGGTCACGTACTTCTTCACAGTACTCGCTAAGCAAGTCTCGAAACTTCTTATTTTTCATTGCGTCCTGTATAGCTTCAAGATCAGATCTTGTGAAGCTATGGTCTTCATCACGAGGTTTTACTCCTGTTGCCATTTTGATTAGTGATTACAGTCACTTCTTGGCTGTATTATAAATAAACATATATCTACGCATTCACAAATAAAAATTTTCAGCTGACGAGTGTGATAACTGGTGTTGCCAGAATTGTAACATAGAAACTTTTGAAGAAGATCAAAGCAGTGTTGTCGTTAATAAATAAAAAAGTCTCCAGGGGTCAATTACAAATTCGCTAAATTTTAAAAAATACGAGGTTAAAAAATCCGCCAGAAGTCGCTAAATACTTCATGGTAAAAATATAGTATAGTAATACAATATTACGAATATTTGACTGTGATAAAACGAGCAAAAAGCTTTAGTTGGACCAGTTATAATAGGTTTAAGCCATATTATGTCTCTTCCTGCGTTTCCATTCTGGTCTGTACTTTTATTTTACTTCTGCGCATAAGCCTTCTTTTTTAAACGGACTTCCATTTCTACAAATAGATTTTGATATCAATAACAACAATTGAACAAAGAAACTAAGGACAGTAACGTAGTAACTGATTTTTTATTTCTATTGGCGGTGGTAGTGAATCAATGAAAATGAAAGACAAAACGATATCTGATATGACATTTGATAGAGTGAGAGGCACCGAAGCTTCGATCAACAATAACTAGATATCGGGTAGGTGCGAAAAATACGTCTCGGTAAATAACAGCTCACTTGAAATGTGACCTTTTATTTTGTTTAGTTTGTTTAAAACACAGCCAATGTAAGCACGTTTCACAATGCCGCAGTGTACTCAAAAGATGCAAAAATAATACCCGAAAAAGCAATTTAACGGCCGGAGTATCTTACTTTTGCTAAATACATGTTGAATAAGTTATATTTTAAGCTTTAAACTAACAAATAATATCAAATTTTGAACAAAATTACCTATTTTAAACCTGTGGTACAAATGTTTGGCCAAGGCTAGCCAACCACGCAAAACACGAAAACAATAACAGGAAAAAGTACTTTATTCATTGCGTGTTAAAGTTAAATTCAAACTAAATGTTGTTTATATTGTCTTTTCATTTACAAGTGACGGGAGTAATTTATTGCTTTGCTCGTTTTATCGTAAGTATTAGATAATATTTTGAACATTTGTGACTTTATTACTAGGTGTTATGGTTGTAATTAGGTTGAACTTAAAACTGCTTTATAACTTTTTTCTCCCTTTCTTAGTAAACAAATAGCTACATAAGTATATATTTACGCGGACAGCACATAGCTTCGGTTTTGTATGTGACCCTTTATCTAGTTATTGTTGATCGAAGCATAGAAGCGATTAAATCCTGAGATCGAACGTAATTCTGGTAGGGGAATTCCAAAAAGGACAATAGCAATTCATGTTGTTACCAGTAATTGATTTAAATTAATATCAAAATATTTATGTATTTTCAATATTCAATTAGTCGCTAGAATTTTAAAGTCGTTAGATTGAAAAAAAAAGTCGTTAAACATACCCAAAATCCGCTAGATCTAGCGACAAAGTCGCAAAAACCGCAACACTGGATGAAAGTTCTGAACTCTATTCAAATTTTCGTTTCTATGATATTTTTCTATGAACATAATAATCAAAAAAATTACATGGTCAACATAAAATTTGATGGACAATAACTAATGTATTTTAATAATACTATTATACTGTATGGTTTGTCTTTATTCGTGAACAAAAATTATAAATAATAAATAGAAGGTAGGTGCTACATGACGAAATAAGATTTCGCTAAAAACTCCCACAAATCACTTATAGACGAGCATTACTAAAAGAAGTAAGTATATATATATATATATACTACATACATCCTACTATTAGTAACTATATATAATCAAACTAGTTAATTCTCATGATGAATGAGAATCTTATCAAACTTCGTAATATCAGGTGCAATTGTTTTTTTTATTTACCCAACTTTTTCAGTATCTACTTTGATGTGCCAGATTTTATGTACTGCGATATTATAAATTATTGTAGTAGTTTTGTTATCTGATCTGACCTTTCTTTGTGCTACTGGATAATTTACTTTTCCTTTTTATAACAAAGCTGCAGCTGATACCATACATTAGACTAAGGGTTTATGAAATGCGTGTACAGATAACTCTCCGATAACAGAATATTTTCAAACTAACTTGACACTTATTGTTATATTATGACTGATTTACACAAAATATCTTTAAATTGTAGCACTTATGGTGACGAGATTTGTAAGTTATATCAAAGTTCGTTAAGAAGCTATTGCATAACCGATCTTCACAAACTATGGTTTATATTATTAACTAGCGGGCCCGGCAGACGCTGTCCCGCCCTGACTATAATGTAGTATAATATAGAATAATATGAATCACTGTATCCACTGGTGAAAACCGCATGAAAATCCGTCCAGTAGTTTTTGAGTTTATCACGAATAGACAGACAGACAGACGCGGTGGGGGACTTTTTTTTTTTTTTATGTCGTAGGTGGCAAACGAACAGGTGGGTCACCTGCTGTTAAGTGATCACCACCATCCATGCACACTAACAACCCCAGAGGAGTCGTAAGTGCGTTGCCATCTTTCGGAGGGAAGGGTTAGGGGAGGGAAAAGGAGAGGAGAGAGGAGAGGGGAGGGGAGATGGGTCTCCGGCGCTCTCACTGACCGAACGAAACGCAACAATGCAAGCACTGTTACTTCACGTCGGTTTTCTATGAGAGGGTGGTACTACCCCGGGCGAGCCGACCCATTCATGCTGAAACCAATAATAGTTTCAGCGTGGCTCTACCACCATTCTATGAGAGGGTGGTACTACCCCGGGCGAGCCGACCCATTCATGCTGAAACCAATAATAGTTTCAGCGTGGCTCTACCACCATTAATTTGTTTTATACTATGTAATGATACGATTGTTCATTGATAAAAAATGGAAAGAATGTATCTTGAACAAAAAGCAATAAGGGGAGGTGAAATAATCGACATCCAAGGTAAAGTAAATAAGGACCTTTTATTGATCGTCAACTTTCGGAAATTAGGACATTTCAAAGTTTTAATATAACATTTTGCATTTTTAAACATTTCTCCATTGGCAATATTGTACTAGTCATTTATATCGTAGTATTATTATTTTAAGCCCTGGTTTGAATTAAAGTTTGATAAATTATTACCTGTGTCAGCGCAAATGATAGTATTATTATACTATGATGTAGTAGATGTAAATATTTCATGTATCATAGCTATATAACAAAATAAGCACGTAGTACACCAATTATATGTAATATATTCGCCTGTTTTATATCACGCTAACGTGATTTAAATTTATATAGACCAAGTTACGTCGCATTTATCGTGTAAATGCAAAGCCATGCATGCGAAAGACGAAAACAATAACAACTCAGACATAATATGCCACCAATTAAATCCACCAGTTATATATTCCTTATGTGGTCAATATTCTTAGGGTATGATTTAGTAGAAAAAATAGCCATAAAATTAGAGGATCATTATAAATGTAAGAAATTATTTTATTTTATTTGCGGCCTGCAGACTATTTAAGAATATATTTCCTGCGTTTGCTATAACTATTATTAGTCACCACCAGTCAAATATAGCTGCTCGTGTTTTATCACCACAGATATAGCAGTAGCGAAAATAACTTACATCGTTATAATTACATTTATAATAATTATAACTTGTACATGCCTAACTTTTGGGATGTGCGATTAATGGAAAGCAGCGAATACTTAAATATCGATATTTCTTTATTCAATATTAATCGATGTGTCAAAAAACAATTTTAATAATAATAAATAATCGATTTCTATGAAAAAATGACTTTTCTATTATTTCAATACGTACATCCTTTTCATATTCCATTAATAAACATAAGAGATTCATATTAACAATTTATCAGATTAAAAATAAAATGATATGAATAAAAAAAAAACCAAATCAAAACTAAAAATAAAAGCGAATGTTCCTTTAAACTTTCAAGGTAAGGAGTAAGGAAACCAAATATCATTATTGATACAAATTACAGTACTATTAAACATTTTATTATAATAAAAATGAAATGATGAACATTTCAACAAAATTACAACCTTATTGTCTCAAAAACTAAAATGTAAATCATTAGTATTAGTCTAAGTGCTATTTTAAATTTGTAGTATTACTACAAGTTTTTAATTCTTTCGAACAGTACATGCCTATTGCTGTGGTATTATCCTTCTTCATTATAAAATACTTTCGCCTGCCACTTTTAGGTGTTTTACGGTTAGAAGATATTTTTATGGTTTACCAACAACTATATTATCTCACTCTTAACTTTTAAATAATAATGATTTTTCATGCGTCGCATAGATAGCGCTGTTTATCAAAATCGATTTAAACGCGTCATTTATATAAACGATTTATTAAAAATTGATTAATATTACCCTAAAACTTCATTATTCATACTTGATTATAAAAAAATATTATACATTTAAAATTAAAATCAAATAATTTATAGCATCCCTACCAATCCAAGTACCTAACATCACACCTAACGTCAATATGTCAAAGCTCTATGCACAAAATATATGAGGTTATATCTTTGTTTTGTAAAAAAATAAGTTAATTTTCTTTCGAATAAATTATTATTAAGAATAAAAACGAATTTAATATGTCCAGACATATTCAGCGGTTTATTTTTCGAATGGTTTCAACGTATTACCAACCGATAATAACCACTGAAAGGTTATATGGACGATGGATGCACAGGCAACCAGCTAAGGTGGTATTACCCTTCGAATCAACAAAAAAAGTTAACTTGAAAAAAGAGAAGGTGATAGAATTAGATTCTGAATTACTGAAAAAACCCCAATCTGAAACGGCGAAAGCACTGCAAAGGGAAGGTTACGCCGAAATTGTAACTGATGAAGGTCCAAAGTTAGGTCTTCCTAAAGAAAAGACTTTAGAAATTAAACAAAAAAGAGATGAAAAGCTTAAACGGCGTAAGTTTTATATAAGTCAAGCGAAAGTGTTTGATGAAAATGATGAAATTATTTACGAGAAACTAAAGGAGAATGACAGTCGGATAAGGTTTGTGCAGTTGTTAAACCTCATTAGTTACTGTGTATATAAAGTCTTTTTTGGGTGTTTTGTATATTTAGTACATAGTGTTTAGTTGATGGTATCCACTAAAATACAGTGAACTTATGTAGGAATTTGTTGTGTTCGTTTTTCAATACAATGAAAGTTATGTTCTTATTAGGTAAAAGGAACAATATTTCTCTTTTCAGTAATCTATTAATAAAGTTGAAATCAAAGAAAGAGAGGATTAGATTTGGTCATACTCTAGTTGAAGGATGGAGATTAATAGTTGATGGGCTTGAAGCTAAATGCACACTCAAGTATGTTATATTCAGCAAAGTTGAAGACCTAAGCAATTTGAGGCCATTTTTACCTAAAACAGGAATAAAATTTTACAAAATACCTTATAAAGAAATTGGAATGTGGTCTGAGCTTGAAACGTCTCCGGGTATATTCGGTAAGTTACTGGCTTCAGCATGAAAAGAAAGGCTAGCTCGGGGAAGTACCACCCTCTCACAGAAAATCGACGTGTAGTAACAGTGCTTGCATTGTTGCGTTTTGTTCGGTCTGTGAGAGCGTCGGAGGCCCACCTCCTTCCCCTTCTCTCCTCCCCCTCCCTTCCTCTCCCCCAACCCCCAACCCAGGCCGGCAACGCACTTGCAACTCCCCTGGTGTTTCAAGTGTCTATGGATGGTGGTGTACACTTAACATCAATCAGGTGGTATAAAAAGTTGTATAATTTTTTTTTTCATCTTTATATCTGTATATTCTTGGATTTCTGATTATGTTTATTTTATTAATATTGTTAAAAATAGTTTTAAATGTGAGCGACTATTGTTATTATTGTATACATATTTTATTGTGTCCCTAATGTCCATACCATGTTGAAAACATCAGTACTCATCTGAAGTTATGTGTTATATTATATCTAGTTATGTTTTAAGTTATTAGTACTGTAATAAACAAGTAGCAGGTATTAAGGAGACTAATAAAAAACTATTAATACATATCCACAGTGGTACTACTTGAAAGAAACCAGTTTAGTATTATTATTTAACTGAAGTAGTATAGAGTAGTGTAGAAGTAGTGATGAGACTTAGATGCTAAACATATCTTTGAGTGTACTAATACATTTACTATTATTATAGAGATATAGTTTATATAATAGATATACCTATTATTATATATTTTGTTTGAAATATAATACGTAAACTAACATAAAATATATTTTAGATAAAATGTCTTTTAGTTTGAATCTTGATTTAATTGTTTCAGATTATGCTATATTATACCTTATATATTTATGATTATAAAACCAACATTTTATATAATTGATATTTTATAGTAGTACATGTAGTTTCCATCATGTACTGTGCTGTCATTTTGTCGAACCAGTTAAAAAACAATAAATAATAATACAACACAGATTACGATTTGAAAAATAAGTCATAATATCAGTACATGAAAATATGTTTAAAGTGAGCACCTCCGATATCTTTGTAAGAACAGTATAGATTTCTAAAGTCTTTTGTTTTGCTTTAAACTTCCAGGTAAATAAACAATAATTATCAAGATAGAAAATTTAGTTAAGTATGTTAAATTATAGTAATAATTTTAAGCAAAACACTTAATTGCAAAATACTTACAAACAATTAATTTTTTTAGGTATATTCGAGACCCCCACTGTGGAAAATATAAAAAGATTATCAAAACCTTTACCCATACAGTTTATATGTGACAATGTTCGTGTTCCTGGTAATTTGGGAGCCATACTGAGAGTGGCTGTTGGTGTTGGTTGTGAAAAAGTACTTCTAACTAAAGGTTGATAAATTGATTTTTACATGTCATGAAAAATATGTTATATTCAAATTGCAAGTGATTATTCGGGAAGAGGCCTATGGCCCTGCAGTGGGTCTCTACAGGCTGATGATTTGATTAATTGTGCATACTACTTGCAAAACCCTTCAACAATTAATTATTGGTATTTTGTTAAGTAATAGTTCATAATTTTATTTGGGGCCTTTATTCAACCGAACATATCAACATATCAGGCCCATTGTTCTCCAATCCTTGTAGCTCCATCATGAGTCGCTGATGAGTTAACATTACCAGGTCATACAGTATCTTAGCTTCAGCCAAACAGGGTTCAGCCAAGATGCTGTGACAAATAACAATGCTGTAGCAACTACTTTTCATACTACTCATAAATGATTTTCTTTTAATGCTATTCTTAGCACACTCCATCGTTAAGTGATGCACATTCTGATAAATCGCATTTTTCTGCATACATCGCAGTTGGGAGCTTCCCCTTTCCTCATTAGTTAAGCAAAACTTCTCGATGGATAGTGCCCCCCACGGAGTTTTCAAGTACCTTAACCTTTTGTCAGTTTAGGTCACATTAATTAAAACACTGTATATGAAGAGACACTGTATTGTCTTAGTACTTCTTAAAATGAATAATTTAAATTCAAACAGTTGTTTGTTTATTATATCTGTGTTTGAAATTAAGACATTTAATAATAAAATTAATTTATGCAGGTTGTGTAGACGTTTGGGATCCAAAAGTAATCAGAAGTGCATCGGGAGCCCACTTCAGGCTACATGTTCATCATTCAATAGACTGGGAAGAAATGCCAAAATTACTGGCGGAGGATACTTCTATCTTTATAGCAGATAGCAATGCCAAAGTTGAAGATGATATTGACAGCATGGATAGTAATTTTCACAATATACCAGTTTTACCATACTATGGTGTTGAATATTCATCATTGAAGCACATAACATTGATAATAGGTGGAGAGACCGAAGGAATAAGTGAACATAGCTATAAGTGAGTAGAAATGATTGTTTCCTAGACCACCATATTACTTGCCTCCCCTTCTCCACATCATTGAACTAACATCTCTGGACTTATAACCTACGAAGTTCATTAAAACTTTAATAACTTTATCTATATACTAGTGGGCCCGACAGACGTTGTCCCGCCCTGATTATAAAAAAATCCTTGATAAATTATATACCAAAACCTTCCTCTTGAATCACTCTATCCATTAGTGAAAACCGCATAAACATCTGTTAAGTAGTTTTTGAGTTTATGGAACTCGTTCCTCATGAATCATCAATTCCTCATGTAACCAGAACGTTCCTCGTGAATCACTTAATCCACTGGTGAAAATCGCTTGAAAAGCCGTTCAGTAGTTTTTGAGTTTATCGCGAACAGACAGACAGACAAACACGGTAGGGGACTTTGTTTTATTGCAAGCCGCATTGCTTGCGTCCTTGTAAAAACAACTTTAAATCGTTCAGGTAAGGTTGAATTTGCAAAATCATAAGTTAATCGCGTAACTATAACGATATATGTATATTGGGGAGTTTTTGCGGCCGGTTTTGAGCGCTAATTTTATTCGAGACTGTGTTGGGTTTTTTTATATGTTAATGAATTAAAAAAAAAATGTTTTTGATTACTTTATATATTTAAGGGACCAACCAATTATTACGTAAGCATTGACGGATTTGATTTGCCACTTTTGATGACGTAGGGAACGGGGGTCTGGATGGCGATTATGTCAGCGATATTTATATATTTAACCCGAACAGATTAAAAAATTTACTTAAAACAGATTGACGTAAGCAAGGGCCCCTCCCTTAAGAGCATTGCTTGCTTTAGCTGAGCAAGGGAAAATCTGCCTACATACAATGACATAATAACTAAAAAGCTGTAGATACATTACCTACATCACATACAAAATAAATGGCACAAAAACGCACACATACGTAAACTGTGTTAGATAAGATGTGGAAGTAAGATGGCATATTCTCAATATCGGTGGTGAAAAAGAAATAGTTAAATGTTGCTTAGTTAGTTGCGGATTGACAGATCAGCCGTTAAACAGAAGCTAGCTAGCCAAGTTTTAACAAGGCGCTGTCTAAGCGCTTATGACGTATCTATAGTTACTAGTGGGCGCCCAGTGGTCGACATTCGACCATAGTTCATTGATTTTTTTAAGTTTGAATTTTATTAGGGTTCTTTTCTCGGAGGGTATTATGTTATAATATCATTGTAGAATGTAGAATGAAAAAGGATAATTGGAACGTAAGAGTAAAATAATACATACAGTCGAGCATAGAAACCTCCTTCACAACCTTTTTTGAAGTCCTTTATTGACAGATGTCAAAATGTCTTTTTTATTTACCTATGTGTATATGTTGTGTAAAATTGAAGCAGTAGTGTGAGTAATGCATATTTTAATTAATTTAATGTACTTCTAATGCATTTTATATAAAATAAATAGCTTTCTGCACATCTCCTCCATATAAACTTCAACTATGCCAAATTTCACGTTCATCCGTTCGTCCAATTCCGTTAAAAAGGGATACAAAGTTTAGGCTTCACGTATTAATATATATGATAATATAATTGTCTACGTAATACTCAAACCTAATCTAAGTGACATTTAAGTGATTTACATAACAAGTTTATATTGTTCTGTCTATGTTTAAAAAATAAATTATTTATTCCCAAATATATATTATAACCTTATTTTATTGTTGTTTCAGTTTAGCATCAAAGATGAATGGTTTAAGATTGAATGTTCATCTGAATAGAGGTGTGGATAGTCTAAATACGGGAATGGCGACAGCTGTTATCGCATTTGAAATGAAGAAGCAAATTATAACGTCCTGGGCGAAAGCCAAATTAGAAAGGCAAATGGGTCATGTTTCATAAATATATTGTATATAAATAAATGAATAGTCACATGAATATTACAGTATTTGTTCTTTAGTAATAATAAAGTAATGTAGTAATTATACCTTGATTCATTTTATTGCTAGTGAATTTAATGTGATAAAATGTGAGCCGTCGCGGGACGTCTGGTAGATGTGAAGCATCAAAATTATTGTGTACAGATAATTTGCATAAAGGCTGGTTTACGACAGGAAATAAATATGGCATAATCAAAAATATTAAGATTTATTTCAACAGAAAGATGACTGGTTATCGAATAAACAATTATAATAAAAAATCAAAACTATAGCGCGTTGCCACGCCACCTGGCGGTCTAACCCGCCGTTATAAATGTTTCACATCAAAAGAAGGCTCGCTTTTGATTTAGTTATCTCACAGGTATTTTAAAAGTATGGACACCGGCTAATATGTGATACATTTCAGTTCAGTTTAATAAATATTTAAATGAACGGCTTACGACATAATAAAATTACAGTAAAACAAATGTTTAAATACTCTAAAAGTATTTATTACCTACATATAGCGCAAAAGACAGGAATCGAATATTCTTGTAATTAAAACAGCAGCGAAAGATGTATTTATTAATTCTAGATGTGTTAAGATTACCCAACTACGACACAATTTGAATTGTCGAAGTAGATAATAGGTAAATTAGTAAGTAAAATTGGTAAAACACCTTATTTAGGCATATACGTAATAAGATTAGAAATGTAGGCCCTATCCTGCGTGGAGTCTTCGAGCATGTACGTCCAGAGTGAACGCTGTAATCGAGCGTCCAGCGTGGCGTCGCATGCGGCTCGTTCAGCGTCCAAGAACGACGCTCGCGCGCCTCTCTGGACACTCACGTATTGACGCATATTATGTTTGGAACGAACGCCGGACGCAACTCCACGCTCGACGCTCGATTATAGCGTCCACTCTGGACGTACACTTGCACCGCATTCAATCCCTGAGAGTAGGTATAATACGACATTACACTCTACCCAGGTGCATACATACATAGAAGATACATAGGGACATGTTGTCTTTTGTGGTGAGTTGGCTGTAACCGAAATTTCCAGATCCCGAATACATATATACACGCGTTCGTACGCCACACAATATACAGGTAAACAGAAAATACAACGATGTTATTTAATATCAGAAAAACATTTTTTGACAAATCGGCTCACTTCTTTAGTTGTAGAAATGACCAAGTGGTGATCACCAAGTTGAGGATTGGGCACACAGATCTGACCCACATTCATTTAATCACTAAAACTCATAAAAATAAATGCAAGTATGGACAAGACCTGACAGTTTTACATCTATTAGTGGAATTTGCAGCATTTCCTGAAAAGTAGACTTTTAGAGATACGAAGTTGTTTTAGTAAACCCTCGATATATATGGTTACTTTATTAGCATGACTCAAATTCATGAAATTTGTATACGAGGCAATGGCCCAAGCCGAAGTTCGGCTACTTTGGTACCCTTGGGCTATTTGCCATTTCGGATGAGTGTCTTCCTCACTGAAGCCCGATGAATTTATATGTAGAAGTAACAACCAAATGCATTAAATCAGTTGGAAAAAAATAACTTGAAAGTGTTCGCTCGTCTTGGTTACGCTACATCGTTACGTAAGACTAAATCTCGCAATACAACAAAACACGCTCTTGATTTTTAAGGAATCTTTCTTTGAGGATTTATATATGGAGCCGTAGGACACCAAATCAGACGATTTGAAAACCTTTCGTATATTTCCTTAATTTTGTAATATATTTTATTACCCCTTAAAATAGCCCTATATAGCACTCCTGATATTTTTTTTATTTCTTGTTAAAAAGATCGAATCTTGAAATGTCATAGGTGACAAACGAACAGTGGACACTAACAACACCAGAGGAGTCGCAAGTGCGTTGCCTTCCTTGGAAGGGTTAGGAGAGAGGGGAAGGGAGGCGGGCCTCCGGCGCTGTCACTGACCGAACGAAACGCAACAATGCAAGCACTGTTACTTCACGTCAGTTTTCTATGAGAGGGTGGTACAACCCCGGCAGAGCCCACCCATTCATGCTGAAACCAGTAATAGTTTCAGCGTGGCTCTACCACCATTAAATGTTACTATCTTAAAATTTTTGGGTCAACTTCTACGATCTGGACAAATGATTCATTTACGTGACTATTTCAATGATCGTTATCATCTTTTCTTTTTATTTTCATATATTTTCATTGAAGTTCACGGTTTTGAAGAATTCGATACCTTGTCGAAAGAAGCGATATTCCAGTTCTGAGCGCGCTATCATTATTTATCCCTTTTAACTAATTACTTATCCACTCGGTAACCGCTACGGAAGATCTGACTACTTTATATTTAACATCATTAGTTTCGCTTCTAATGAGTTCACTAATTATTTTTCTAAACTCTTCGAGAATATTAAGTAGTACTTTTTTAAACTAAAAACAACTTAAAATTCATTACAGTGTATATTGAAGAAAAATGAAAAGTACCAAGACACAATAATATGCGTGTAAAATAAGTACATGTTATTAAATACGTTCTCTAAAAATATGGTATCGCTATATATGCAAGATATTATATTTATGTCACTAAAATTTCTTTGTTAATGTTGTTACTCTGGAGACATCGTTTTTTCATGTAGAAATTGACATATATATAAAATGATTGATGTCAGCCGTTGTGCCCGCATCACGCAAAAACTACGCGTTCAACGACTGGTTCTTATGTTTTTTACTCTGTACATAAAACACACTGCTAGGTATAATAAACGACGCAGATGAAGTCGCAGGCATCAACTAGGAAGTAAATAATGGAAACGAAGTAGTAGTATCTTCTTAAATTACTAGCAATTAGTCGGAGTTCCGTACGAGTTTTTAATGCAGTAAATATTGTCTACTAGTTATTTTACTTTATTAAAAATAGAATAAAACTGTTCTAAGAATATTATTTACACTCTCTTCAATTGCAGAGTGACACATACTTCCAATGTACACAATTTCATAAAAATCGTTAAAACTGCTTTTGAATGAAATCCGTACATACAGACACGCAGAAAAAAATTTAAAACCATATTCGTCGTTAGTCGCATTTACAGCGAGCAAACAAATAAAAAACATGTACCCGCTTGGCCACAATCTCACCTGATGGTAAGTGACGATGAGGCCGACGATGTATCGCGCTTACTCCACCTCTTACTCCTTACCACTTACTCCTTAGTGTACGACCAGAGTGGACGCTACAGTCGAGCGTAACGTCGCGTCCGGCGTTCGTTTCAAACTTATACATTAACACGTAGGTGTCCTGAGTGGCGGTGAGCGGCGCGTCCGCACCAGCGTGCTTGTTTGCGTTGAGCGGGGCGTCGCGTGCAAGCTGAAACTAGTTTGTAGTTTGCAGCCGCGACACGAGCGTGCACGTCATGTCAGTCGAAAAAATTATTTCGATGATACAAAGTAAATAGGAAATTACTTATTGTTTACTACAAGTTTTTCTGCGGGAGTTATTGAATCTGTTGCGTGAAAATTAGTAGTACTCGGTTTTAATCTTGATTCAATTTTCCGTAATATATAATCAAAAGTTGTCACTTCCATCCTCGTATTCTCATGAAATTTATCTTTATTCAATCTCAATTTTTGATACAACTAATGAAACTTCCCAAACCTTCTTTGCTTAACAATGTCACTTGAACCTTGCCTTGACTCAGTATAATATTTTAGGCACAAATTTTCTTCTAAATACATCTCAATAATATCACACAAACGCCGAGCGTCTACTATGGCCACTTGTATACGCGCTCTCGACCGCTCGACGCTCCGCAAAACGCAACGCCGGACGTAAATGCAGTGTACGTCCAGAGTGGACGCTATAACGGAGCGTCGAGCGTAGCGTCGCGTCCGGCGTTCGTTTCAAACATATGCACTAATATGTGAGTGTCTTGAGAGGCGCGCGAGCGTCGAAATTCATAATTCGAAATTTATAATTACAATAAGTTTCAGTTGTAACTAACTAAATCGTAAGTCTGTATACAAAATTGTAAAAAATGATGCTTAACACTTTTGAAACCGCGTCAGTAATTTGTTTATCAGACACTATTATTTGAGCAATTTATGGATATAAATATGTATGTAATTGATTTCTCGGAAAATGTTCCAACAATTTGAATGAGATTTTGTATAATTGTATTTTTGCAAAACATTAAGCGAAGCTTAGTCGCTCAGGTATTTACGTAAAGAGAAAAGAGCCGTACGACCCTGTCGGATTATAAAATAGCATATTTACGGTCCTGTTTGTGGTCCGAATTTTTCTCAGAACAAGTAAAGTCCTCAGTATTATGATTCTTGTTTTTTATTAACTATTGTAGATGGTTCTGTTTAAAATTTATTTTTGAAAGCAATATACTTTGTGACATTCGCAAACATGCAGTAAATCCGATCGAGAGAATTATAATACGTACATTTGTCAGTTTAAATTGGAAGGCTTATATGATCAGTAGTTTTTTTTTTCGAACTTACTACGCTATTGACCTAGCAAGGTCAGCAGCAGCAGCAGCTTCACCGGACTACAATATGCTCGGTAGTGGAAGCGAAGAAAACAATAATATTAAATCTTAACTGATATTATAAAGGTTAATATGAGTTTGTTTGGTACCTACTCTTTCACACCTTAACTATGGAACTAATCGTGATGAAATTTTGCGTACCTACATGTTGTCAAGGGTACAGAAATGAACAGAGAATCTTTCATCGAGAAAAAAGTACTGTTCCTCCGTTTTTGGCCTCACGCTCTCAGCTTCACCGGACTACAAGTTCCCGAGTGATAGGTAAAATCTACGCTAATGCCAGCGAAGCCGCAGGTAAAGGCTAGTATGTATATAAATTGCATACAACTAAGATTAATTTTATTGGATTTATAGAAAAATTACATTTTACACAATGCTGACCGTAAACCGTATTATGGCTTTGGTTATGTTAAAGAAAAAGCCGAAACGTGTTGTAAGGCTAATACAACTACCTAAGTAGCAAAACAAAGGACATTTATCATACCTATTGTAAAACTTTGCTCAACACTGTATTTAGTCATGTGAGTTTTTGTAACAAGGAGTCCAAAATGGGCGCATTCTTTTTCAAAATGTATCGTGTAGTCCTTATACGGAAATGCAACATTCGACGCAAATGAATTTAAATAACTTTGTTAAATATTTTGTTTAAACTTTGTTAAATCGTTAAATATTTGTTTAATATTTCCAAATGGCAAAAGTATGTATATAAATCCATGTATTTAATTTTCTCTATCTTCTATGTTATTGAAAAAATATGTTTTCTTTTAGTTTATTGCATAAGCAGGTTGTGTCTGCCAAATAATATCGTGCGGTATCTCACTGTTGGAAACTCTGGTGAGAACTTTAACCCAGATAACAAAAGTTTTATGTAATTCTCGAACATGTCCTTGTTCCAAGTTAATTCACTTTGTGGGTGTCTATCTTGTTGCCAACTTATATTGACGTCATTTACTCAGCAACTTAAACGTATTCTACCTAGACTCGAAATAAAAACTGTACAAAGAATGAATCGAATGACTCTTAGAGAGCAGGTGTCATAATATAAGGTTTTGAGAACATTGCTCGAATGAACAAACACCAGGTAGCTGTATAAAACGTCTCTACAGTAACTACGTAGTTTTATTACGAGCTTATTTTAGCTTTTAAAAAATACGAAATGATACGGTGATAGATATGTAAATAATACAACTTGTTAATAAATTGCCTAATCAGAAATATAATATTTTTTGCTTTTGTAAGCATAAACAATCAGGTAGGTACTTTGCCAAATCTTAAGGTTCAAAATATATTTATAAATGGAAAGTTCTATCTACACAGAATATGTGGAATTGGACGCTATGTTAATATTTATTGTTTTCGAAAGTTAACTCGTCCTATTAATAAAACTACAAATTTGACAGAAATATTCAAAGTCGGGGCTATTTAAAATGAGTTTAAACTGTTTTTAAATATATGTTACGTACCTCTGATAACGGAGAATTCCTTTGATAGATTTTGTTCATTAATTGAATATACTGAGATATTGCTAAAACTCTATTTCCGAACCTTTTATACTTGGAAGTATCAAGACATAGCATCTGTATGTATAACATATAATATGCATCGCTCGTAGATTTCCGGTACGTACGGATTGCAACTGCAAATGCAATTAATATAACTCGGTCTCTAGTCATAACATACAGAACTTGTTAAGTCTTTAAATACCCATGTGTATTTAATGTTAAGATATTTAATACTTGATGACCACTGCTCGAACACAATACGCGTCTAGTAGAATACATAGGAGTCACTTTATGTATTATTGTACAGTATAGGCTGGCTTCAAAGTCGATCAGTATACCGAGATATAAAACTGTGGACAATGTCTTTTATATTATTTTTTATGTTTTTTAAATGACACTATTCTATTTTAGTATAACTTGATTTTATAACCATGATCAACATATTCGTGTATTGCATCGATTGTTGCGGCTTCAAATTAAAAAAAAAAATCGAAGCTTTTGATGATGGAAACACGATGATAAAAAATCTACTGTCAAATATGTACCTAGGTATGGATGTGTTGCGGAAGCTACAATGGAGAACTAATCTCCTCTTTATATTTAACGTGTTACGATTTAGTACCAAATAGTTATTTAACATTAAGCTATATTCTGGAACAGCTCTAAAATTATGAAATACATAAATACTGAGCTATATTGGTATTCCTACATTTACGTATTCTCTATTAAAATAAATAACTGTACTTATAAAGTTCGTAAAACCCGGTCAAACTGAAATATTTGAGTTTGTGAACAAGACTAAATCCCTATTAGGTTCTAATTTTTTGAGTTACCTGTTTTCCTTAAAATATCACTTTGAAACACCTTTTGAATTTATTTTTAAATCAATTGGTTACGTATTTCAACTACTGTTGGTTTTTTTTCATTTTTCACTATGTTCGTGTCTTTTTTTATATTATAGGGGGCAAACGAACAGGCGGGTCACCTGATGATAAGTGATCACCGCTGTCCATAGACACTAGCAACACCAGGGGAGTCGCAAGTGCGTTGCGGCCTGTGTTTGGGGGAGGGAGGAGTGGGGAGGTTTTTTATCTTTATAAGTACAACTACAGTTTCTCTGATAGATTTATTATTGAATCAGTGGTTAGTATATTTAAATTAGGTATGATTTTTGTAATAAAGAAAATGGTTATAACACAGATATATACATTAAATATAACTGTTACTCATAGAGTAACAAATCTGCGAGTTTGTAAGTGTAAGCGGTTTCATAATTCTATGCTTTTACGTATATACTTTCGGCCATATTCCTTTTATAAACTTAATAACATTATAGATATATACACGATAAGAAATATTTACCTACATAACTCTATTAGGACGGAGGTATTATAAGAATTAAGATATTTAAAGCATCCGTGATAATGGGGTAAACTCTCATCCAAATTCCTACCTCATTAGTATAAATGCTATATTTGTATAATATACATTATCTGAGAGGACATCGAAAGATATTACATTTCAAAGATATTTGAGAAAACATTTTGAATTATGTTAATTAATTAATGCTATGTACAATTGTTGTTGTAAGAGATTTATAAATAACATGCATTTAGTAAGTAAATATCTGTTTAAAAACCAGTATCATAAATATGATGAATGCCAACGAATTTACAAACGTTTATGGCTTGTAAATTTTAAGGCGTGTGTTTTATGGACCATGGATGTGGCCTATCTTAATCTTGGAGTTGAAGTAGATTTTTCAAGGAAGAAGTCGTAGCAACTAGTTAAGGATGTGGAACATAGGAAGGAGGCGTCGTGGGTCAATACTGGAGTTGGTGCGGCGCGGGAGAGGTGCGCAGGCGTGGCCCCCTGTCCCCCGCAGCTTCTGGCTCACTCACGCAACTCGCGAGTCAGCCGTCGTGCGCTGCGATCGCGTGTCACATAGCTCTATCGCATCCACAAGCCATGTGTGATGTTTTCATCACAGAGGTGTATTCTCGTCTAACTTCCGCACTCGATGTTTCGTATCATGACTGAATAACTCCTAATAAAATTACAGTAATCGTGAATCGGCTTCCACTGTTCCCTAACGGGACAGCTTTCGCCAAGTGTCTGGTTTTTCTCATAAGCTCGTGGCCGTTGACATTGCAGCGTACGGTTCCCGCAGTGCGCGAGTGAGTGATTAATTTGCGAATAGGTGAGGAAGTCAGCTGAGTCGCGTAAACATTGTTATAATAAGAACCGGTAGAACTGTTAGCGATGGCACCGGAAATATATGCGTGAACTGTATAGTTGTTTAAAAACAATTCCGAGATGCGGCGTTTGGTTCTTCTATTCCTGATAACAGGTAAGATTTGCAGAAATTTTAAATTTCCTTATATTATGATCTATATATTAAATTTCGTCAGTTTGTTTCTATATAAATTGATCATATAACAATACGATACGTTTACTAATGTAAAGTAAAGTTTTTTTTTATTAATTTCTTGGTAATATACTAATTCTGTAAATGTAAATAGTAATTGTATTAGAGTCGAAATCTATAGTGTTATTATAGTAAAAAGAAGAGATCGATTGGATAATCTCTTAAAAGATCATTGTATTTAATTTCAATTTGCAACAACAAATAATACAATGCCTGATAAATAAAACTATATTATTTTGTAATTGGCACATTCAAAAGACATATCTTAAATTATGAATAAATGAGAATATTACGCAGGTAGTTATTCTCACGGGCAGCTGCATCGCATCTTCCTAGCAATCTATATATCTCGTCTCTTCAAAGTTAAGTTACGAGACTGCCAAAAGACCCTCGTCCCGGGTGTTTCACATAACAAATGGGACCGGTGCGTTCCAGAGAAAAGAGCAATTTTTTTGTACGCGTAAACTTTATTACTACAAATAATTTGTTTTGAATACTTAAAACAAAAAGCTTTTTTTATACGAATACAGTTTTTCATTATGTATATTTAATTGAGCAACGTCATGCTTATAGAACTTTTATACGTTTTATTTCTATTTTAAACACTTTATAATTTGTCTATGTGTAAGATTCTTTATGGATGATAACGTTATTGTTATAAGAACTGGCTATTGTTAAATACTAACACGTCTATCGGCAATCATCACTGGATATTGGTTGCGTTCGCGTCGGCTTAATTCAATCGTGACGCAGCAAATTATACAACGCTTATGAAAATTTTACCAGACCATAGTTTTATGGATTATAAATTATTTGAAAACGATTATTGGTAATTGTTGCCATAAATAAATATGTGGGTTAAGCGATTAAGTTCCATAGGTTCAAAGAAAATTACGCATTTGAATGGAATGAGCTTAGACCTTTATTTATGAATGCTAGCGACAGGTGTTCACCACAGGTATATAAGAATATAGAGTGTGGTTAGTCGACAGATGAAATAAAATCGTTCCATGTGCAAAAAATCAGTATACGTGTATTGAAAAAGTTGAAAGAATAGGGGTTTCAATCGAATCCCATCATGTTTTATCCATTCAATATCAGCCTACTATAGGTATTCATTTTTTGTACATTGTTTTATACCTTTGTCGAAAATTGTGTGTATTAAATCAACTATAAACATACATAAATAGATTTATAACGTAATGACAAGAATAAAGACGTGAAGAAATATAATATTCGAAATATTATTTTGTATAGAAATAAAATTAACACGTTTACTTTATTTTAAATACGATTATGAGTTTTCAAATTAATATGATTCATAATAAAATTAATTGATAAGTTGAACTTGGTTTTTGAATTTGTTTTTTTTTTTAAATAATACATTTGTCAAACCCAAAGGAAGTCACATTGAAACATTTAAAACTCGTGTATTTGAAATATTATTCACACAATCCGTTACTTCAAGCAGAATATTATGATAAATCACACAGTTTTTCTTTTGACAAAATGCGAAAAGTTCGAACCTTTCCATACCCTCATCAATCTAATGCAAGATATATTGAATACTTTTGGAGATGTCTCTTCAAGGCTCACAAACTTAATATTTGGAGAAATTCTTTTACATTTTCCCTTTATTTTCTGTTATTATTTTACAGACAGAATCGTAATCATTTGAGTATTTCATTAATTACAGCAGTAGCAGATGTTATGTGGGAAGCGTAAAACATTCTCAAGTCATCAGTGTAATCTAAAACTTTAACAAGTACGTCTCGTACGCTTAAAAGTTTAATATTTATTGGGTGCGATTTTGTATCTCGCTCCTACTGGATCAGAATTGGATTTTTTGCCTCACTTAAGCGGATGTGGACTGCACCTGGCCCTATGTTTTTTTATGTTATGTTTTTAGTGTACCATACCCATTGGTATATAATAGTATGGTACAGTAAAAGATTTACAAACGTGCTTACGTGCTGCTTTTTTGGGGCAAACAGCCGCCAAGTACCGATTAAGGTTAGAATGTTTTGTTAAGTTTATTTCAATATTTACGCTTATATATTATTAATAGTGATGATGTTTCAGCGTAACTCACATTTGTGTATTACAGTATATTACTCCAATCACCTATTGCCGCGATCGTGTATACTAGACAAACATAATAAAATTAACATTATCTATTACATAAATTTCGTCAATGGGTGCGGTGGTGTACGCATGTCTATTTCGGGGTGCTGACAGAGAAGGCATAATCAAAATGGGCTTAAGAGTCGATAAGTGGCCGGCGCCTGCTTTCATCTCGCGTGTAGTGTGTGTATTTACACCCAGTCGAGTTGCGCCGGCGCGGCACGGCCTCGTCCAGCGTCTGCGATCTACATGAATGCTGCAATTTAATGCGACTCATGTGTGAGTTAATTTACGACTTTCCTGATTGAGATAACACTCACGATTTCTCCCTTCAGTTTTATAATAACAAGTCTCGCAAGTTAAGACTTATTGTTACCGAGTACTGTCTACTAAAAGTGTTAGAAACATAGATAATTGAAAGCTAGAATAAAAAGAGTGACGTAAAAAAATCGTGAAATCTCACACACCGATCACGACCTATCGATGTACTGTAGATGATAGTAATTAAATAGCACCATCACGTAAAACATGATTATAGTAAATCTATACATCTGTTATACATATAATAAAAATGTAAATCTAATGTTTGAATTTAAGTGCGTTTTAATTGCTACGTTTAGTCTTGATTTTATAATTTTACCAACCATTTAAATAAAGTTAGCGACAAAATTGAATTGTTAGATATTCTTTACGTCATGAAGCCACGTCATTTGAGAGCAGATGAAATGCAAAGAGCTGTAGGGATGTTGCAAGCGGGAAGTAATCAATCTCAGGTATCTCGACATTTTGGCATTCATAGAAGTGTTATTTGTCGTCTTTGGCAGCGCTACAATAATACAGGAGAACCCGCTGAACAGCACCCAGGCCGTAAAAGGAGTACAACCACTTGGCAAGACCGGTACATACAACTGACTGCAAGACGCCAGCCGATGTTAACCGCTCGAGAGATAAGTTTGAGGCTACAAATTTCAAGTGGTGTTGATGTAAGTCCTCAAACTGTGCGAAATCGACTGCATGAGTACGGCCTACGAGCTCGACGCCCAATCAGGTGCCCACCGATACGTCACGGGAATCGCGCTCGTCGATATGAATGGTGTAGAGAACGCATAACATGGACCCAGGAACAATGGGATAAAATTATGTTTTCCGATGAGTCGCGATTCGGGTTTAAGCCTGATACAAGAAGGGTGCGAGTGTATCGTCGGCCCGGAAATACTGAAAGGCTCAGGTGCGTTCAGGAAGTTCATCCATACAGCGGCTCAACAGTTATGTTATGGGCGGGTATTATGAAGAACAGGCGAACTGAGCTCGTTTTTGTAAATGGAAACATGAATGCTGAAAATTACATTGAGGATATTCTCAGACCTTATGTCTACCCATTTGCACAAACCTTTGGCTCCGATTTTAGGTTAATGCATGACAATGCGCGTTCACATACAGCTCGGCGAACCAGTGAATACTTTGCAACGGAGAACATCCGGGTATTGCCCTGGCCTGCACAATCGCCAGATCTCAACCCCATCGAGCACGCATGGGACATGCTCCAGAGACGTGTTTTGAAGGACTTGGACGGAGCGACAACAACCCAACAGCTGAAGGATTTGCTACAACTACATTGGGAGCGAATACCGCAAGATGACATAAACAGTCTCATTAATTCAATGAATAATCGTTGCCGACAAGTTCTGAATAGCAGAGGAGACCATACTTTGTATTAAATTGTTCTATTCTTTCACAATAAATACATTTTCTTTAGAAATTTCATTTTGTAAGAAAAAAGTTTAGTTTCTTATGTATCTTAGTTTCTACAGTATATTCTAATATTGTTCATTTCTGTTATTAAAAGAACTTATAAAGACAACAGCTGTTATTTTTACATCATAGAACCCTAAAGATATTATTTTAAAAATAAAATACAACGTTATAATGTGAAGAACCATCCTAAAATTTAAATTAGTACATGTTGCTTAGACTTTTTTGATGAGTGTATATCAAAAGTTATTGTAATTTGAATGACGGCTCGAGGTTTTTACTTCGAGAGAAGTACAAGAGAAGAGTAGTAATCTATACTAATATTATAAAGCTTATTTGTTTGGTTGAACGCGATAATCTTAGGAACTACTGGTGCGATTTGAAAAATTCTTTCAGTGTTAGATAAATTATTTATCGAGGAAGGCTATAGGCTACATATCATCCCGATGAGACCCAAGGGAGCAGGGCACCAATGAAGAATGTTTCAAAATCGGGTTTTTTTCCGTTTTAAGTGCTTTCGCTGCGTGTTAGTTAGCCCAAAGTAGAAGCGGGCAGAAGCTAGTATGAAACTAAATATAAATATAGAAAGACACATCGGATGTTATTTTGTAAACAATAAGAACTCAAAATCTCGGGTCTATCTCTAAATTAGGACCAAACGAAGTCATAAAGAAGCTGGACTGATCAAATGTACAAAAGTTCCGAATTCATTTATTTTTTTATAGTAGCACGGCATAATGACTGAACTATGCCTGATGGTAAGCACAGTACAATCCAAAAACAATGGCGACCACCGAGTGACACATTATCCATCGCCGTTCGCCACTGTCATGCCGGTCTGCGAAAAGCTGGATATGCACATGCTGATCCCGAAACGCGACCCGCAGAAGCGAATTAATATTACGGGCTTTTTCGCCATATACATGGTGGTTGCGACCCAGTTAGGCTGTAAAACCCTACCACCCCACTTTCGTCATTGCCTCGGTCGTTATTCAGCAGGGCACACCACGTGCAGGTGAGGTTGGCTTGGGTGTCTCAAGTCTTATGATGTTATTCGACACCCCTTACACCCGGGTGTATTTCACAATTGGATGAAATAAATTTACCAAACTTTAAGTAAAGCTAACATTAAACTATTGCTGAAACACTATTATTATAGTTTATTACAAATGAAAACTAATTATAATTATTATTGTAGCGTTAATATAGTTCTTACAAAGTTACCACCCAAAGGTATAACAGTAGGTATAACCAACATGCCCAAAACCATAAGCTCCGTAGAGCGTTCTAATCGTAAATGGATTATGGAAGATTTTTATTAATATAAGTATTAATCCAGGGATGATTAATTGTTGCATATCTAATAAAATTGCTTCCACGAACAACTTAAATGTATTTTGGAAGGTTATTATACCGGCAGTAGTACCCTTAATAGATTTTCTTTTCGTCTCTTATTACTTCTTTTAAATTTCTTTAAAGATAACGAAAGCGCTTCGTTCCTCTCGTATAAATAAACATGTCACAAAAGTTTCCTCATTTGTCGCCGATGTTGAGATGACAAACAAGAAGATATTTGTACAAACTCATCAACAAAATTAATTTATGTTCCAAATATTGGATGTGCAAATCACTTTGCCTGACATAAACAATTCTTAGAACGAATTTAATTTTCTTCCGTCTATAATACATTTTCTAATTAATTTTCATGCGTCCTTGTAATTTACTTTGATTATGTAAATTTGAGAAAAATGTTTTTTTTTTTGTAAGTTATTTGATATATTATTGTAAAGACAATGGTAATCGTGAAGTGATATTTTTATGTGAACTCTACCAGACACAGTGTTCACCCCTACCACTTAACGTCAGACAAAATAGTCGCGGATCAGAATTCCAAAACCGTTCCATAACCAATTTAATTTCAAAAATATTTTTAATGCTCTATACATATTATAATCACCGCATATTATAAAACAAAGTCCTCTGCCACCTCTGTCTGTCTGTTTGCGATAAATTCAAAAACCACTGCACGAATTCTCATGCGGTTTTCACCAGTAGATAAAGTGATTCATGAGGAAGGTTTTGGTATATAATTTATCAGGGCGGGACAACGTCCGTCGGTCCCCTTAGTTGTAAATAAAACAGAAATTGTGACATTTTATGTGAACTCTACACGACACAGTGTATACCCATATCACTTTTCGTCACACAAAAAAGTCGCGGATCAGGATTTCAAAAGCATTCCATAAGAAATTTTATTTCAAAAATGTTTTTGATACGTAATACAGGCTATAATTTACTAGGACATAGGAGTATCCGAACCGAAATATGATATGTTAAAGTTCTTTTTTTTGTGATAATGGATTGTTTAACTTTTTTCATATTACAACTAACTCATATAGATTTTTGTTTACAGCATTGTCGTTGTACAATGAGAATCCCTTGGTGTATTTCCTTTTTTCGACGTTTTAAATTGAGACTGTATTCTTTTATCATCTGATCCTATTTAGTAAATCGAAGTCTATTTCCAGTAAATGTGCTATACGCTGCATAAATTTTATTTTTGTATTTCCTATTACTAATTATTCTGGTTTGCTAAACATTTTTGATTCTCATTAACAAGTGTTATCAGTAGATATTTAGTTATCATTTAACTAAAAATATACTGAACACCCCAATTACATGAACATTATTATTTAATTCTGTCAGATTTGAAAAGAAATCAGTTTCAATCTTGGATACAATTAAAACTTCCTCTTGAACTCCGAGTACAATGTTAAGTATATTGATGTCAATATTAAAAACGAATAAATGATGAATAGTTTAATTTAAGTACATTTTATGCTAGATAAAGAAAATATAGAAGAAAATAAAAATTATATATAGTTGTAATTATTGCTACACGTGATACAGATCTAGAAGAACGCAATATGTTCTAACCAATATTTACAGATTTGAACACACGGGGTTAAATACGTAAGGAACAAAAGACTACAGTCTATAATTATCGACCTTGAAGAGTATGAGGGTTGCTCCGCGTTCGCCGGCACGTGTTCCAAGTAAAATGATAATGACAGAATGTCCGTAGGGGAGTTACGATCAACCGAATAACTAATTCAAGTCATCGCACTTTACTTCATATAATGACCTTTTTTATTACGACCCTCACTGTCAAGGGTCTTGTGGGTATTGTTTTGTAAAAATATTATGAATAGACTAAACGATTTTTAATCTTTTAGAACCACTCTTCGCTAAAATATCTCGACAGTCGAGTATTGGAGAACCATTTAATTTTGAGATGGTATTTATTTGCCAAAGTGTAATTACGCATTGACGCGACGTCCGCACAGAGAATAGCGACCATACAAAAGATTTACTCAACGTAATAAAAGGCTTCATTAAGCTAAACGTAGAACGATTGCCATATGTTATTTACGAACTCGTTTACCGAATGAATACTCATAAACATTTATCTGTTAAGTGTATAATTATAATTGATTGATAACCGCAAAGTTAATTATACACAACTTATAAAAGATGGCAAAAAACAATTCGTAAAATGGCGTGAGCGTCGAGGTACTTATTACCGACTAGGATGCCATTACATACAAATAATAAATAGCACTACATAGTGGCTTATGTACATAGGAAGGATATAGGTTATATATCATCACGCTGAGACCAATAGGAGAGGAGCACTAATGAAGAATGTTTCAAATCCGGGATTTTTTCCTTTTGAGAGCTTCCGCTGCGTGTTAGCCCAAAGCAATTATTTCATGCGGACGAAGTCGTGGGCAGGGGCTAGTCTACAATAAATAAGTAGCATAAAACAAAACCGCTGTCCGCGTCTATCAGTGTGTTCGCTTAGTTTTTATTAAATATGTAAAGGATTGTGAGAATTTACCACTAAGATTTATAAAATGTCTTGCAAAAAATGTACGTGTATTATCCTGTTTTATTGTATCCACAACGATCCTTACTAATATTATAAACGCGATTTTGAGTTTGTTTGCTAACTAAGCTATCATCTATCATAAGCTAACCGATCATCATGATTTTTTGTATAGAAATTTTGTCGAGTACACAAGAAGACATAGGATATAGGACATAGAATATCTTTACATTCAGAAAAAAAACACTGTTTTCAAAGAATAGGTCAAATTTACATTAACGCGAGCGAAACCAAGAGTTGAGACCAGTATTAATAAAAAGTGAAAAAATGTCGATGTCCCGTAATGAAGTGGTAAAAATATTTTTCGTACGGTCACTAAACTATATGATATTTAATGAATACTTGGCGATATACTCTAAAATAATATGCTATAATAGCATATATCTACCTAGTAAGATAACCTAAAGTAATCATTTTTATCTTTTGCATATTATTTAAAAATAATGAGTTATTTGCGAAAATGTTTTGACTAATGTAGTTCTTATCTTATTCAATTAAACATGTTAGGTACTTAAGCATCTAAAGTAGATAAGAAATATCATTTACAGCGTATTATTCTATAAATGTCTTAGACGTAACCCAGGTTTAAAATTACGCTCAAAAGGTTTAGGTTTTTTTTTTTCGAACTGACTACGTTATTGACCCAGTAAGGTCTTAACAGCTTCACCGGGGTACCAAAAAGTTTAGGTCTTCGCTTAAAAGTTTGTGATAAGATTTTCCAAGCTTTTTGGAATTTTATGAACTGTAAATAATGGCAAAAAATTGAGCGGAAAGCACATATGTGTGAATAGTACTTCAATAAGTATTCACATACGTCCGAAGCCGAAGTGGATCGTTAGCCTTTTTTGGCACCCGGAAGAAGTCCTAGATAATCATGCTGTTTCCTATAACGTTATCTTTGTCGATCGCAGTAGTAGGTAGCGCTGTGTGATAGAGACAACGCTTTACAAAACCGAAGCTAAACAATCTTAGCGAACGTCTTACTCTTCTCCCCGACGTGCTAAATCAAATGCTGGGTACTGTACCATAATACATTTTTGGTAACTTAGTTTCAGATGAATCAGATATTATGCAACGACAAGATTGAAACGGGCAGATTTCAGTACTGATCAATGTTTAGCTGTAGGTTACCACTGTTTTATAACGCACTGTGTAAAATAATTTTGTTTTTTCTACGTAATTGGGTCATGGAAGTAAAGGATGGGTTTATGGCGGGTCAGAACAGCGCGGCACCCTGTGAGCATTGTTCCGCGTTCCGTATAAAAATCTATATTATTACCCGTTATATTACCCCGTATCCAGAGCAACAAACTTTATGAAAATATACAGTACATCTTACGAACACGACCCCTTTGTCTGGAGATACTTGGCTTCGTTTAATATTCAGCATAAATATGTATTATATAAGGTCTGAGTTGACCCAAAACTATGGACATTAAATATGACCTTTATAAACTGACATGTTAACATAACTGGATATCGATGGGCATACATTATGTAATGCATAACAGAGTAAGGGTCGTAGAGACGGTAATAAAATTTGATTGCATTTGATCATAAATCTTTTTTTTTTCATTATCTTATTCGGCGTCGCGTCGCCAGCCTCGCCTGCGTAATGCGTATAGAGAGAGGATAGGCGCCTATAACCCCCATGTTTTGACACAGATACCCGTTGTATTTATGACGCGCAACTCGCTAGTACAGATCTGACATGAGATTTATGAAGTTCGCGTGTGTGTATTTAGGAGATTAGATTGGCGTTACGCAACAGGAATCCGTGTTTCACGTTTTCAAATACATCTATGATATGTAATCCACAGTTCATGGCATATACAGACTATATTAAAAAAATTACGTTAACGTAAATAGTTTTAAAAGTTATTCTTATATATACCTATATATTAGTGTTAACAATTAGTATTTCATAGATTAAATTCTTTACAAATGATTATTGAACGAAAACATTAATTGTATTGTCGATTCCACAAAAATATCAAACTCCACAGATAAAACCACACGTTCCCGTCGTTCTTCATCTGTTACTTTTTCCATTTTGAAATATTGCAAACATTAGATAAATTTATAATTAGATAGGTCTTAGTAGTGAGTGCCAACTTACAATGATAAACAAAACTGTAAACTCGCTTTGATTTGCGATGTAATAATTATAAGCGATAAACTGTTTACATAATTTAATCTAAACTGAATACAAACGTAACTTACAAAGATTATGTTGTACGTTCGTGTATTGGTAATAAAATCATGAACTGTCAGTTTATATTCACATTAAATGGAATACGAATTTATTGTTTAAAGATAAATGTGTCAAAGTAGGTCATATTAATGGACTGAAATATCTTTGAAACGTTCGTTTGTTTTGCACACGTTAATTAACAGACAGACAGTTTAATTCAGATCAATTAATTCTTGATTGAATAACGGCTACAAAACCGCCTCCCAATCTTATTCATAATATGATAATATTTGTGTTGAAACAACACCCTAACTAATATTACAAATACAAATACTTAACTACTGAATAGTTCATCATCAAATAATGTATACACGTTGTGAGAAATACCTTTCATCGAATATAGTCTGGTGAAGCTGTGAAGACCCTGCAGGGTCAATAGCGTAGTCAGTTCGAGAAAAAAAAAAGCCTTTCATCGAAGAACATAGACTTTTCCCAAGCAATAGTTCAAATCCACATCAATGCGAGCAAAGTGACGATCTTAAACTACTATGAAATGAAACCTGTCTATATTCAATAGATAATATATTCAATCATAATGAGGAATAATATTAAAAACCGCTGAGCTTAAATTATTTTATCAAATGGGGTCAAATCAATAATCGATACGACTAGGCAATGTGCCCAAAATATTTGTAGCGTCAGGCCTAATATTGTTTTACGATTCCAATTATATTGAATGGCGAATTTAGTAACGTAGGCAAAACTTTGAAGTATTTAAAGTAACTAAATTATTAAAGTAATCATGAATTTACATAATTTATTACACCACAAATAGTTTTTACCCTGTTTGTCTATCCTAATATTATGGATCTATTGTTGGTTTACGTTTAATATCGAACAAAGCTATAAAATCCGAGAGTGGGTTACTGGAGTGTCATGCGGGACTCATGATTTATCTTTTGAGAGATCCATTAGTTATATTCGCTGACTCACTCTAGCTTTTTGGGGGTGCCATTATAATATTACTCTTATGCCAACTATTCAATAACGCGTTGTCTCTTTTGCAGACGTTTTCATTTTTTTTGTGTTTGGAAAGGGAGGATATTTTTTACCAATAGTATGATATAATATCGACTATGAAAAGTTATACATATTTGCAACAATGTAACTTCTACACGGGTTTAATAGTAGGCAATTCATTTTAGTTAGAGTACGTGATTTGGTTTTAAAAGTATACCTCAGTGAATAATATCGTACTGAGAAATCGGGTCATATATATAATATTCGATATATGAAATCGGGTGTTAATGTAATCCATATACGAGATATTATGTAAATTTTAATACGAGTTTTTTTGTCAATTGTAATTCAGACTTTTGTATTTTGTATTTGTAATTAGTAAAAAAAATCATATGTACTGTTCAAACACTCTAGGCGCGAAACCGTCAAAATTTATAAAATATTCGTATTGACGATAATGTTATCTATTACTTCATTCTCTCACACGTTAATTACTCCTTCTTATTCTTGTGATGGTTCCGTAGAAGCACTTGCCAATGTCGATGTTTTGTTTCAATGGAGACTCCAACATAGTTTACACAATAAGTGTCTTGTGAATAATTTCAATGTTCCAACAAGATGGTGACTCTCTTGTTAGAATTTTTCAGGGAGTTTTGGTCTCTCACAATTCATGGTTCATGGTATTATTTTCCATTCATTTCACTTATGCACAATAACCGAACTGTGTTACGTAAAACACCACCAATTTTCCAAAATATAGTGTCAAATAACACAAGATTATGAATAAAATATAAAATCCACTACATGACAGACCAAAATCCCGCCAAAAACTCCACGTTAAATCCTATAAATATATATGATTGTTTCTTTTTAATGTCACTCTTCGGCTCCATCGAGTTTCAAAAGGACAAGTTTTCACACTATATAGTTTTCAAACAAAAAAAAACAATTGCGCCGTTTTTGCATTTGGTACCCGATTTCTATCCAATTGTATATTAAAATAATTTAAATCATTATTTTATTCTTAAATATTCCGTTTATAAATGAAACTAGTATGTCATAAATACGCGAGCTAGGTCTTCAGCGTTGTTCAAAATATTAATGTAACTATTTTCAATCTTTTCTATCAGTTCTCACCGATTAATAAGACTGTAGATTGTGAAGTAAGTTACCTATCTTTCACTTTAGATAAAATAATAACTCTATTATAGAAATTCAGTAATTAATAGGTCAACGTAGGCATCTATCGTAATAATGCAATCCAGCGTAATTTACAGGTAATCCAACCGACCCACTTATATTAGCGCAGTCATAAACCAAAGTTATTACCGTACAATAAAGTTAGGCAAAGCACTCATAAACTTTATTAAATACAATGAGCCTATCGCCAAACAATCTCGCATAACTGGCCGCGCCACCGACCGACATCTCGGTTATAAGTGAAATTAACGACATATTTACACGTTTCCGCAGTACCACACTGGAATATTTAGTTAAAGATAAGTTAAACTGATTATTGATTAGTTCTCTGTACTTACTTCCGGGCCGACTGCGGGCGGCGGTCACTCGGTAACCGCCGGCCGGATGAGACACTACATGGAAAGCATTTTAAGCGTTTGTCCTAATACTGCGGTCCCGTCTGTCGTTACATTTATTTCGAGCACGACCTATCGATTCTTGGTGTTACGTCATATATTATTCTAGCCTTTGTGAAAAATGTGTAAGAAAATAGGCAATCTTTTACATTGTAGCATTCTATATTAGAGCATATTACATACGCAATAAGTATTATATTTGGATGTATTCAATACAATTTAGGAAGTTTTGCACACTAGTTACGCTCTACGCGCACGTTTGTTATAGCAAAATTGAAATTGTTAGTGTAAATAATATCAATGTTCGAATAACAATTTTCATGAGGATGGGTTGTGCGAACGTTATTGCATTGTAGCGCCGCTAAGTTGTGAGTTGTATTAAAATGGATAACATAATAACCTTCTTGAAAAAAATCATCGTGCCATCGTTTACGGTGATCGGTCAAATGGTATATAAGTCTATCAATTTCAGACAGATACAATTATTATATCGCTCTTTAAGACATCCCCGGCAGAGTCATAGGTCTTTTCCCGAAAGAAAGTATAGTCATAATCATCACGCTAGTTCACGTATTGACGATTTCATACTCCGAGAAATTCAATTCTATATTTTCTCACATACGGTGGTAGTACACGCACATCTCTCAGTTTCAGGTTTCCAAACGATATCTTCCGTCATTGTCTTTTTATAGTGTTGCTAATTTAAATAAGTAAACGTACCAGAATTCCGATAAATTCGTTGGTACACATTAAAGTTCGAACCTGCGGACACCGAATTGACATATTTCCACCTGTGAAACCACTAGGCAATCACGATTAATGATTTACTAGCTTTTGTTTCCGGTTTCGCTCGCGTTATTATAAATTTGATCTATAACTAGAAAACAGAACATTTCTACTGAATGAAAGATAATTTATGTCCATATCTCCTGACAACGTATATGCAAAATTTCTTGAGGTAAATTTGCGTAGATGTAGTAAAATAATTATGTCGTTTTCGATCAGTACACAGGAGGTGATCAGCTTAAAGTTATATTATGGTATATTTTATGCGACAAACGAACATGCGGGTCACACGAGGGGAATCAAAAATGAGCTGCCAGCCCTTAAGAAAGAAGTAGGCTCATTCTGGAAGGTTTGTTAGTTATTTTCATCCGAAAGTATTGCCTCTGGGAGTTCATTCTAAAGGATTAACAACGTACGTGGAAAAAACGCACGCGAAAACCGTATCGTAGATGACTTCCAACCATCAAGATGACATGGGTGACATTTATTTGGTCGTGACAATCAAAAGTTTTTAATTAGCTTAAATTGTAAATTGCACGAGTTTTGCTTTGGTATTATCACAGCCCTGATAAAAAATCATTTAAAACATACCCAAGATAGCATTAGTGACCTGTTATATAAAATCTGTTACTTTGTGATAGGCGTATAGAAGTAATATAGTCCATGTTGTGTACAATTTGCGGTTGTTCACGAAGCCGCATAATGCGGCACATCAAACGTCACACCAGGCTATCTGATACTGCTCAAATGTAACTTGAAACTTTGCATCATTTACCACGCTAGTGTGCGGTATTTTCCAATTTAATCAGGCTTTCCTGTTATTGTGATATTTTGGACCGACACAGTCTTGTTTATTTTACAACTCGTTATTTAAGAAATAGCTTCAAAACCTATGAAAATATGATGGGGTTTAAATTAAACTCTATTGTTTTTCCAAAATATTCCCATTCATATTTTACGTATATGTATTAGTTATCTATTCAGAAATCTCATAAATGCACAACATTATATAAAATGTAGAAGACGATACAATGATTTTAAATGCAATAATCTTATTTCATTCTGATAGTTTCAGATTTGCCTTTTGCAATTACAACGAAATAACCAATACAGTGTTTTTTTTTCGAACTGACTACGCTATTGACCAAGCAAGGTCTTAACAGCTTCACCAATTTGCAATTGAAGTCAGCCTCCCGCTTGGTTTAGCATTAGCATTAGCATGAGCACTATGTTAGACCACATCATCATTTACAACCAAGGAGCATTGTCGTCTTACGTTAAGTTGAATTGATACGAGAAAAAATGGCCGATATACAAACTATTCACAGAATGTAATGAATAAACAACCAAAAATTATTTGATCCACAATTAGTCCAGAATAACTCCCTCATCACTTTCTTTTATCACCTAGACAACAATCCAGCATTACACATACTAGCAACCTTTCAGAGCAGATCGATCGTAGTCTAATAATTTTGAGGTGAATAATCAGCAGTTCAAGTTTGCGTACCCCGGCTATAAAGTATTAAAAATAATTATTATAAGTAGTTACGTCAATATGATTTTGAAACTTTTTTGTGGTTATCACCCCACAGAGATTATTTTAATATGTATATAACCTACGCTGTTTGGATGTAGATGCGATGTCGCTGGCGCTGCGCCGCATCTCGAGGGATTAACCGTAGCCGTTAGTGTGTCAGCCGTTGGGATTATTTTTTTCCTAAAATCTAATTCATCTTTATAAGAGCATAACGCGCCCACCCACACACTTTTATTAACATTGCTATAGAGATTATAAATAAGAAAATGTCGTTTCACATAATGCATTTACTTGAAAATAAATTACTGATAATTTTTGACATACGACTCCCGATTAGTTCTTTTTAATAAGTGAAATACATAAATAAGTTATATATATTATTATCTATATAAAAAATTTACCATTATATTTAAAAAAAAACAGGGTGTGTCGTAAAGACACATAATAAAAGTGAAAGTTTAATTAAATAAACATAAAACTACACCAATCTATATAAGATCATTGACGCTACAAAATGTACAAGTGATTAAAAAAATACAACAAAAAGCCAACGTGACGTGGTGTTCCCAGGCGGTCACCCATTCAAATACTGACCGCGCCCGAAATTCGATGATCGGACAAGAACTGGTGTTTTCAACACTTTACCCGACACAGTGTTCACTTCACTAATTTTCGTCATACAAAAAGGTTGCGAATAAAAATTTCAAAATCCTTCACGAAGTTTCACGTCAATAATTGTGTAACTCAGACTTTATTTATAAAATAATATAATATAATAAAACAATTGAAATAAGTAAGTTATAAGTGAAATTGTATAATAATAAAGGATAAGTATATCATAATAAATGGATATAATAAAGAACATTTGAATCCCCTACACATTTGGCTCCGGACGATATTTAATCGTTGTGCTTAGTGTCCCATACATAAGCATCTGCGTCCTCAAGAGTATCGAGGGGTTATCGCGCACTGTCGCGTTGGTTACCCTAACTCAAGTTGTTTATCTTGTTATCGATTCGCCAAAGTCATTGCGGATTGGTCTAATATATACGCAATGTACTAGGGGACTGAATTATATCGAAATGAGTCACATTTGTATATTTACTTTTTGTTATTTAATTCAGGTATCAATGAAAGTACACAAACCTTTGTCCATAAATATAATAACCAAATGTAACCTCATGTTGAGCAAAATATTATTAAATTACATACACCAAATATTGTGATTAACTTCAAATAATCTATACGTACAATAATAATGAGAATCTAACGTTTCTGTACTGTTAGATTTTTGTGAAAAAATTGCTGTACCAAATAATAAATAAACCACGTTTTAATATTTTTAAGAAATGTCTTTCCGTCTGTCTGTGTGTATGAACACGTGTCACTGCTAAAGTACTGCGTTCATGATAAAACCTCACCAAGAAAATCATAAAGCATATCCTCGAGTAAATTTAGTCTTTGTGTCATTAAAATCGGTTCATTCTATCAAAGCCGCCGGAAGGCCTCCTCCCCTCCCCACTTCCCCCCTCCTCCTTTCTCCCAAACACAGGCTGGCAACGCACTTGCAACTCTCCTGGCGTTGCAATTGTCTATTGACGGTGGTGATCACTTAATATCAGGTGACCCACCGGTTTGTTTGCCTCTATTAATAAAAAAAGAATCCAAAGTTTTTGTAATTTTAATGATGACGGGACTTAAGTGCGAGAGATAAGTAAATGGTTTTTTTACATTAGGTTCCACGCGAACGGAGTCGCAGGCACAGCTAGTATTTAAATATAAGGCGGCAAATATATTCTTATTAATGAAAAGAGAATTATTTATGTAAACATAACATCAAAGATGACACATATGTACAAGACGATGGTATTTTCAAGGCCTGTAATTAAAAGTGACATGTTGGTAAGTGAAATTCATTTCTATTTTTAAAAGAGTGTTACTTAACGATTTCCGTAATTGACGGATGAGTCACATAACACAGTGAGTCAAGGTTGCATATGTATTTTATTAAGGCGGAATGAATTTGTCATTGCGCCAGTGTGATGAGGTACACACTGTATGTATAATATAAAGCGCAAGTAGATACTTAACATTCAATGAATGATAAATATTATGACGTAAATGAGAGTAGCTTCAAGTAATATAGTTTAAGTAACGAGAGACCAACTCTACATAGTATGGGTTATTGATAATTTTTGAAGAGTTCGAATTTACTTATGTTTGTAATAACATGTTTGTAGTGAAACTTTTATGAAAGGGCCTTGAAATTCTGATCCGCAACTTTTTGTGTTACGAAAATTGGTGGGGGTAAACACTGTCTCTGTTTGAGATGATCGATATTAGAAAAACATCAATGTTGCATCGATTTAAAAGTATCGATAAAACATCGAAATACCGAAAACGGTGGCAAATAAAACTATCTATCCTCTTTATTAAATGTGTTTATTGTTATTGAAGATAAAATACAAGTAAACATTTAATATTTCCAGTATTTTTTGGGTACACTCTGTAAAAAAATTAACTTTGCCATGTGTTTTCTCTTTTGTCTGTTCCATTGCTGGTACAAGAGTTGGCCTGCTTTGGAAAAAGCCTTTCTAAAGCTATCTCTTGCTTTTTTTCCCTTTCCCTTTTTCCCTTAGAAAATGCAAAGAAATAGATATTCGTGCGGCTTACTTCGACTATGTTGATTAGTATCATCTGGTGTAAAATACTTGAAATTGATAGTTATCTAGTGTCTGGCTAATACATCCAACGCTAGATGGTCCTAAAGAATATATTGAAATTTCGATATTTTATTCTCATAACATCAATGTGTCGATGTTATCGAAATCAAAATATCGATGTCGAATATCGAGTAGATAAAAATCGATGTTTATTCACCATCGATGAATATTGATCATCCCTAGTCTCTGTCGGCTGCGGTCACTCCTTGGATAGGTGGCCGCCTGGGAACTCCGCGTTGGCTTTTTGGCTTTTTGTTGTATTTTTTTCACTTGTACATTTTGTTACATCACTTTAGTGATACAGATTGGCGTATCTTATATTTATTTAATTAAAATTTCACTTCTATCGTGTGTCTTTACGACATACCCTATTTTTTCGTCTGTCTTTTACAGCATGCTCTTCTGCACTACATGCTTATTACATCGCATACGTCTGGTGGAATTATCATATATTTATTCAAATTTTAAACTTGGGCACTAGTTTTCATTTAATTTTGAATTTTGGCAGAAGCTTTCAGTAGTAACCAGTTGATTGAAAATGGGTTAATTTTTACAACTTTATTTTGAAGTAAAATAACATAATTATTTGGAAATTATTTTAATTATATTTATCGACTATAGTCACACTTCAAATAGGGACCTTACAATAAAATAAAGATAAACATTATATTAAAATAGATTGACAGCTTTGATCGACGATCATTAATAATGACTTTATTGCAATAATTTAAAAGATAACGTTTGACCTACTTGTAATAACGAGCGAAGTGAATGTCACTCTACCGATATGTCCGTATGTCCTTAAGTACTTAAACATTACGTATTAGATATTAATATTTATTATCTTCTTGTATATAAATACAACGACAGAGAAATGAAGAAATGAGAGAGGACACAAAAATGATGTGCAAATTTGCGGATCCCGCAAAAGTCGTGGATAGATCTCATATGTTAGATCAATCTTTTTATTTTTTTTATACACACTTGGTTCTTGTATTCTAAACAAAGTACATATATGCTTTTGATTATTTTTATGTGTTTTCTTCTTTTTTTTTATAATAGCACGGCAAAATGACTGCTCTGTGCCTGATGGTAAGCACACTACAATCCAAAAACAATGGCGACCACCGAGTGACACTATCCATCGCCGGTCGCCGCTGTCATGCCGGCCTGCGAAAGGCTGGATATGCACAGGCTGATCCCGAAACGCGACCCGCAGAAGCGAATCACTATGAGGGGCTTTTTCGCCATATACATGGTGGTTGCGACCCAGTCAGGTTGTAAAACCCTACCACCCCGCAAAATACATCTTCTTTACATAAAATATATTTTTTGGATAATATATAATGTAGTCGTGGGTATCAGTTAGTGTATTCATCTTGTGGGAAAGTAACAACTTTATATATGATTATTTTTATTTCAGGTATTTCTTTAATTCTTATGAATATTCTTATGAAGGTCGTATTCATAGGACATTTGATTATGGATAATAACATACATTTTAAGTACTAATTTAATTAATTAATATGTATTTCGTAAAGTCATGCTATAAAGTTATATTAGTATGCCATTTAAATTAAGGTTATAGTAGCATATAGCAGAGCTAAACACATTTTAATTTTACTAACTTTAACCTGAATACGAAAAAATAAAACACAAGATAAAGGTATTAGATATCTGTGCAAGTTTCTCGTTTAAGTTCTCGTATTTATTTCACCTCAATTCTTGTTCGTGGCAACACTTTGATCGCAACAATTTTACTAAGTTTACCGATGAGTTTTTAGCGGGATCTTGGAATGTCATGTAGTGGTATTTATATTTTATCCATAACCTTGTGTAATTTGTCTCTATATGTAATGTTGGTGGTGTTTTACGTAATATAGTTTGGTTATTGTATATAAGTGAAGTGGATCGGAAATAATACCACCAAGCATGGATTCCGACTTCCACAAACATTCCCAGGAAAGTTCCAACGAGATGGCCGCCATCTTGTTAGGTCATTGAAATTATATCAAGAAATTTGTAATATCGATACTAACTTGATAATGGCAGTAATAGTCTACTGGTTGCGGGAATATAATAGAAATAGAAGAAGAATCGATGTATCACCTATATGAATACTCTAATGGTTTATACTTATTGAATTGCATGACAATAATGGTTGTCAATCAGACGGTGTTCCGAAATACCCGCCAAGGGGCGCCATCGCTTTTTGAATATCTAGACTTGATTTTACTTCAGATGTCATGTGTGCGAGTCCATATAAAAGGAGTCCTATACTTGCCAGACGGTTAATTAGCATCGTTTCTGCTTTTATATTGAAATTTATTTTATATGTAAAGGTTCAGTCCAGAAACCTGTTTTAAAATCACGTATACAACTTTGTACGTAAGTGTTTCATATCGTTTCATATAATAATAAAATGATTATCAAAAATACGCAGGATTCTACCACCTCTGTGCTTTCTTCTCGCGCGCCCTATGAGGGGCGTGCGGGGAAACCGTTCCAGGGTAAACCCTCTATCGGTGGCCTCACTCGCCTCCCGGAACACCAGGAGTGTCTATTTTTTTTTTTATCGCCCACGAGCGGATAGCGATAGTGGCCTCATCTGCGCCGTCTGGCGGTGATTTTGGGTGACAGACATCTTATTTTACTGCGGTTGTCGGCTGAGAGGCCTGGCCATCGAATTGTAGCTCTTGCAGGGCTCTCATGCATTGCTGTAGGACATCAGGGGTGGTTGTGGCTGCCAGGGTCTTGATAAATGTGACTAGGATATTCTGGGGAGCCTCTGCTGATTTTGGCTGCTGGGCGGCCTCCATCGCTTCTCGGGCTCCTCCTTTGCGTTTTGGTAATCTTTTGTTGAGTCTTCTCTGGCCGGGCTCGTTCGCTGGGGCCATCAGGCTCCCCGCGGCCGTCTCCTCGACCGTTGTTGGCGCTGTGTTGTTGCGCTCCTCTTGTCGTCCAGTGTCACCCATCCGGACGATGGTCCCCGCGCGGCGATTGCGCGCCTCGCGGCGGGACACAGGGCACAGGCGGGCGTTATTTGATGTATGCGCCCCGCCGCAATTTGCGCAGGTCGCAGGTTCTTCACGTGGGCGGTCACAATTTGTTGCGAACTGCGGACCGCCGCACCTCACACAGGCTATCGGGCGGTGGCAGTGGTGGGAGGAGTGCCTGAAAAGTTGGCACCGATGGCACTGTGCCGGGCCCTTTCTTCCGCCAGGCTTCTCTGAGTTCGTAGTCGTCGATTTCATCTTTTAGGATGCGCAAGTAGAGCGCAATCCATCGCCTCATCGTTTCAGATGGGTCGCCAGTTGCAAGCAACTGGGCGAAGGCTTCGAAGTCGTCGTCGTATTGGTTTTCACGCCTTGCCTCGACTATAGAGGGCGGCAATAGCTCCTCTTCGGGCTTACAGCGGGATCTAAGCTTCTTTGAGCTGATTTTCAGTTGTACAGCGGGGATCATCATGGTGCGTATGAGTTCAAGTTTACTACGTATAGCAGGGGTAATCGTTATGCTTGAGATATCGGAGTCAATGTGCGTACCGGAAGTCGTCGGTGTGTGCTGGATATCTGAGTCAGTAGGCAGGCTTGTAGTCGATCGTCTTGTAGACGAGGCGTCTGTTTGGCCTTTAGAAGGGCCTTTTTTCTTCTTCCCCGTCACCGTTGCCGGCCGGGAAGGGAACTCACTACTGCGACGCATTGCAGGATTCTACGTATATACTTCATACTCTTTGTAGCAGTCGGTCACCAGGAAAGTTCCAACAAGTTCTAACAGGATTGCCACCATCTTCATTGAAATTATATCAATAAATTTTCATATCGTTACTCACTTGACAATGGTAGTAATAGTCTACTAGAAGACTGGTTGCCAAAAAATAGAAAAATAGAAGAAGTTTACCGATGTATGACATGTATTAAGGGAAAAGCTATTTATTCGCGACAACAAAGAAAACATAAACTAAAACTGTGTTCTCTATTGTTTGCAAAATTAATCACGACACGCATTGTAATCCTTAGATGTAATCTAATAGGATATATTAGGCGGTATAATAGATTACTTATTCGTAGATTACGGAAGCGAATCGGGTATTAGTATCAATATACCAGTATTCATGAATATTATCGTTTTATTCAGGTAAAATAAACTTCCACTGGGAATTACGCGCTATGACTTATATTATATACATATTACATTATGTAAAACGCTCTATTAGTTAGTATTAGTGGTCGCATTAGTGTGTAATTAACGTAAGATAAATAAATAATACTGTCGAAAACAGCCGAAACGACAGTTAAACTTTCGTAATACTAGGCGTGGTTATATTCTTTTATCTCAATAAATTTATTTTAAAATATCTTCGCACTTACCCGTTTATACTGAATTTTGTTACGTTGCGCAGTTCTTTGATCTAACTTTGCAACTTCCGTCTGAAACAGTTTCTGATATTAGGTACATTTGTAACAAAAAATATTGTTAATAATTGTTAATTTGGAAATATTTAAATTTGAAACGAGGCTGAAAATAATGAATCCGATTCGACAAAAATAATTGATTGGAATAACAGTAAAAAAGTTGTAAAAGAATTGATGTCGCAGCTGAAACGAGTTACGACCCATAATCGATTACAAACACATTATATACCTCCACTAGGCGTATTTAGATCGATTTTGGCTCCACCAATGAATTCTCCTGAACAACTTCAGCACAATTTAATCTATGGGTCTGATCTCTTCAGTATATTTCCATTCATTGCGCATTCGTTTTACAATTTCATCTAGATAAGGCTCCGCACGCACTTTTAACATTGTACCAAAGAAATTTTTGACTCTGATTAGATGACGAATTACAGAATTGATAATTAAAATACATTTGTAGAATGACACAAATGCAATCAACTGTAAGTTAATTGTACTATGTATATAATCCACGTGTAAGTGTAAACAATAAGTTAACACACGTCTATAGCCAGGTATACGACATGACAGCTCATAAGATACGAATAAACAAACATTTATTTTGATATATATAATACGTAAATACTGACAATGTGCCAGAAGGGATTTACGATTAGCAATATATTTTGAACTTTAACCCACTATATAACCCACTCAGTGCTCACTTACACTATATAAGAAACCCCTAATACAAATTTGAAGCTATTCATTATGTGTCAATATGTCTTAAACATGTTATAATATGGATATAATATGATATTGTCAATATACCTATATTTTAGCGACCATACAAAAAGTAATCGCTTGCTTTCTATTCTAAGCTTTTTAATTCTTCATAGTTTAATGAATACACCGTTTACCTTGGCTTATACTAGCACAATCTAAATACTAGAAACTGTGACAAACTGGTCGTCCCATGTTTTAGACTTAGTAAATCCAGTAACAGTTGTTTGGGAAACAGTGTGAGATTTTACAACAAAGTCCCAAAGGATATTACCGATTTGCTGGATTACGAATTTAAGTGCCATGTCAAGTGGGTTTTGGTGTCAAAAGGCTATTTATTATAGAGTGGATCAATATGTGAACGATGGCGATGTTTGGAATTGACTCATCTCTGTGCATCTATTAAAAACGTTTGTGACATGTACCTAATATATTCTCAATGTTATATATATTTATTAAAAAGATAAACCCGATCGAGTTTTTTGCCGGTTCTTCTCGGTGACTGGGTTGTTTTCCGAACCGGTGGTAGTTTTGACGTTCATAAGTGCCTTCTTAGGACCTAAATTGATTGTTTTTGATTATTTATTTATTTTATATTTGACAAAAAGGTTGTATCATTATAATATAAATCTCATTAGTATTTCAAATAAATAAATTACTTTATATATATTCACTCAATCACTAAATTCTTATGAGGATGCAATATGTGCGATATGTAGGAAAGTTCTTGCGTACATTATCTTTGTTCATTCATTTCGAGCAATTCTTCAATTAGCACGCTATGTAGTTCTCATTCATAGCGATACGATATAGGATTATTAAGAAATGTCAGACACAGAAATGAATTCAAGTATATAAAATGAATACGTTTTAATATTAGTTGAAGATAAAGTATTTTCACAATTTATTCATTTGCCAGTTATCTGTTTTGCATGAAGTTATATTATGGAAGTCTTAAGGTAACAACACATTTATGAAATAAAATGTTATTAGAAAGACATATCTTTAAAATCACTAGTAATCATAATGTTGAATTATAAACAATGAGTTGATAATTATTTATTATTATTCCTAATTAAAAATACAGAAAAGGAGTTTGAATCTTGAAATTTTACTTTAATATAAATCAAGATATAGAAACTGTAAGTAATCTATCTGTAAGCATTTTGTAATATTAAACAATTAAAATAGCGCTCATTGAACAGATTTTTCGAACTGACTTGTTTTTCCTAGCAAGGTCTTAACCGCTTCACCGGACTACGTTCATTCGAGTCGACCCAATATTCTCATACTTTGCTATTTTGTTACTGAATTTTGTTGAAGAGAGCGCCGTAAATAAAACAAAATGGGCGGCAAATGAACCCAAAATACAATAAAATTCAAATTACTTACATATATATCTACATACATTATACAATATATACATTTCAATTATATTTATTATAGCTGTTCTGTGACTACGTCCGCGTGGAATTTAGCAAATATATGTTGTACATTGTAAACGTGTACGTGAAGTGCCCGCTGTACTGAACACTACGTTTTTAATTTATTATTTATGCACGGAACTCTGTCTTTTTCCAAAATAAAAGTAGTTCAAGTTCCTCCTTACAAAATAGCTTATCTATCAGTTAAAGTCAAGTCAAAATCGATCAAAACATCAACAAAAAATTATAAAAGTTTTTATTATAACTACTGTATATACTTTCATATCCAAAAAGTAAAAAGCTGTTATTTTGACATTATAAACATACACTTAATTGTTATTATATGATATAGGACCAAGAGAATCAATTAATGAACAAGTTTCAGAAATGTAGTATCTAGATTTTACCCTTCCTTGACAATTAAATTATTCTTCGTGAAAATGAAATAAATGAAATTTAGTCGACAACCATAAATACAAAATAACCATCCTATATTTGTATTCTATATAACTAATAAAATATTTTAAGATAACAGATTCTACAATACCGTTCCAAAGCGTATTACCTATTTGCCTGGAAATAATTTCAAGCACCGTGTCAAGAGGGTTTTACTGTGAAAAGGTTATTATAGGGTTTATTATTACATGAACGATAGTGATGTCTGGAAACAAACCCGTTGCTGTACATCAGTTAAAATGACTGTGAAGAATATGTAGTTGTATTGTTTTAATAAACAATGATAACCCCGATCGAGTTTCTTAATATCAGAGAAATTATTCGATACGATGATATCTCATCCATCATATGCCTTTTTCCAGTAAATTGAATAAAATATTTTTGAATTTCTTATTGTAATTTAAAGTAACAGGTTTCTGCATAGTAAAGTTTGTATATAATATATAAGACAAATTAATTAAAAATGATTATAGTTATTTCGATTAGTGCATTTATTTCTCTAAGGGGCAAACGAGTTTAAGATACCGATATTTTAATGTTTTTCTTAATTTCTTTTTTAACAGGGAAAGAAAATTAAAAATATTTTACTATTGTTTTGAAGTACACGTTGTAATTTTTTCAAGTAATTTCCAAAAATAGTGAAGTAAGCTGCTGTTAGGAAACCTGGAAGTCACAAGTTTATGAGAAATCATCACATTTTTTTTTGTTCATTCGCAACATATTCTTGAAGAATATGAACTTAAGTATGTACAAGAAATTAAAAATACCATAGTTTTTGAGGTGTATGAAGAAAATATGATATTTAATACAATGTTTTGTCACCTCTTTTGCATTAACAAGATATTCTGGATAATAATAATATATATTCCTTTGACGAGCTTCCATTATACAGGGATGTCAAGCTAGGTAACTAAATAAGGAACTATCTGAGCTATCGCAATGAACTAACGGGCGTTCACTTTAGGGCTCATCTCGGAACTAGTTGATATTTTGTTTTGAAACTTAAAAAAAAAACTTAATAGTTTTATTAACAATTTATGGCATAAAAAACGTCGACTTTTTGAAACATCTAAATTGGTTTCACCACTTATAGTCGTATCTACAATAGACGTAATCGTGATAACGTGATGATGTTATAATAGTATCAGAACGTTCTAAATTATGATACACATTGATAACATTCTCAAATCCTAATCGCATTTTTGCTGTTATAAGTCAACCTTTTGGACAGTAATCGTTGTCGCATGATTTTATCATCTAGATTGTACCAGTCCTCGACGGGGTTGCGAGCTGGCTGGCATTTTAATTAGTTAAACGGTCGATATTTATACGCGACCAGTTTCATAAAGCAATATTGTTAATAACGCAAATGTTTTATTCGGTACAGAAAAAGGGCAAATAGATTTTAAAAAAATATCATCAATACTCTTTCACTAAATAATTGTTATGTTAAATAACAAACTAAAACAACTCCAACGATTTTAGTAGACTTTTGTCAAACTTTTGTTCTTAGCAAAGCTGATAGTAGATGAAGTTTAGAAATGCTGACGACTGTCGAGAGATGAGTAGTCATTGACAGTCACCGTTGTATTATCGACGTATAATTTTGGTATAAACCCCTATAGATGTCATGCTTTAAAAATTTTTGGGGTGTAAGTGGTGTCGAATAACATCGAAGACTCGAGACATCCAAGCCAACCTCACCTACACGTGGTGCACCCTGCTGAATAACGGACGAGGCAATGGCGAAAGCGGGGTGGTAGGGTTTACAGCTCGACTGGGTGGCAACCACCATGTATATGGTGAAAAAGCCCGTCATAGTGATTCGTTTCTGCGGGATCAGCCTGTGCATATCCAGCCTTTCGCAGGTCGGCATAACAGCGGCGACCGGCGATGGATACTGTGTCACTCGGTGGTCGCCATTGTTTTTGGATTGTACTGTGCTTATCAGCAGGCACGCTGCAGTAACTTTGCCGTGCTACAACAAAAAAACGCACCAAAATAATTTACTGGAATAGGTTTTTGAGCATTTGCAGTAGAACCAGTTTTTGCCTGCGTCTTTGCTTGGGTGATCTACAAAATTATCATAAAGGTTTTTTTTTAAATAAAACAAATGTTATGTGGTTTTTATAGGAGCATACATATTTATTGTAGCACCCCTGTTTACACAATAATTAGGTTAGATGGATGCTGCATGGAAGGGTATGGGTTAAATAATAACGAAATTGTTTATTTTCATAAGGATTAATGTTTTGAAGTTCCATTTAATATTGTTTAATGCTTTGTTAGTTGAAATATAGAGCTAGATTTATGACACTGTATATTTTTTGTTTATTCTATTGTATTGTAAAGAAAGAGGTTATCTACAGGATTATGTTACTTAAAATTCAATGGTTTCGTGATAAAGTATTGTAGTTGGACAGCTGTTGGTTAATTATGTTTATCGACTTTATATCCTAAAATATTTATTAAACCAGAGCCAAATACAACGTCTATGATACAGAGATACCATATAAATCGATTCGGTGGTTTTCAAATAACAAAATCACGTACGATTACACAGAGAAGCTTTACCATTTGTAATACGTAAAAAAAACGAATAATATAATAAACTATTTCCTGAAACGGAGGGATTTATGATTACGTTCCAAAACCAGATCATAAATACCAGCAGGAAATATAAAAAATACGATCGACACAGATTTATGCCGTCACTGCCACGGTAGCTTTGTAATAATTCAGCATATAACAGGTGCATGTAGATTTATATCAGAGACATATTATAAACACGGGCACCATCAAGTCGTATCCATAATTCACCGATATATTGTCAATATACAAAATCTTGTAAACAAAAAGTTTTAACTTTAAAAAGTTGTAACTACAAGTCTTGCTAGAATAGAACCAAAATGCCAGATCCAAGAATTTTGCTACAATAGGATAGATATTATATGACAGGATTAGTAAAAACTTCATACACATAATTTATCATCAAATTATACTGATAATATTGTGAAATATACAGTATTATTGATTCAAACAAAAATCCAATGTACAGTTACAACCGCATGAAAATCCATTCAGTAGTTTTTGAGTTTATCGCGAACAGAGAGACAGAAAGACAGACGCGGTAAGGTACCAGCGAACAGGCTTGGCGAGCGATGGCCTCCTTCTGCGGGGAGGTCATCTCGCAGAAGGAGGAGGCGGAGAGGGCCCGCGAAGTAGACCCTCAAAGTGGCCGTCTCCGCCAAAGGAGGACAGGCAGGAGGAGAAGGCGCTTCGCCCAACTCCTCCTGCCACCGTAGCCGGACCTGAGGGGATGGGTCGGGGGGCCCATCTCCTCATTGCACGGGTCCGGCGGACGAGGGGGGGCAGCCGGTGTGTAGCGGAAGGTGACCGCCGGGCGGACCGTGGGGGCGGCTCTACAAGGTTGATTAGCTTGAACGATACCTTGCCGCCCCCACAAAACGGTCTGTCGGTATACCGTGGGGTTTTAGTCCGTGCGACTCGGACATAACCCACCCTCTCCCCCGGGAGGTTGGCGTATCCATAAGGGATTTCCCCACGTTAAAAAAAAAGGGGGATTTTGTTTGATACTATGAAATGATATGAACATTAAGTATGTTGGCAAATAATAACGAACCCTAATCTATTTTGTCTGTCTATTATATCGCAGGAAAATGAGCCTACGAGGAACCCATAAAGATATCAGGAATTCAAGAAAAATATTAAATATCTTAATTCTTATTCATAACTAGAGAACTAGTGAAATTTGCATAAACATAATGAAACTCTCCCATTTAAGATTTCCATTCGAGTAACTTAACTTTAAAAATTCATTCGCTTTTAATTCCATCGCTGCAGTCGGATACGTGGAAGTACTCTCGTTTCCAAGTGATAAAACGGTGCATTTGGTCCCGGTCGCTGATTCTCCCGGGTTGCTTTTATTACGTCGATGCAATGTAATTTTAAGGCCATTAATCTTTTCCAAGCTGCGCTGGTGCACTACTCCACTCACCTATGCCAGTGCCGGTACTACACTATAATGGTGATATACTGTTGCAGCTTAGTTCTTTATAAACTCAATTTAAATGGTCCCATGTTATATTAAATTTAATTGTTTATGCATATATACTATTAATACTTTGCGATGAATTTTGAAATTACTAGCGGGCCCGGCGGACGTTATCCCGATCTGATAATAAAATAAACCTTAAACCTTTCTCATGAATCACTTTATCTACTGGTGAAAACCGCGTGAAAATTCGTTCAGTAGTTTTTGAGTTTATCGCGAACAGACAGACAGACAGACGTGGCAGAGGACTTTGTTTTATAATATGTAACGACATTGAGACATATTTTCATAACGCTTTGTTGAGTTCAGTGCAATACTTTCGTTTTCAATTTTTGTTGTTTTCACACAAATACATTCGGAATCAGCAATATAATAGGAGAGAGGTGATTGAGAGGACTTTGTTTTATAATATGTAACGGTATTGAGACATATTTTAATAATGCTTTGTTGAGTTCAGTGCAATACTTTCGTTTTCAATTTTTGTTGTTTTCACACAAATACATTCGGAATAAGCAATATAATGGGAAAGAGGTGATTGAGAGGACTTTGTTTTATAATATGTAACGGTATTGAGACATATTTTAATAATGCTTTGTTGAGTTCAGTGCAATACTTTCGTTTTCAATTTTTGTTGTTTTCACACAAATACATTCGGAATCAGCAATATAATGGGAGAGAGGTGATTGAGAGGACTTTGTTTTATAATATGTAACGGTATTGAGACATATTTTAATAATGCTTTGTTGAGTTCAATGCAATACTTTCGTTTTCAATTTTTGTTGTTTTCACACAAATACATTCGGAATTAGCAATATAATGGGAGAGAGGTGATCGCAATTTGATACACTTCCCTTTCCCTTGACACGTTGCATGAGCATTATACCTATAATAGAGTCACAAATATTCGTTAGTCATGATTTAGGTGCAAGTCAAGGAATCACGGTAATTCCAAAGGATGAGGATGAGGAAAGGATGATTGAATGCCTTGAAATTAATATTCACATCAAACCAATGCGATAATTTAGAGGATACAACTAAATCATAAACAAAAAATGAATATAATTCTATATGGATAAATAAAATCATCGTTATTTTATATAAATCAAACTTTTATTCAAATTCTTGTTTAATAGTTCCACAGAAATCTAAAGAAAATTGTCTAGATCAAATCGCCGAGTAAAGCGACGTTAACGAGGAAAAGGATTTCCGTTTTAACAATCGTTAATAGACAAATAAAAAGGTTATAACAAAAATGAAATTACTGTGGATACAATGTTGGTAGAACAATTAAATTCTCTTTGATATAACTTTGAAGCGTCAGATTGTGGGCGTCTAGCCGAACGGACGCCGATAAAGCTGGCTATTCGTGAGATTTATAACACCGCTAAAATTAACGACTCTCCGACCATTCCAGACACGTAGTTTACTAACTTGATTGGAAACAGAAAAATAAAGTTTTTTTTTGGTAGAAAGTATGTAGGTGATAATAGAAGAATACCATTATTTGACACTTGTTTGGACTTTTATATTTAATCAATTCTCTTTCACAATATTTAATCTAGAGATGATATATTTACACTATATAAAAATGTAGACTTATTTCTATATAGTACAATATATTATAATGTACAAAATAAAAAAGAGAATAAGTTCCTTATTAGATTCTTCATGGTGAAGTGACTTAGACAGAAGGTAAATTATAATTTACACGAGTACCTTTGTTTAGAGCCTTATTTTAGTAATGAATATCGGATTATAATTTTTAATCTTTATGTTAAAAATCCATACTAATTATAAACGCGAATGTGGATTTGTTTGTTTATTCACTTATGGCAAAAGTATCTATACGTAGTAATACGTAAACGGATATTGGTATGTATGAGAATCATAAAACTATTTAATATATTGACATGCATACCTATATTATAAAGAACGTTTTTATGCTAAAGATATATTTGTCAAATATTTTTAATGTAAGAATGAAGAAAGAAGCATTTTTAAAGCGATGATGGCTTAGATGATAGCGTGTTTGGACACAACGTCTACGCCTAGGAGTAGGACTAGGCCCCCCACGGCAGCGGCTCAAGCCTAGTTCCGTTCCCTTCTTACATCACTGCAACGACATCACACATATCAGCTCCACGCACGTGCACGCACACACGCTTACACATGAAAGTGGAAGGGTTTTATTGTTTTCCCTTATCGAACTGAAATAGTTTAGAAAAATTATCCGACACAAAATACATAATAAGAGTTATTGAGGTATGTATGCTTGATCCACATATATATTTAAATAATAATAATAAAAATAATATGTAGTATGTATATATGTACGAGTTGTGCCGTGCTCCCTTGAACTAGTTGTCAAAATAAAATTGGCTGAGTCTTAAGCGCTTGTCTCAGTAGCCCGGTGAAGCTGTTAAGGCCTTGGCTAGGCGAAAAGCGTAGTCAGGAAAAAAGAACTTGCAACCGAATCAGAGGTTCCGGTGAAGGAACACGTCGTAATGGAACCATAGGATGGTAGTAGACTTTTTTCCGAATCCGCCTGGCTATCTGCCACTTTCAAGTTGAAAATCTTCAAGCACCCGATGGTGTGTTCTAGAAACTGCACTTGAGCGCCAGTTCCCTTTAGATTTAGCGTGTTTACCATCTTAGACCACGTCATCGTTTAATATCAGATGAGATTATGTTGAAACACTAAAATCTGTTAAGTATAAAAACCCCTAGATGGTACTGCAATACATTAAGTTCTGTGCTATTTAACCGAGATTCATTAAAACTTATCTGAACACGTAAAATATTTACTGTATAATATGAATCTCGTTATAACTGAAACTTCGTCCACGTGAAATAGTAGCTTTGGGCTAGCGCGAACACGCAGCGAAAACTCTCAAAAAAGCTTGGTGTTCAGCTCCTATTAGTCTTAGCGTGATGATATATAGCCTCGATAAATCAGCTATCTAACACTGCAATGAATTTTTCAAATCGGACCATTCGTTCCTGAGATTAACGCGTTCAACCAAACAAACAAACCCTACAGATTTATAATATTAGTATAGATTTACTACAACAAATAGTAAAAAACGCGTAGAATACGCGGGTACAACTAGTAAAATCTATAGTTTAAAAACGTGAATATGGATTACTTTCAATGGCAATAGAACACCAAAATATATTCGTATATGCTCATAAGAGTCTTAAAGTCTTAACTAAAAGCTTGTGATATGAGACCTTTAACAAAAGCGTATCGGATGCGAAGCCGATGTGAGGTTTTCGTGCCGTAACATTAAGCAGTTTCTTTTGTTGTTGGAACTTGGCAATCGGGTCATTCAGTCACACTCACCCCCATTCAATACATTTTTTTCTCCAATGAACATACACTTCTCACAGCTATTTCACCGAAGGAGTATATACACTCCGCGCCAAACTTTTTGACCGCTTTAAATATAAATACGCAGAACAACAATTTTGGGCTAACGCTAATTTTAACTCGCATATTCGTTTACGTAGAAGGTGAAAATATTTTTAAATAAAACGTACGGTTACCTCGATTTTGAAACATGTTTTATTGGTGCTCCGCTCCTATTGGTCATAGTGAGATGATATACATATAGCCTTCCTCGATAAATGAGCTATGTAACACTGGAAGAATTTTTTAAATCGCACCAGTAGTTCCTAACATTAGCGCGTTGAAGCAAACACACTTGTAAGCTTTATAATATTAGTATTAGTATATTCGTTTTAGTATAGATATATCATATCAAGACAACTTAAGGATAAATAAAAGCCAATTTAAAATTGCTATATTAATATTTTAACTTTGTTTTCTTTTAAACTCTTGGTTATATTATGCGCAAGTCCGAACTTACGACTATATTCAAACTGAACAAAAAGAGTGACGATGTAACTAATACATTGATTATATCGATTCAACAATACATTAATTATGGAAAAATGTCAATAGACTATTTTCATTTATATAAGTATTTGGATTGATTACATACTTTGAGAAAATATTTTAGAATATGTATGATAATATTATTTATTAGCTTCTGCCCGCGACTTCGTCCGCGTGGAATAGTTATGTACTTTGGGCTAACGCTAACACGCAGCCGAAGCTCTGAAAAGGAAAAACACCTCGATTTTGAAACATTTTTCATTGGTACTCCGCTCCTATTGGTCTCAGCGTGATGAGATATTATAGCCTCTAGCCTCCCTCAGAAAATGAGCTATGTAACACTGAAATAATTTTTCATCGGACCAGTAGTTCCTGAGATTATTGCGTTCAGCCTAACAAACAAATCCTCCAGCTTTATAATAATATAGATTCATGGTGATTTTTACATATTTATGTTACCGTGACTTAAATAAACTATGATGTAAATTGAATTCAAATAGTGTTATATATATATAGTATTGTTTAAATAAATAAAAAACATGGTGTTTGAAATTTTTTACTAATTTGCGGGGTGGTAGGGTTTTACAGTCCGACTGAGTCGCAACCACCATGTATGTGGCGAAAAAGCCCGTCATGGTGATTCGCTTCTGCGGGTCGCGTTTCGGGATCAGCCTGTGCAAATCCAGTCTTTCGCAGGCCGGCATGACAGCGGCGACCGGCGATGGAAACTGTGTCACTCGGTGGTCGCCATTGTTTTTGGATTGTACTGTGCTTACCTATCAGGCACAGTGCAGTCATTCTGCCGTGCTACAATAAAAAAAAACTAATACTAGAAATGCGAATGTGAGTTTGTTTGTTAGACTTTTGCGCCATAACTACTGAACCGATCATCATGAAATACTGCGTACACGTAGTCAGGGATACAGGAGAGCGCATAAACTTATCATCCAGGTAAAATATACTGTTTCTGAGGGATAGATCAAATGTAGCTTAATACGAGCCAAGCGGTGTGCAAAAGATAGTTTATGATAAATATATTTTCCTGTTCAGGTTTCTTTTATGAAAGTAACTGTAGAAGGTAAGGACTTAAATCAAACGTTATTAAAATTTGTGCAAAATAAATTGTACGTATATTTTGATGTTTGCATAAATAATAGAAAGGAATTCCACAACTACACTACGAAATAAAAGCGAAGTAATTAATTATACGAATTAAGAAATGTTACGTATTCTTGTCAGCATTGTGAGCAAAATGCTTAGAATGTAAATTATAAAGGTATTTGTTTATGGCAAAGATCCACTAAGAGATTATACCGTAATCTGGTACTCGAGGAATCTAGACCATTTAGCTTAATGCTCTGTAATTGTGGGTATTTTCAATACAAAGCCAAGAATATTTAGGTTAGCGAATTGTTTGCCAAACAAAGCAGTAAAGAAAAGTGGAGGGTCGAATTGATCTTTTGTCCCTCACTCCGTCGCTTCATAATGAAGTCGGATTTTATCTGAATTCAGTGAAAGTAAATAAGACAGACAGCCCATCAATATTCCGTAGAAAAACGTTTTTATTTCGCTAATATTTAAAACAAGTCATTATTTAAAAGTTGACAATAAATTATTCATGACTTTCTTATTTATTTTTTCTTTTAACAGCGTAATCATAATATATTTTATACAAATTACTGGTTAGATTAAAAGAAATATCAATTAAAAATCTTAAATATAGTATTACTATTTTAACTTAACTTGTTCTTTTTCTTGTTTTGGCTCCGCAGAAGCATTTGCCAGTGTCAATGTTTTTGTTTCAATGGTACAACATATTTTACACAATAAGTGTCGTGTGAATAATTTCAATGTTCCAACAAGATGGTGGCCACCTTGTTAGAACTTTCCAGGGAGTTTTGGTGACATCTCAGAATTCATGGTCCGTGGTATTATTTTCCATTCACACACTTATGCATAATAACCGCCACATAAACGTAAAACACTGCCAATTTTACAAAATATAGAGTCAAATAACTCAAGATTATGAATAAAATATAAAATCCACTACATGACAGACGAAAATCCCGCCAAAAACTCTCACTTGTTGTTCTAATATCTCTTATTTTATCATTTTTGTGTATATATTTATGTTTTTCATCCAAAAATTTATAGTGTATATAGAACATAGTGAAAAAACGTAATATGTAATTTGTTTAGATTATTAGGCTAATGTTGTTTGATAAATGTCGACAAGATTTAGTACAGCTTTTCTTAAAGTGAGAGTTTTCTAGTTCGGATTTTACGATGTACCGCATGATTCAGGTTTTATGGTGAACATGATTGTTAAGTCTTGTTTTATGGTAATTTGGTAAAATATAATATCGTGTGTTTGGCTATAGGGTGTGCTTAGTTTCGAAAGTGAGGTACGAAATATTCGCCAAATGCTATTATTAATTTTATTTCCTCCCTGTATATGACAATACTATTCTATGCTTGTTCTTCTTTGCTTTCCTTTACAAGAGAACAAGAGGATAATAAATTTCGGTGTAAAATAACTATAAGCGATTCTTTAAATGACTTAATAGTATTTAGTTAAAAACTGAGGCAATTATTACCTTCGTATACATTTCTTTAAATGACAAAATATTTAAGAGGAATATAGCTGTTTCCAAAGTTGAATTCAGAACGATAATGATTAAGATTCGAATAGTCTATCTATCGAAGGTTTATGGTACAGATCGGTGCCGTGTTGTCTAGCCGTTGAGCGACGCCACCATGTCGCAGGCTACAAAGTTGGAGAATAGTCGTAAACTAGTACGGTGGCTTTACTGACGCAAAATATTTTATTTTTATTCAATCAATGCTTTTCATATGAGTATAGTTTGAAAGTTCTTTAATATTTTTTCAGTAACATCGTGGTGCAGAATGGTTAATTATCGTAATATATACATAGTTTGTAGTATTGTTTATTTAATAATTAGTCATTGAAAAATAAGTACACTATTATATATGTATGCATAAATTATTAGTATATAAATTAGTATTTATATCTTTACACTTACCGATTAGTTCTTTTCTGTCACCGCTATTCTTTTCATTGAAATTCATTGATATTACGCAGTATTCAATATTTCATTTGGAGTTAAATGAGAAGCCGTTAAATCTATTAAGTTTGTAATTTTTAAAAGAAATTCCTTACACACATCCGTTGAGTCGTCGAATAAATCTTTTATATATTACAAGTTCCAATAAGAACAAAACCCCCTTTCTTTCTTTAAGGCAAATAATTTCATTAATATATTTAACAAAAGAACATTTATAAATATAGATTTTTTGAGCCAGGAACCCTCTCGTGCATCCCCAGAGCACCCTACTACATTATTATAAAAATCTGATCGGTAGTTTGGACATGCAAACAGGCCAAACATGGATTTTTATATATAAAGATATATATTATATAAATTTATATGCATACAAGAATTGTTTACGGAAACAAGATTACAGTGTAATTAAATAGTAGTATCAAATGCACGTACTTTTTTAATCGATATTCTTGAGAATCAATCTGAACACGCCCTTTTGCTGTACGGAAACTTTTGACATAATTTTCTGCAAACTTTTACTTTGACTCAAAGTGAAATCTTAAGACGTCAAGCTACGAGTTTCTACGCGTAGACACGAGTAATAAGATAATGTAATCTAATTTTACCTCTAGGTTTTTAAAATTTATGCTTTAAATTAAATAACTAAAGTAACCAAATGCTTAATACTATTGAAATATTAATTTTATATGTTTCATGGTATCTTTTTTTATGTCATAAGAGCAAACGAACAGGTACCTAGGTCACCTGATGATAAGTGATCACCACCGTCCATAGATACTAACAACACCAGGGGATTCGCAAATGCGTTGCCAGTCTGCATTTGGGAGAAGGGGTGAAGGCAGGGAAAGGCGAGGTGTGCCCCGGCGCTCTCACTGACCGAACGAAACGCAACAATGCCAGCATTGTTATTTCACGTCGGTTTTCTGTGAGAGGGTGGTACTACCCCGAGCAAGCCGACGCATTCATGCTGGAACCAGTAATAGCTTCAGCATAGCTCTACCACCTACAAAATGTCTCGGAACATAATCCTTATCATCTGTAATTGAAACTGGAATTGTTGAGAACTGTATATTTAGTACTGTCATATCGTTGGTATATAATATGAAGCTTAAAAAAAAAGATGTACTTAGTCCAACTGCGCCTCCAGTTGTTATAGAAAGGTGTTCAGCCCAGCATAGTTAAAGAACCACGGTGTACTTGACGCAGATTTTTACTTGCAAACCAAGAGTGAATCACAGGGCATCAGGAATTTCACGTAATCAACATAGATTTTTCCGCATATGAAATCACTGATAAGCTGTTTTCTGGCGGTATTATAAAGACAGTACCTTACTTCAGAAAATGTCGGGATTCATTAGTGAGATACTCGGTTAATAGAATCATTGTTTTATTTACAAAAATGTTAGCTCACTTTTTTAACACCGTTAATTTAACACTAAGCCATAATGTATTCATATATATAAAGATGGGCGTTGAAAACCTACTCAATATTATAAATGTGGATGAAAGTTTGTTTGCTACGATTTCATGCCTTAACTGCTCAACCAATTATCATGAAATTTTGCATACATGTTACCAGGGATATAAAGAAGAACATAGGGTACCTTCCATTCAGAAAAATAAATCCGAGGTATAGGTTAGATCTACGGTAACACGAGCGAAGTCGCGTGGGACGTTAGTATGTCATATATGACATTGATAGACTCTAACACCGTTTACCCGACCAGCATGAAAGTTCAAACGTAGTCTCTCTAGGTGGCACTGTAATATATCAACTTCCGCGTCATAACAAACAAACATACAAACATTATGAAAATTGGTATAGATATATATTTTATACCGAATAATATTTTCATTGTGTCCTTTTTACTATAACACAACTATTAACAACAACAACGTGTATTGAGAATATATAATAATAGCGTCAGATAAATACAAAAGCATGCGGAACTCCGTGCACAGCTTATTTTCATATTAAGAACTTTTATTGAACCTTCTAATTGTACTAATCTAACGAATTAAGGTACATTTAGGAGGTACACGCCACTTCATAATGAGTTAACACACCGTGTAACCATGATTAAGCGATCAATACGATGTGTGCTCAATCAATCGGAAACCGTGCCTCACTGAGAGACCGACAGCAAGATTCACAACCTCCATCAACCGATCTTAATAGTGTTAATGTTCCATTTACGAATTATATTACTTATTACGCAGCTTTGATTATTGAAGTGAAACTTCTTTAGAATCGTTGTGATTTCAAACCGGATGCAATGGAAAAAACGACAGGTATGAGACACAAATACAAAAATGTGTAGGATGAAGTCCGCAAAGAGACAGAAATGTACATACTATTTTATATTATCGGTCTCTCCTCTTTGTGCCATGCTTCTTAACATCCCCACTCCCGTCTTCTAAGCATAGTCGCCTGTAATACTTGCTTGTATTTGAGCATTTGACGTGTGTTAGTATATGTGAAATGAATGTGTTAAATACAATATAAAATAACTTTTAAAATTAATCAAAATACTTTCATTTTTAAACAAATAAACTTTGTATCTATCCTACCCTAATATATATTCATCTCATTCTTTTGTCGATTTACTGAAGTTTCACTTCTATGAATGAATCGCACATACACCTTTTTTTACTATTTGCTTCTTTATGTATTAGTAGATATTTCTATACTATACCTTTATATACATAGTTCTTCTGTACGTGTGTGTGTGATTAAATTGCTCTTACAGGACTGGACCGATTTTGAAGATTTTGTATGGGTTCAAGTAGATCAAAGAATGGGTTACATTTACAGTTGGGCCCTGTAGGTAGCAGTGCGACTTGATTCCAGGAGTTATTATTTTCAAGACAAAACAACGTCTGTTGAGCCCGCTAGTACTGTTATAAAAATAAATTATTTATTTTACACATGATCATATCATGATATGATTTTAACTAACCTAAAATGTAGGAAGTTTTACATTACAACCTTATTATAACATGTCATAACTATTATTGATTCGTTTTCATTGTCAGACATTAGTAAGTTTCCTTATATTTTGTCATAGGTAAAAGAAAAACTAAATAAAAATAAATAAACGAAACAAAAAACTTTTGTGGAGTTTCTTGATAAAGTCACAGTGAATCATGAATCACGGAATTAGTTTTTTATTTCCAATTTTACTTTGCGTGAAAACGGAAAAGTTGATGCTCATTTTTAATTTATTCATTATATTTTAACATGATCCACAGTCTGTTACAAAAAGAAATGAAACTTCAAAAAGCTTGTGGCTTTTTATTTAAATTACGTTTTTACCGACGTCGCTTGTACTTACTTACTCGTTCGCTATTAGATAGGTATATGTCACTGTTAATCTAATATAGAAAATCTCGTGTCACCGTGTTTGTGTTCGAACTCCTCCGAAACGGCTGGACCGATATTTATGATTTTTTTATGTATATTTGGTAGGTATGAGAATAGGTCGTAAAGTATATTTCATACCTTACGGTATAAATCGGCTGAGTGCCTTAAGCGCAAGCATGGTCAATAGCGTAGTCAGTTTGTTTGTATATTTTTCAAGGAAATCTCTTTATTTTTTCTTATAGTTTTTTTAGTCGCTTTTTTAGTATAAAGTATAAAGGAATTTCCAAATAATTTTTTATTCTTGCTTTCACACCTCCAAGGATTAACTTTCTAAAACCGTTAAAACCCTTGTTTTAACACTTATAAATGTTTTAGATTTTATATTTTCAGCTTCAAAAGAAACTAAACCCATTTTTATATTCACGCCTTCATAAAGGTTAACTCCGAAAATACGATTAATCTTATTTACTAACCAATGAATCTACAGCTATAGGTCAAATATTTGTAGAGATTGATGTCCTGAATCCACTAACATCATTTAATTATTTGCTTCCCTAAGCTTTTAATAGCTTATAGTCAGGTCAAGTCTGCAGAGTTTCCGATTTAAATATTCATCACAGTCTAATAAGCCTCTCGACACAAACTAACTTGTCTTAGTCTACAGTAGTTAAAAACTTGTTAGACGTAGATTATGATGAAACTCCTTTCTTTGACCTATTTAAACTAGAAATCTTGTCAACTCTCGTACGTGTTTAATAGACTACAGTCGAGATTTCGCTTTGAACTAGTTAAAGTTTGAAAAAGGTATTAGAGACACGTAACTTAATTTTACAAAAAAAAAAAACAATATTTAAAAAAAAAGTTACGGCACAAAGTATTATAAATATTTATTTCTTCATGGTTTAGATTCAAATGATTGACCTAGGATGACTATTAATGACCGTAAACTAAATTAACCTTCAATCAGGAACTGTTAGTTTAAAATAAATATCCTTTCTGTACATATTGGTGTCTATTTAAAAAAATCTTACATGAATTTTAAACATTGACCATATCCGATGTTAGAAGTATTTTATTTTAAATCAAGTGAATTATCCGTCGTAACTGAAAGGTAATATTATTAGGTAGTAAGCTTTGTAACATGAGACGCCTCTATCAAGAATGTCTTTAATGGATGCCGTGCGGGTCGCACCCTAATGGTGTCAGCAACTCTTCATGTGAACACATCCTCTACTCACCGCTAATAGATAATTAGTACGCCGCTCCGTAAATCTACACATCCATAAACCAAAAAGTTAATATAAATATGTACTATTAATAATAATATTTTAACAAAAAATATATCGGACTTCAAAACTATCCACTTTAAAAAATGCGTCAGAACATCCTTGATCATACTCCCCAGTGAACGATATGTCCTGGTCTAGAATTGTCATAAACCTAGCAGTATCTCAATCGATGTACATTTCCTATTCTATTTTGAAGAGTTCCCTGGTGAAAGTTGAAAATATACCATTTCCAATAAAATAAGACTTTTTCAAATCGGTTTAAAATTGACGAAATTCTCAAATAACAAAATTAAAAACAAGTAAAACTTAATTGTGAATCTTGCCATTCTTGAATTCGACAAGAGTCGATTAAAATGGATGGTGGTATATCTAATTTATAGTTTATTTTATCCATTATCCTATACTGACCACTAGGTAACGCTACATGCCTCACTAAACGTATAGAAGAACTATACGTGTCCTGGCGAGGGTTCTCAAGAACTGTTCAATCTAGTGCTGTCAGGTCAACCCACAAGCCTGTCGGCAGCTGTATATCCGTTCAGTTGTATTCAAATGCATGTGACTATGTCCAGTCAGGCACTGATACATTAGAACCTCAACCCCTTATGACCCAACATAGGGTCTTTCAAAAAACCTGAAGAGACAATTGTGTAGACCAACATAACAGCGATGATTAGCGACAGATTACACATTTCTCTATCATCTCATTTTCTTTTTAAATTGCAGTGTTAACGTTAAATACAGTGCCCTAACTTTACCACCCCAAAAAAGGCCATATCAATAATGCTGTGAGAAATTTGGTGTGCCGGAACAAAGATAATTCTTGTGAGAGTTTTAAATACATAGTATCGGAACGACGGTTCTGTGAATCTTTTTATATTTTTTATGGACACTGTCTACTTCAGTTTTATGTATGCGACGTGCTTTTAATGGAATCTGAATTAAAGTGGATGTGAATAGTCCATCTGAGTGAATACTGATTTTAATCCAGCGCGTCCAGCGCTTGGTGCATTGCCCCCGTTGACATTTAATTGAATTGAGTTCTGTTGTTACTCCCGATTTTTATTTCGGAATTTTAGTTATGAAACGTAATAAAATATAGTTATTCATATTGTCCATATTTTTATGCATGGTTATATAAATTAAACTTATTTTAATTTTTTTATGTCATAACTGGCAAACGAACTTGTGAGTCATCTGATGTTAAGTGATCACCACCGTCCATAGGCACTAACAACACCAGCGGAGTCGAAAGTGTGTTGCCAGTCTGTATTTGGGGGGAAGGGTGGGAGAGAAGAGGGGGAGAAGAGAGGTGAAAGAGCTGGGCCTTTGGCGATCTCATTGACCGAACGAAACGCAACAATGCAAGCAAGGTTACTTCACGTTGGTTTTTTATGAGAGGGTGGTACTACCCCGGGCGAGCTTAGCTTCAGAACAATGAACAATGTCATTGGTATATAAATTGGTATAAATGTGGGTTTGTAGTTTGTGGAATCTATATATTTTTCCTTGCATTAAATAAACCAGCGCTACACAAATCTACAGCCGATATTATGTACAATATTGTTTAATATCAGAGTAGCCACTCTCAAGGAATAAAAAACCATCAACACTTGACAGCTACTGTCGTCTCGCCGCGGCAGCCGGCAGATTTGTTACCTAATAGATATGTGATAGCCATTAGCTGGATCAACACTGGAAAGTCAAAGATGGGATAACTTTGGGAGTCTTTGATAATCTTCTAAACGCTGTAATATTCCTCTAAGCTATTACATCGGCTTCCAAACTTTTCTGGCGTCAGAATCTTTTGACAAATTATGTTGTGTTCTACGGAGCCATTATATGTACTGTATTGATTTTCCTGTATATTGATAAGCCTGTAAAGCGTTTGTATTCTATTGGGGTAGGAAGTTTTTAATGTTTTTTATTTATTTTCTATTATAGATCAATATTATTTAGGTAGAGTCCTGGCAGACCCTTTTTGAAACGATAGAACGTCTACTACTACAGTATCGCTAGTCTAGAGTTTGTAAATTAAGATTTACTTCCAAACGAACACAAAATGAGATGTGATAAAGAACATACAAACTAATTGAATTCTTATGTTCTGTTTTAATATTATACGGAAATAATATTAACGATTACTTTGAAATTTATAATCATGAAGTAACTACTTTGCATAAATATGCATAATAACTGTAAATAATTTGCATAATTATACGTGAGAAGAGTTTTAAATATTGTTATCAATATCTGACAATATTAAATTCCTCATACGTATTTTTATGCCATGTAATGTTTTTTTTCGAACTGACTACGCTTTTGACCTAGGTCTTAACAGCTTCACCGAAATACAAAACTGGATATATTATAGCTATATGGAATAAAGAGACCACTTGTGTCTACGATTTTTTCGCAATTCTCACCCATTAGCTTATTCACATTTCACATCATTTAAACCATTTCCATCCGAACACCGTTCATTGTCAATGTTACATGTGCTAAATTCGTTTTATATATCCACAAGAATTCCGTTTTATAACTTACAATTTTCGCATGCTTTTTTACATTCCTTTCGACTTATAGTATCACCAGACTGCCTATTCTTAAAATATTCTCATTATAAACACGAATCGTTCAAACAAAACAAGTATCTGCTCATTGCATACCTAATATATTATGAATGTTTATATTTGAATATAACGTTTCTTGCAGCTTGCTTCCTATAGAGTGGTGAAATAAGGGAACCCAGTGGGCTGGTTACGTAAACGCTGACAGATCGATATTGTTATTGTTAAGAAATGCGGAGTTGCGTTCGTGAACGTAGCATAATTAAATTTATACCTTATTCCTGTTGAACTAAGAATTACAATTGGAGAACAAAAGTTAAAGATGTAAAACGTGGATACGTCACATGCTATGAGTATTTTCATTCAAATTTAGAAGTGAGTTTCGATATAGCTATCGGGACTAATGCATAAGATAATGTTACCACTACACAGTCGTCAATCCACGTTCCTATCGAGAACTTGTTGCTTTGACATACACCGGATCGGGTAGCGGGTGCGCAAACGCAGGCAGTGTACAGAAAGCAGGCGCATTCTCTCCCATCACGGGCGCCGCAGCGCGGGCGTGTAGGGTCAACGGTCGGTCTCTACATGCGCCTGAGAACCAACGATAAATATTTCAATATCAACAACACGTGATCCATACTCTAAGCAAATTGATTACAAGGATCTGGTGACCGACTGCTACAAAGAGTATAAAGTGTATACGTAGAATCCTGCGTATTTTTGATAATAACTTTATTATTATATGAAACGATATGAATCACCTACGTACAAAGTTGTATACGTGATTTTAAAACAGGTTTCTGGACTGGACGTTTACATATAAAATAAATCTCAATATAAAAGGAGAAACGATGCTAATTGACCGTCTGGCAAGTATAGGATTCCTTTTATACGAACTCACACACATAACATCTGAAAATCATTAGAGTATTCATATAGGTCATACATCGATTCTTCTTTTATTTCTATTTTATTTTTGCCAACCAGTCTTCTAGTAGACTATTATTGCCATTGTAAAGTGAATAACGATATTACAAGTTTCTTGATATAATTTCAATGAGCTAACAAGATGGTAGCCATCTTGTTAGAACTTTCCATGGAGTTTTTGTGGCATCTCAGAATTCATGATATTATTTTCCATTCACTTCACTTATGCACAATAAACAAACTATATTACACAAAACACCACTAATTTTACACAATATAGAGTCAAGTAACACAAGATTATGAATAAAAAACAAAATCCACTACATGACAGACCAAGATCCCGCAAAAAAACCACCCGCGCAATTTATAAATACGGATATTTTATATTGTCTATGGTGATTCCAATTGTACTTGAAGCCTTGTAAACCGAGGGACCTCATTTCGCCACTTTTTATTATCTTACAAAAGAAGGTTGTTTATGGCTCTCATATTTTATTTGACACCTATCTACATTAAATTCGCGCATACATTTATACATTGTTCGACAGACACGGCAATGGCGTGTAATATGACTATGTATATATTTTACTGTTTTCACAGCTTCTCTACACTTATTTAAGCTATTTGCCGACTGTGTATTCAATGCTTGAACAGTATTCAGAATCTCATCATTTCTGTATTGAAATATTAGATGTACTACTTTTAAATACAATATTAAATTCTTTCAAAAAGTATATTCTATTATGCAACTTAAAATTACATTCTACTAGCAGCCGCCCGCGGCTTCGTCTGAGTTTTTGTCTTTATAAAGAATTATATAAAAGTTGTAGGTGGTATTAACATGTTGAAGCTATTAGTGGTTCAGCATGAATGCCTCGGCTCGCGCGGGGTAGTACTACCATCTCACAGAACATTGAAGAAACAATACTTGCTTGGTTGTGTTTCGTTCGGTCAGTGCGAGCGCCTGAGGAACACCTCCCCTCCATCTCCCTCTCCCCTCCCACTCCAATACCCTCCCTTAGGCTGGCCACTATGGTCGGTGGTGATCACTTAACATCATGTGACCCACCTGTTGCACTATAAATTTACTGTTCTGTAAAATGTATACTGTTTCTTTTTTGTTCACCAACAATATTGTAAGAATCTAATTGTGAGGTCAAATAAATAAATTTATTATTATTATTATTGTTCGTTTACCTCCTACAATATAAAAAAGGAAAACTATATAAGGTATTGTTTTAGTATTTGAAAAAACTATGAAACACATATTTTTTACTTTCTAAATGAATCGCTAAATACGAATCGTGACATATCTTAGTTAAAAGTGACGGATTTGAATACGAATTTTCATCCTCGTTTTCACTACCTTTAATGTGTACCAAGCATACATAACTCAACAACTCTTATATATATTTCGTATCGGATAATATTCGAAACTATTTCAGTTTGATAAGGGAAAAAAGATAAAACCCTTCCACTTGCCATTTAATTTGACCTCTTATTGGATATCATACCCACTGGAAAGTTGTATTAATTTCTAATAATAGGCTTATTACCTACCAGCATCAAGTTTCAATTCCGCTTTTAAGCAACCACTAATGTTTTCTAAGAGATATACCCAAGTCCTTTAGTTAGGTTGGGTTCTTTGACATATACCATCTTTGGTCGCATTATTACTTAAAATAGGTACGCCAGTATATAAACAATTGAAAGACATTATTAAAAAAAGAAATGTATCTTAAAATCAAATAATTAATTTTGATAAAGTTACGAAAGAGATCTTCAGAATTACATATGAACTGATAATAGACTGCGGTCGAAATGAATGTCTTTAACGGATAATGGCTTGGAACGGGAATAGGGCGAGGCTACTGTAACATTGTCTCCCTAATAGGGCATTGTCATGGAATGAACAAGAAAGGCAATATTTGACCGTGCACGTACTAGGTAATACCATCCCTTATATAAGGGAATGTAATAAAACTTATCCTCGGATCGGTATGCGGTATACGTTCACCCTGTAGGGTCGACTGCGGTATAGCTTTAGTTCATGATTAGACTTGACGTGATTTTTCCAGTTTAATTTGTTAATTATTAAATTTTTGATGATATAAAAGATAGTATATGTAATTATATACAATATAACTACATAACGTATTTCATTTACTTTTTGGCGAGATTTTAGTCTATTATGTAGTTTTTTTTTTTATGTCAAAAGGTGGCAAACGAACAGGTGGGTCACCTGATGTTAAGTGAACATCACCGTCTATAGACACTAGCAACACCAGGGGAGTCGCAAGTGCGTTGCCAGCCTGTGTATGGGGGAGGTGTAGGGAAAGGGGAAGGGAAAGGGGGAAGGAGGTGGGCCTCCGGCGCTCTCACTGACCGAACGAAACGCAACAATGCAAGCACTGTTACTTCACGTCGGTGCTCTGTGGGTCGGGTGGTACTACCCCAGACGAGCCGACCTATTCATGCTGAAACTAGTAATAGCTACAGCGTGGCTCTACCACCTTCATAAAATCTTTAGTAATCATATAGTCTTTTGTATTTTATTCATAATATTTTGACTCTATATTTTGTAATATTTGTGGCATTTTACGGCATATCGTTCGGTAATTGTGCATAAGTGAAGTGAATGGAAAATTATACTACGAAGCATGAATTATGAAATATCACAAAAACTCACGGGAAAGTTCTAACTAGGGAGTCCACCATTTTGTTAGAACATTGAAATTATCACAATACACTTGTAATAATATTACGTACTCGAGAATGGCAGTAATAATCTGGACGATGGATTAGGAAAAAAAAAATTCATTATCTGTTACCACCAATTTTTCGAGAAAGAATGACAAAAGAAAATTAAGCTCATTAAGGATGTGTTAAATCATTTTGAATGAATCGAAATTAACATTTATACTACTGGATCAACTTTGGTATTTTACTTTCGTATAGAATCAACGATAGAACCTAAATAATAAACGTAATGACCGTATTGGCATTTATTCACTTTAACATTTTTATTAACATAACTCGAACCTACCTAATTTTACTCGACGAGACGAGACGCCGTTAAAATGAACTTTTCTAAACGAATCGTGTTTGTCGAGTGCAACGTTTAAATATTATCCCGTGTAGCAAGCACCTCCGACACCAGCTCCCGGAGACATTGAGACTATAAAAACTGAAGTTAAATCAACATTCCATTGTTTAAAGAAGGCGAGAAAACGAAAATTGTTTGAGAAATTGCTCACTTACAAAGGAAAGTAGGATTTTATTGTACACTTCTGTTGTTGTATCTGAAACATTATTTCTGATTTGAAAGCGCTTTATCAATTAACTGGTATCGTACTATCTACACTACACTATGTTTATCCTAGGATTAGATTCCATATTTCCTATGTAACACTTCTTTGTATTTAATAATTATTAATTATAGGTATTGACAGATACTATTGTGAAATCTATCGCGTTGTTTTGGATAAGAAAGAGAAACTCTCGAGAATTATTTTGAATGAAATCTACTAGACCCAAAAAGGTATTTTCCGAGAGATATAAACTTGATTTTATGATTTTCATATTCTTATAACAATAAATATAAAATTAATTCCTATAATATAAAAGCCGCTATAAATTAAATTAGATTCGAGAGGTTACAATCAAATATTTCATTGTAGCTGCATATATATGTTAAGTTATTCTTGAATATTAAATTAAAATTAAATTACACCATCAAAGCTGTTTGATTTGTACATCTCTGAAGTGTAGAACTAACATTGACATAGTCGTAAGTTTGAAACTTGAGTGCGCTCTGTCGGAACAACTTGGTCATTTTTTTTCTCTTTCTAACCGCAGAATAAATAAGTCGTTGTAGCGTACAATATGCACAAGTTTCATCGGCCGAGTAATGCTAATGCGTTTTGGAGCACCACTCTAGTGCGATGCACTTGGATGCACTTCCAATGGACCGTATTTCCCGTGACTTAATATACATGTATTTTTAATGCACATATCCTTGTTAATACATTTTATTTTGTTTTGTATTCTTAGGAATATAACTACGTTCATATGCAAATTGCTTTTATTTAAAGTTTCGAACAAGTTGAGTTTTACTAAGGAATGTTCCAATTATAGCGTATCCCTATCCAAATACGGGATCGAACACGAGTCGACCAAAACTTTGATCCCTTAACATACCATAAAGTCACGTGAACTTTAAATATTTATTAATTATGGATTACATTTTTGATACGCGATGTAGTTATATGTAAGGCTAGCTCTGCCCGTGACTTCGTCCACGTGAAACTTTATATAAAAACAGCGATTCATAAGGTTATCTGAATGTATTAAGTCCAATTACTTACCTACTTTTCTCTCGTACTTAAGTCGCATCGTCATTAAAAGTACAACTTTTGATAGACCGAATCGATTTTAATGAAAAAAGACTAAATGTTACTCGAAGATATGCTTTATGATTTTTTAAAAGCGATTTTTTCATGAATGCAGTATTTTATCAATAATACGTGTTCATACAAACAGACAGTCAGACAGACATTCCTAAATTTGATTTAAATGTATTTTATTACTTATTCTTAGACACTTGCAAATTTTTTATTAACAAAAATCTAAAAAGTACAGTCTCATTATAATTACATTATTATTAAATGTACAGATTTTGTAAACAAGTATTTAGTCTAAATGATGAACATTTAAATCAGAGAAATAAAAAAGAGTTATTTTACCATCAAAATTATTGGTGCGAAAATCAACTTAGAAATGTGAACTACCGTTTCTCATAAATTACAAATTGGAATCGAGATTCTCTCACGAGTTCCCGAATGAAATTGGCTAAAGTTTATAAAGCTACAAATTTAGATGCTATTTCCAATTAAACTTTGTAAGATTTTGCTCGTACTATACGATCATGGCGCACAAAGTCAACATATTGATTATATTCACGTATTTTATTGTGGTATTCTTAAGAAGTTATTGTTAGTATGGAACAGTCATTTATCATCTGTCCACAGTTCGTTCCCTTAGGAGCCTCCGCTACAAGCTTTTATATATTTTGTATGAACAGTTTCATATTATTTTCAAGCACAGTGATGCATTACCTAATACTACTTGTCGCCTAGTGGTCGAAATTCGACCATAATTCATTTTGACATTCGATAAGACCAAAGAGAATAATAATTATTTCAGTGGTTTCATGAATTTATTAAAGATATATTTTTCAATTAATTATTAAAGTATATTATAAAGTCACATATTATATTGTTGTAAAATTAACCTACAATTTGACCAGTTAAATTTCAAAGGGCTTGGCATGGAACGTAAGACATGTTAAAAATATTGAATGTGGGACAAAAACAGGTAATTGAAACGTAAGAGTAAAATGACGGATGGCGAAATGTTTGTTTCACTTACATGTGTGTATATGTTGTGTGTCTTTAACGCAGTAATGTATATTTTAATTAGTTTAATGTGTTTTGAACGCATTTTATAACGCACTTCTCCATATAAACTTTAGCTATAACAAATTTCACGTCCATCCGTTCTCGCAATTCGCTTAAAAAGGGGTACAAAGTTTTCGCTTCAAGTATTAATATATAGGTATTAAAAAAACTTAATATTTTATTTTTTATAAAATGCATTATTAAAAATGACAGTACATAATTTTATAAAAGTATTTACATTGCAGGATTCCACCTATTTTTTAGTTCCTTCGAGCCGTTTATTATTAATGTAAATATATCTTGTACTATACATGAAAAATATATAGGTTTATACATATTCTGTTTACTTACTGTGGCTAATATTGCAAATCAAAAACATCTTTCTAGTTTCATTATAGTAATACGAGATAAAGACGGACTTTGTTGATGTTTACAAGATAAATATAGTAATAATAAAAATATAATATTAGTAATAATTTTGTAAATTGCATAATTTTGATATTTTAAACTACTTAAAAATTTTTAATCATGGTACTTAAAAAAGTAATAATTTCAACTGTTAAAGTCAATAATTATAATGATTTTTTTATATTACAAAACAGGTAATTCGTACCTAAATTCCCTGATCACTAAATTTAAAGTTAAAAGGGTTTATACTGGACTAAGCCTTTAGTTTATCTAACAAATTAGAGTAGGAAATGAAAGTGCTTTTACATTTTCGTGGTTAGTGCGGTTTTCATATGGTCCCGTTCTGCCAGGAACATTGTATTATGGTAAATCCGGTACACAGATGGTATCCGATGTTTCGGATTGCGGCTACGTACACTTACATATCTGAGTACTTATTAGCAATATGTGTGCTATTTTACATTCTAATTTTACTTTAAAGTAAACATACACAGTTCTATATTACAAACATTCTAATTTTCTATGTAGATCACGTTTTCATTGCAAGCATCGAACTTTGTTTCGTTTTGAAACTCAAAAGTTTTATATCCATCCTGTGATGTCTTTAAGAAGCTAAATAGTATTTATATTATCCAACAAATGTAGGCTTATAGGACAGCATTCTAACGTTTTTATTGAAGTTATACTTCTTTTGGCGCGTTAGGGGAAAACGATGAGTGTAAATTTTTCACCGTCACGAAAAACCGACACCCTGAAGTTAGCTATAGTCAACATTTTGTTTCTTTGTATTTGTTGTTTGTATTGCTTTGTTTTAAAATTTCAATGTATTAAATACCTTTTTGCTATTGTTAGTGTCGTTTTTTCTACAAACGTAGAATAAGGCGAAAGATAAAATTTTTGAAAAGATTATATCTATCTAATTACGCCAAAGAAGTATAATTTCTAACGCGTATACATAAGTACACACACTTTTTTTTCATATGGAACAACTCTATTAAAAGTATTTTCGCACGAAGTAGTATGGATGTATTTATTTCATGCTTTATTTGTTCTAGTACTTGCATACGAAATTCGAATTGTTATTTGAAGTATATACTAAACTTTGATTCAGCACATTTAATTACCTCATATACAAACGTGTTTTAGTTTGTTTACTTCTTAATATTTATAACATGGGAGAAAATGTCGATAAGTCGCACAGTGAATAGGAATTTCTTAATTAAAGTTTTCTTATGAGACTTCTGAGAAAGCCGTGACTACCAAATGTTGTATTAGATAAATTATGTAAAGTTAACATTATTATACAGTAAATACGTACAAGTCGAGTTTGTTTACTCGTTTATGAATCTTAAATAGATTTTTTCTTAATAAACCGTGAGCAACGAACTCTAAAATGAATTTATATATTACAACTATAGCCTATAAACGCCAATTCCAAGGCGTATTAAAATGTAAATTACTAGACTTAGTTACATGAAGTCTGCAATATGTAATTGGGAATAGCAGAGTGTGTCTCTATATTACTTACTTTGAACGGACCAAAAAATTACAATCTTGTTATTCTTCTTACTTAAATTTTACATTTACCAGTTGAAAATTATGAAAAAACTTATTTGAAATGTAGCCTTTTTGCAATTGCTATATCAATTACGTTTCGACGTTTAGCATCAACAATTGTGTTTGAGATCTTCAATATTATTGACAGATTAATAAGACTTACCTTTGAGGTATTAGAGACGTTTCAGGGCGTGCCGAGGGATATTACGTATGCATAATACGTAAACTGCGAATAGCTTATATAAAGTTGAGAAGACTCATTAAATGTATTTACATTATTAAAACTTGTTATCTGCATTTGTTGTCAAATATAATTTTAACAGAAGATCTAATTTTTATATGTATAACAATTAACATCATACTTCGAAGTATGAATACAAGTGCGACGTCGAAAATGGACCCTGGATCGGCCACACTTTGCGAAGGGACAACAGACATATTTTTTTATTGTACAACGGCAAAATGAATGCACTGTGCCTGATGGTAAGCACAGTAAAATCCAAAAACAATGGCGACCACCGAGTGACACACTATCCATCGCCGGTCACCGCTGTCATGCCGGCCTCCGAAAAGCTGGATATGAACAGGCTGATCCCGAAACGCAACCCGCAAAAGCGAATCACTATGACGGACTTTCTCGCCATATACATGGTAGTTGCGACCCTGTCAAGCTGTAGAACCCTACCCTTACCCCGCTGGCTTGAGTGTCTCAAGTGTTAGATGTTATTCGACACCCCTTACACCCCTAGCCATATCCCTAATCAGGCATTGGACTGGAATCCCCAAGGCAGCCGGAAACGTGGTCGCGGAATCCTAAACAAACCTGGCGAATATCTGTGCTTGCAGAGTGTGCGAAAATTGGGCTTGCTTGAAGTGAGGTGAAGCGTCAAGCCATCGACAGATCGAGATGGAGAAGCATTGTGTCTGCCCTCTGCCCCGACAGTTTGGCATAGGATCCCAAGAGAGAGAGAGAGAACACCATACTTCTTCTTAAGGTTGATCCAAAATAAAAAACAAAGATTTGGTTAACTTGCTTGCAAGCAAATGTAATTATTGAAGGTGAAACACTAAGTATAGATGCATTACAAATATATCCTTTGGGCAATATCATTTAGCACGTAGCATCATTACAAGGAATACATAATCTCATTCATTTAGAATGGTTTGCTTTCGACATATTTGTTGAGGTATTCGAAAAATGTCTCGATTTCTAAAGACTCATTATTTTCCTAAATCTATTCTATCTACAGACATAACCTTGAGTTAGTTGGAGATAACGATTAAAAAAAACCTAAATCAGACGACATCGGTGACCTTAAAATTAGATTACACTTAGCCGAAATTGGTGATGGCATGTGGAGTAGTATTATTACGCAGTAGTGTCCGAAAAAGAGCAAGCGTAGTGTAGGGAGACCGGTGAGACGATGCGTCGATGGTATCACAAATCTAGATATAAAAATCTCAACTATGCTGGCATAGAACAGGAATAAATCGTGTCAAAAGGAGCTTATGGTTAAGTGGAATAAAACTTCTTTTTCTGATGATGTTATCTGTACAATATTTGTTTCATAACAGCTACTGTTTCTTTCAAAGATTTGATTTTCGGAACCGTTGTCATATACACCTCAGACCTCTTGCGTAGCCACTAAAAATATTTCAGTTCCTACAATCACAAAACCATTTAGATATTTGTACATTTTCAATATAAAGTAATCTTTTTTTTTTATTATTGGGTTACAAAACATAACCAGTTTACACTCTTTTCTTCCCCTACTTCCCCTTGTTTACGAAAGTCACGCACAAACGTGCAACACGAAAACCCTGTTAGGGAGAATAATAATTATGAAGAGTTTTTTTTAATACAGTAATGTAATTCAAATGACCTCATAAGTCAGCTTAGTTAATACTTAAACGACGGACAAATATGAAGTATTAATTTATATATTCATAAAGTAAAACGATTAATGAAATAGCAATGAATTGAACATATTGTCTAAAAGAGCATAAGTACTAAATAATAGTTTAGGCAACGATACTACCATTCTTTTCGGGTTCTAAGCCTGAAGAAGACTTAAATACTAAAATTATCAATAAGTGAATTGCTTTCAAACTCTAGATAGACCAACAACTATTTCCACACGTTTTATACAAATTGCGGCAGCAATTTCTAAAGTGGTATCCACATAAAAAACATACGATGACCAAAGTAAATATTGTCATAGTGAGACAAATGTTTACATCAGTCCGTATATTTGCATAAAATCTGTATGCCAATAAAACATATGCGGTATTATTACAAAAAAGTTAAATACGTATTGAATACTTGCTTTAAAAATGCTTCGTATTAAATGCACCGCGATCGCCCGAGGCAAGTTCGCGTTATCCATTTTCGCAAGTCTAACCTAACTTAACCAAAGCGAGACAAAAGAGCACGATGGCGAACATTCAGCGACCGCGGTGCATTTAGTTCGAAACCTTTTTACAGCAAGTATTCAATACGTAATTAACTTTTTTGTAATAACACCGTTAGAGTTATTAATTTCAGCATTGCACTAAATGGGGTTTAACGAACCTGAGATCCTCATTTAACTTGAGTCTTTATGTTATTTAATAAACTGTTTCTACACAAAAGCAGTCAAAACTTAAGTGCCTACACAATATACATAAAGTAAATCACAAAATTTTCGGCTTCTCCAATGTTTTCAATTTCACACGTTATAAAAGGACCACGTTCTTGACAAATAAACGTAACAAGGGTGTAGCACCCGTTGGGGATAACCCTTGTAAAGTATTTTACTTGTTTTTCGCCAAACTAGAAATTCCTATCCGAACAGGGGTATACAAATGATATAAAACATACCTTCTAGTCTAGATATTTTCTATTTTTATAAGCAGATATAGGGTTGTTTATCCTTACCTTCGTGGTTGTTTCTAGGTATGAAATGGATTCGCCTGTAATTCTATTGAAAATACATTGTGATCTAAATCATATTTATAAGAAATCCATGCATATTTCTTGCGTGTATGTAATCTTATAAACCCATCTGTACAATAGTTGATTTTTGTTTGTGAAAAGAAAATATGAGTTTATCTATTTTTGTTGATATAACATATTTTAAAGACAAAGTACGTTTTAATATTTATCCCTTATTGTATAGTCATCTTTTAATAAATCGTATGACTCATAAAGGTAGCAAAATGAGTACTTGTGTATACAGACTATATAAGGAAAATAAACTGGCCATTCACATCTGGCGCTGAATATCATTCTCTGCAATATATTACCTCAAATGAAATCTCATATTACGCGAATGTAATATGGGACACTTAAATGATAGATGGAGCGCTCAATAGCAAATAGTCCGAGTGCCTCGACTCCACCATATATCTATACTAATATTATAAAGAGATAAAGTTTGTGAGTTTGTGACGTTGTAGGGGGTGATATCAGGAACTACTGGTCCCATTTGAAAAATTCTTTCAGTGTTATATAGATCATTTATCGAGGAAGGTTATAGGCTATATATCATCATGTTAAGACCAATAGAAGTGGAGCACCAATGAAGAATGTTTCAAAATCGGGGTTCTTTTCCTCTTGAGAACTTCCGCTGCGTGTTAGCGCTAGTCCGAAAAAACTATTCCACGCGGACGAAGGCCCATAGAGATATGAAGGAAATAAATTATTTCAGGTCCGACAACCGCACATATTCCGATATCTTGCACTGCTGACATTAGTTTTAACAATAAGTACGTCTCAGTTCTACTAACCGTAATCATAATTCCTAGGATAATGAAACGTAACAAAAGAACGTGTTAATGCTGCGTAGTGTAAACAATTGGTTGAAATGATCGTAAATAATATATTAACAAAATATTACGCTTCTGTCTAAAATTATTTGTCAACTAAAATCGATGATATAACCGAAGTTTTTACGACGCTGTAAAGAAAATAATATTACGGTCAAAGGAAATCTACTTTTATTTTTATAGCATGTCAATAACCTTTCGAAAAGATTTTTTGTTCAGAAATTGAAATAAAGTTCCGCCTTTGTTGGTTGTAGAATTGATCGCACTGAAACACATTAGTGTGATAGCATCAAAACACTTGTAGGGACATGTTACCACTGTTCGATATGGCAAGCTGCCGCACCCTTGAGACCAAACAAACGCCCTCGTATCATAATAAACTCGGTAATGATCGTATGAAATTATAGTCATCCTTTATAGTATGCCTACGTACATTGTACTTAACAAAACAAAAGACATTGTATTATTATCTGGGATTACACATTCGGTTATTTGCCAAATGTTACGTGCATAATGAAATAATTTATAGATTCTTTATGATGATTATAAAAATACAGCATTATTTAATAATTACTAATGGTCGTTCAGTAATCGTGATTTGATCATATTTAATTCATATTTTAAGTTTAAATATTATGGGATAAAATGCATTTTTGATAACACTAAAGGTTGTTAATAGATATACACGAAAAATAAATGAAGGAGGAAGATATACTTAACTATTTAGTGGGTCATAATGGCTTTTGCAATTATTATTAAGAATTATTTACAAAGCGAAATGGGGATATCAGCAATGTAGATGAATAAAAAAAGAGAATAAGCATCAGGAAAGAGTCCGTCTTAGAAAAGGGAAATTTTGATTATCTTTTCTCTTTTTTTCGAATTGTGACTACACTATTGGCAAGGACTTAACAGCTTCACAGGACTACTGTTAATCATCTTATTTATCTATGTATCTAGTACTGATACGATGAAAAAATAGCTATTCATTTAATGCTAACAAAAACCCATCGTTTCCTATACGTTAATTATGGTAAAGAACTTTACAACTATGAAATATAATAGTCCGTAATAATTTAAATTCATATTAAAGAAATCTTTTTTTAAGTTTGCGCATATTTCCTAAACAATAACTCCTCCAATTATATTTACAAATGCTATCCCATTGTAATAATAGCATAGAAAATAATACGTTTCTCATTAAGTACACGAAATCAACTAAATTAACGCTTACACAAAAACAACATTTCTTTATACGAAACGTAATGGGTTTGTTTTTTGCAAGGAAAAGTTTCGAACTCTGTCGACGCTATTTTAAAAGGGTTGATTCAAAGGAAAACTGTTTTTGTGGCGTTTGCATTTCATTATTGAATCTAGTTGGGAGTTTCATTTTATTTACGAACTATCCCAGCCGAGTGATCAAAGTTGTAACAGTTGAAAGCTGTCGTCTGTCCGGCTAGGCGCTCTGAATAGATCAGCTAAATACGTACAGAGCGAACGGAACCTCTATTTGCATAATGGACATAGATAACGTATACTGTAAGTGAAACCTGAAAAGCAACCAACAAATCGAACCCTGGCTACAGAATAGTCATTTTCAATACTCTTACTTTAATACAACAAACGTATATCGATTGTCTAAATTAAATAAACACATTATCTCTGTCATTATCTGTGTTAAGATTAATATTAGTTTTCGTATATATATTTATTCAAAACTAACACTTTACATGTTTTAGTGGTAATTATATTGATAAGTATAGGGACAATTTATTTAACTTAAAATGTAGCTTTGTAAATTGAACATTAAAATTCAAATGAAATGTAAACTTATTTACAATTGTAAATAAGGGTGGTTACCCTAACATTATTTTAATAAAGAATTTATCCAAATTTAAAGCGTACTCTAGATATCCATTAAAGTTATTCTTATCTCCAAGATTTTTTATATAAAGACAACGAAACGTAGCTTTATTGTAAGATTTAATAGGTCCTACGGCTACAGTTATTGGAAACTCCTTTTAAAATATATTGGAAATTTCTTGGACCAAAGAATCCCTTAATGAAACGGTAAATTCCGACTTTGATCAAAGTAATGTTTCACGATGAGATTTATAGATTCCAATTATATTGAGAGTTTAGCTAATTGAAGCGAATTCCAGAAAACTCTTATGATAATCATCGTACTAATAGTCATAATGGTGTTTAAGAAATAATAATTATATTTTTTTCATTAGATGAATAAGTAAATATAGATCAACAAAATTTTCTTTTTTTTGTTTAATTAATGAAGCACTTACATTGCGGAAATCGATCATTAAATATAATAGTGGACGTTACTTTGCACTTCTACCTAGAATTGATCGCTATCACGTTTCACTGCAACAACACCTCTTTTATGTAGGTGGTAGAGCCACGCTGAAGCCTATTATTGGTTTCAGCATGACTGGGTCGGCTCGCCCGGGGTAGTACCACCCGACTCACAGAAAACCGCCGTGAAGTAATAGTGCTTGCATTGTTGCGTTTCGTTCGGTCAGTGAGAGCGCCAGGGACCTCCCTCCCCTCTCCCAAAACTCCTCCTCCCCCTCCCCAAATATAGGCTGGCAACGCACTTGCGACTTCCCTGGAGTCGCTAGTGTCTATGGATGGCGGTGATCACTTATCATCAAGTGACCCGCCTATTCTTTTACCACCAATAACATAAAAAAAAACAAAGAACGTTTGATTAAAAAAAGTTGAATCGAAATATTAGTAACTACAACTGCAAAAAGAATTACAAACGCGTCCCTGTTTGACGGTTGAACCTTGTCAAATGACACTGTTGGTATGTAACAGCAAAATATAAAAAAAAGTATAATTAATTAAAATATGTTGCAGATTTACATGTAATGACTACAATCGATTACACGTGTTTCGTCCCTTCACGGAGCATCTTCTCTTATCAGAATTCTTTTTATTTTCGTATCATAATCAATAATATCCTACTTCAATTAATAATGTACTCTATTTTTTCTATTATACTCATGTTACTATTTCAGATACAACACAAATATATTTAATAACTATCAGTAAGATTCCATATCTAGTGGCATCTCAAGTGTACATGCCATTTACTTGTCGTTCAACAGCATCTAGACAGGGGTCCTTAGTTTTTATCGCGTTCCTCTCGTCATTTGCGAGACCCTTAAGCAAGTCTGTGTCGACAATGGAGTTTTTATCGGCGTACCGCCTGTTCTCTCAGGCACATACGCATCGTTTAGCGTTCGTAAAGTCAGAACATCACGGCTTGCTATCGAGCCATGTGATTTTTATACTTCTGATATGACTCTTACGTTCGTCTTGATCCCATTTTCGATGTAACATATTTTTTCAACATTCCAATCGTATAAACAAGTAGCTATATATGAGAATAGCTATTACTAGAACTTGATGGAATAGTTTTTGAAGTTATTTTTGTTCTTTCTCGTTTTGCCGAAAATGTGTTTGTAATACACACATAATAAATATACAACAAAATGTATTTTTATCACGCTTTTATTAGCTTCACCTGTATGTATGTATGTTTTGACCCCTTTGAGCTCGATTTTGTCCTACTTTGAACGATTAGATTTTATTCAAACTTTGCACACCTGTAAAAGGTCGATGACAATGCAACAATGCGAAAAAAAAACTAAAAAAAAAAAAGTTTAAAAAAAACTAAATAACACGCTTTCATAAAAAATCCAACTAAAAAACCGAAAATAAAATTTAATGAATTTGGATTAAGAATAGTGTAAATTAGAAATAAATGTATATTTTTGTAAAAAGTGACAAAAAAATGATAAAAATACTGATATCTGGAGGGGCTGATATTAACAGTGACGCATGTTACTTACTTCTTACATTACAATTACTTCTTTTTTTTTTTTAAAGTAAGCATAATAGTACCGACTCATTTTACCCTAAAATCTCAAATATCTGTATCTCATCGTACCATTGCAACTTATGATAACTCGTGTTAGTTAGAGATAAAAAATAATTTAGTAGCTTCCTCTAGGAGAATGTTATCTGGCGGCACGGGTACGTCGCGTTGCGTGTGTTTACCCATTCGCCCTCACAAAGCAGTCCAATATATCAAGTTGTCGAGTCGACTTTGCTTCGAGCCGCAGGTTGTAGCTACACGGGCCGATGTTTGTCGAGTTACTAGACGCCAACCCCATTGTACAATCTACACCTAGTGTTGTTCGCATAAAACTGCTATACCGGACATAAATATCTAAAACTTTATGGGACTGCTGCACAGAGAACAGGAAGATAAAGTAAACGTTTTTTTTTAACTTCAAAAATTAAACAGAGTTGGAAATAAATCGTGAGATCTCAGCTTGCTCTGACAGCTGTTCTGTCGAAGTAGGAATGGAATAAAAGTGCGGAATCCGCGCGTGAAATTGGTTTCGACCCGACGCTGAAGTCATTGTTCGCTTGGGATACTGATTGCGTACCATGCCGACGAATCAATAAAATAATGTATAGATGCAGAATGTTTACTATCCATTTTTTTTTCTAAATAACATTTACAAAGAAGTTTCATATATATTTAATTCCTACATAAGTACCGTATTATAAATTGTTTTGATTTTGATTATACAATTGGATGTATGTATTTAATTTCATATTATTTATAAATTAATTTTCACCAATTATATTAAAGCTTTTTTCTTATTTACTTTTAGTCACGATTATAAATGTTATTGTCTTCAAATACGTATATAATAATATTAAAAACCAACTAAAATACAAGAAAGAGTTTCATACTTATTTTTCGAACTTGCATCGATTTTACCGAAACGTAAGAGCGTCACTGCATCGATCTGTATTGTCTAGACATTATATGAATAATTGATACGCTTTTAGTGAAACGTGGGTAGTTTGTTGCAATCTATAATTGTATTTACGTATATCGGAAATGAATACTCATAAGTCACATTTAATTAATTATTCAATTGTGAAAAACCCAGAAGTGTTTTATTTATCTTATGAAAGAACCTAGTAATTTTAGTAATAAAGTAATATTTTGTTAGAAAAGTATATTATTAAAAAAATAATAATTAATTAAATAATGTACTTAAGATAAATAAATATGGCTCCGATATACAATGTTTAATAATTTTAGTTTGTATAAAAAGTTGGAAGGATACATAATTCAAGAGTTGGGAGCCTAGTCCGTGGGCGGGTGCGAATGTGTTGTGAAGTTTCATGTTTTCAAGCTGGACGGCGCCCCTGAGACTCATTTATCTGCCAACACAGGGGAAAATATAATTAATTGAAATTATGCTGTCAAGCACATGTATATAACTAGTTTATATATTATATTACGTCACTCCTCAGCATTTTCCTTATTATTTAAAAGATTTCTAGAATAAACCATTGTTTCTCATATAATAAAATAAACTTATAATAAGACTAGCTGACCCGAGCAACTTCGTCTGCGCGAAATAGTTTACCTACCGGTTCCAATTGTATTTCCAAATTCGAAAAATCTTAAAACACCTAGAACCCGATTACAGCGACTCCCACCGATTACTATTATGAAACCGTACAAGGGTCTCACTCAAACACATACCTAGTTGGTTTAGTGAATGCTTTACGCATATGTGGAAGAAATTTCGATACGGTGGACGTAGCGCCATCTGTTATTCAGCAACATCAATAATTTCGTTTTGTTTGAAATACGAACAACTATTGAATTATTTGAATATTGTTCTGTAAAGTACTAAAATCGCGAATAAAAAATGGGAGGGTGGGGTTAGGAAGGTGAAAATGGGCTGGGGTTATAGGATTTTTTTACAGCAAAAAAAAAATTGAATAAAAAAGTTCTGTATATGGACACCCTAATCACCTAGCGATATAAAATATGTATAAATGTATACTTTACGACCTATTCTTATACCTACCAAACATACATTTAAAATTTCATAAAAATCCGTCCATTCGTTTCGGAGGAGTTCAACCACAAACACCGTGACACAAGATTTTTATATATTAGATAATTACAATACATGCGATTTAAGAATGTAAATTATAATTGTTATGGAAAAAGGTTAATGCAAAATTTTGTCTGCTTTACGATTGAGTTCGATCGCGATTGGATTTCAAAATTATGGATATACAAGTTTTGGATAGATCTATATTTTTATTAATATTTCAGTATCTTCGATTTCCCTATACAAATCTAGCAAACATGGTAGAAAAAATGTTTCAAGTATATAATAATTAAGGAAACGCTTCAAAAGCTATCCCTTTCCGCTTATTCTTATATTTTGTCAATTGTAATCATTTACTAAATAGTAGTAATGGTCAAAGTAAAAGTACTTGCGTAATTTATAAAAAGAAAAGAGTTTAAATGTTATTGAGGTTATTTTATTAAAGAGTATGTATATATATAAACTGATATACATAAATAAGTTCCATAGAGTCAATCTTTGCTCTTTGCGATTATTTGACTACATATTAACGGCTAACATTGCCACTTTATAATGACATTTTGTATTTCACACCGAAGTTTTTTTTTTAAAGGGCCTTTGATGGAGTTTTGGCTGGACCTTTGAATGCCATGTAGTGGTCTTTATATTTTATCCATAATCCTGTGTTATTTGGCACTATATTGTGTAATGTTGGTGGTACTTTACGTAATATAGTTTGGTTCTTGTGCATAAGTGAAGTGGATCGGAAATCATACCAAGGAGCATGGATTCTGACTTGCCACAAAAACTTCCAAGAAAGTTTTAACAAGATGGCCACCATCTTGTTAGTTAATTGAAATTATATCAAGAAACTTGTAATATCGATACTCACTTGACAATGGCAGTAATAATCTACTAGATGACTGGGTGCCAAAAATAAAATAGAAGAATAGGGCCTTTGACTAAAATAAAAAAGATTGTTTTTTATAAATAATATAAATAAACACTCTCTTCAAGTGGGTATCACAAAAGGGGGATTAAATTAAAAAAATATATTCTGTTTATACTCCACATTTGCTCCACTAATTTATGTTACAGTGTATGAACGTAACAATGTATATTTAATTTAATTTAAATATGAATATCAATTTTATTTTTTTGCAGTCCTCTATATGAGCTTTAATAACATCAAACGTCACACTCCTTAAACCGAGTACATAGATTTTTCTGCACGTTTTAGTATATAGATATTATTAACATTTTTAATTTAATAAGTAAATAACGTAAGTTCTTACTTATAGTAATTTTTTTGGGATCTACAGATAACTGGCTGATTAAGCTCGTTCGTAAGGCAAAAGATCTTTTTTTTTTTTTTTTCGAACTGACTATGCTATTGACCTGGCAAGGTCTTTACAGCTTCACCGGACTACTAAGGCCGAGCGCTTAGGGCACTCATCCGATTTTGGTTTTGGGTAACATACACAAGGGTGCACGCACGCACACCTCGGCTTGGGCTGTTACCTGGAAAAAGACACGTCTGTCCTAGCTAACTATTCTAAGCTATTCATACATATATACATTTGTGAACCATACAATCGAAATTGCATCATTCACAAATGAATACGTGTATATCGGATTGAAACGAACTTAAACTATTCGATTCAGTTCGATGAGGGAAAAAAAAACAAAACCCTCCCACCATGTGTATATATGTGCACGTGTGTGAGAGAGATGATCTCATATGTCTGTTCAAGTGATGTAGGTGAGTCACTGTATCGCGAAAATAATATCAAGAGGGCTCCGCGCGGGGACGACCTAGGCTCGAGATATTATTGAGAACCGCGAAGTGTGCGGGAGCTAATAGGGATCGATTACAAAAGCGTGGGCGCAACACGCATTTTATAAGATTGAATTTAAATTTACTAACGGTGACGGCATTGAAGTCTAAAAATAGACATAACAAAAATTATTATTATTATTGAAAGGTTATTTTAGGGGAAGATAGACGTAAATACGCGATTTACTCTCTCTTATTTGAGTTATTTATTTTTAACAGCTGCGCGCGCGAGCTGTTGTAGTGTAGCCGCGATGGCTGGAAATCTATGGATTGCCGTGACGGCACCTAGTAGCGGATTACGAGAGCACTCTTCGTACGCCGAGATCTCCGAGATTTCGTGGAAAATGAGTAGTTGACCTGCGTAGTCAATACTCGATAGGGAAAAGGAGTATGCGGGGTCATCCTGTGAAGGATTAGCCGCCGGAGGTTTGGGAGTGTGCTGGGACGCGGGTTTAGGAGCCCACGGGGCCTGAGGGGCCCGGTAGGGGCGGGGGGGCGCACTAGTCGCGGGTACAGACGCTGCCGGTGCACGAGACGTGCCCGGCAGGTTCGGGAAGGCCTCTCGAGACATGAGAGGCGGAGGTCGAGGACGGGCGGGGGCAGCGGCCGTCTTAGACGGCGACGCCTGCCTGGGGTATCGAGGGCGCTTTGTGCGCGGGGCGCGGGGACATCCGCGATAATTCACGGTATGGCCCACGCCGCGGCACAGAACACAGCTCGGAGGGTCGGAGGCGTCTTTCGTGCGAGAACACTCCCTAGTGGAGTGGTCGCCGAGGCACTTAACGGACCTGGGTTTCAGGCGAGCAAAAGATCTCGGTCGAACTATCTCCGCACCAAGTAGAACGGCATTTTAAATAAAAACTTATTTACATTATATACATTTGTACGTATAAATGTTGCTTGGGCTTTAACGAAAAACTATAAAGGTTGAGTAAGGTCAGAATGAAGGCAAAAAATGTTAGTCAATTTTCCAGAATTATTTGTATCGATTGTATAAAGACTATTTTATAAAAGTATCTTTTTAGTTTGTGCACACCTACTAAATATAATAATTACCTTTAATTGTTCATGTTCTGTTCATTTTAAGCGTTTTGTTCCTTAAGTTTGGACTTCAAAATCCCATACACGACCACCTTGTAACTCTTATACGAGATTCTTCTAATAATAAAAATCTTATACCCATACATCACATACATACCATAATCTTACAAACTTGTAAGATTTTATCACGGTTTGTATCTTCAGCAGCAAGTATATGATAATGTAAATGTGGATTAAATTAATCTTTTACAATTGTTTTGTAACACAACTGTTCTTACTGAAAAATAATTTGCAATGTAATAATAATTTCCTATAGATGTATGCATCATATATATATTGTGATATCAAAGCAATATCGTAAAGATTGCAGTGAAGCTATAAAGATATTTCCATATTAATCGTTGCGGGCACAACTGTTCAACAATACAAATGGAAGTCGGGAAAGGCGACGTAACCCAGCTGTCGGGTCAAATGTCCAGCGGCTTAAAACGATGTATTCTTAGGTTGTAGGTAACAAAATCGTATTTCACAAAATACGTATAGTTGAAAAAGAGTCAAATATAAAATAATTGTATCTAAAATTAGTTTTGGTATTATAAATATATGACACTAGCTCCTTGCCCCCGACTTCGCATGGACGTTCTAAAGAAGGAAATACGGCCATTTCTTTGCTTTACAGTAAGACTATGGTTTTTTTTTCGAACTGATTATGCTATTGACTTAGTAAGGTCTTAACAGCTTTACCGGACCACTAAGGCGAGCGCTTGAGGCGGCACTAAGCCGATAAAGTAAGACTATGTAATTAAATGAAACGCTAACTAAATAAATACTACTAAACCCTAAATCTGGTACAGCTTTTATGAAGTGATGCGGTTACATACATTCGGCAAATTTCAATGCAAATTATACACATAATATAACCAGCGGGCCCGGTGGACGTTGTCTGGCCCATATAATAAAAAAAATTGATAATTTATATACCTAAATCTTCCTCATGAGTCAATTTATCTAAACCGCATGAAAATCAGTTCAGTAGTTTTTGAATTTATCGCGAACAGACAGACAGACAGACGTGGCAGAGGACTCTGTTATATAATATGTAGTCACAGTGATAAACTCCAACACCATGAAATTTGACACAGCTATGTGTTTTTTCACGGAGAAGGTTTTTATGCTATACATTTTATTAAAACTCGCTACGCTATGTGACGCTAATCTATATTTTATAACTATTAGTTTATATAGGTATTGTAATTACTATGGAATAGCGAGTGGTTGCTATTAAACCATAATTATAGAAAAGACTATCTAATTACTTCATCTGAATAATTTCCAAAAGAAAAACTTTCAGTTTTCACCATATCTAGTCTCGTGTATAGTTCAGGTTATTAGTTTTATATAATTGTATAGAAAATACGGTCTATTACGGACTACATGTATGTTCATAGTACAATATCATTACATATTATAAAATAAAGTCCCCTTCCGCGTCTGTCTGTCTGTCTGTTCGCGATAAACTCAAAAACCAATGAACGAATTTCAATGCGGTTTTTACCAATAGATAAAGCGCTAAAGGTATATAATTTGTCAAGGTTTCTTTTATAATCAGGGCGGGAAAGCGTCCACCAGTACCGCTAGTATGTATTAAATGGATTCGGATAGCAATAACATCGTTCATGAGAATTAAATACAATATGTAAACTTAACAAATCAATCAAAGGTATGGGATCATCTTTATTTAAATTAAAATTTCTGTTTCTGATATCAAAGTAATAACTTCTTATTACATTATTATAAAAATATATAAGCGGTCATTACATTTTTTTTAAATTTTGTCTATATGTTAGTTCCGGTTAGATCGATTTTCACGGGACTTTCACTGGTAGAATACTCATTTTATAAGAAGTAACGTAGACTTTATTATTTTATTAAAAATTCTAAATAATCAATAGTGTAATGAAACCTCTCAAAAACAATGTCATTTTCAAATTAAACCTACCCTTTCATGTACCACAAGGTCTTATTAATGTATCTAATATCTTTGAAGCCTTAAATATTGTTAATTAACTCGACATGCAGCAGGCTTTCAACGAGCTTAAAGGATTATCATAACCTCAACAGTGGGTATGTTAGAACGTATTTAATCACTATTGTAAGATTTGTCGGTGGCTTGTCTATGCCTAAGGCGGTTCTTCATACTAGTCCAGGTAATTAATTCGTATGTTCACAAAGTAAACTTAATAATGCGAATTATAATTAGTGAATTGTAGTTCTGAGAACATTTATGTGAAGTTTTTAAGTGTAGGAGGATGGAAGTATATGTACTTACTCCGTGTTATTACAAAAAAGTTAAATACGTATTGAATACTTGCTTTAATAAAATTTGGGAACTTTTGTATTAAATGCAGCACGTTCGCTGACCGCTGCTGGGGCAAGTTCGCGTTATCTTTTTTCGCAAGTCTAACCTAACCTAACCAAAGCAAGATGTCGAACGTCCGGCGAGCGCGGTGCATTTAATACGAAAGTACCCAAACTGTTTTAAAGCAAGTATTCAATACGTATTTAACTTTTTTGTAATAACATCGACTGTGTCGTAATAAAAGCTAAAGTAAGTGATTGATTGATCTTTATTTCTGTTTTTTAGTAATGCACACGATGTTTGTGGGCCTCGTGCCTCGTAATTTTGTTTACTTATATTTTTACCAGTAGCAATCAAGGAAGTCAAGCAAAGTCTATTATAAAGAGATGTTGTTTGTATGAGGTAGTCTTTAGATTTATTGATTCGATTCTAAAAATACTGTGTAAATAAAGATTCGTTCCCCTTAAATATAATGAGTATTTTATTGCAATTTTTTTTTCTCGAACTGATTACGCTATTGACCATGCAAGGTCTTAACTGCTTCACCGGACTACTAAGGCGAGCGCTTAAGGCACTCAGCCGATTTTATTTTGACACCTAGCTCAAGGGTGCACGGCACACCTCGACTTTGGCAGTTGCCTGATACATGCAATTCGCGACCTATCTGAGGTCTTAACAGCTGCATCGGGCTACTAAGGCGAGCGTTTAAGGCACTCAGCCGATTTTATTTTGCCAACTAGCTCAAGGATGCACGGCACACCTCGGCTTGGGCTGTTGTCTGACTCATGCAATTTGCGACTTATAAGCTAAGCTACATATTGATACTTATATGAGTTATTGAAACATATATGTGTACCAAGCATACATACCTCAACAACTGTTGAGTTGAGTATAAAGTGTTACATAATTTATCTAAACAAATTACAAGATTGTCTCTAAAAACCGACATATTCGATTCTAATTCAAATATTTATTACAGAAAAATTAAACATGCATTGCAAATGTTAAAATGAGTGTGAATTCTGATAAAGATTTCCAAAGCAAAAAGTTAAATTCTCGTTTAACTCTTTACGATATTTAAATAAGAACTCACTTTAATTAAATTACAGCTTCCACATCGAAAAGTGTACTAAAGAACTTAAGAGAGTGAAGTTTAAAGTCTTGAATTAAGCAAAAATATTTGACATCACATTTCTCATGCAGTTTACCGGTGTTTTAGTATTTGCAAATTTATTAATTTTTGCTAAATTATTGAAATTTAATAGCTAGTATGTTGATTTATTATTATTGATATTATGTTAATATTAAAAATAACTATTTTACAAATAACTAGCTGTACCCGCGACTCCGTTCGCGTGAAACCTAATGTAAAAGAACAGTGACTAATGAAATCATCTTTACTTATCTACGTTTCTCTCGTACTCAAGTCGCGTCGTCATTAAAATTACAATAACTTTTGATAGAGTGATCCGATTTTAATGAAACCAAGTTCATATGCTACTCGAGGATATGCTTTATGATTTTTTATCGTGGGCTATACATAGGTTTTATCGTGATCGCAGTGCTTTAGCAGTGATGCGTGTTCAAACAGACAGACAGACGTTACTGAAAATGATTGAAATGTATTTTTTACTTATTCAAGACATCTTTTTGGGGTGATAGGGTTTTACAGGCTGACTGTGTCGTAACCACCATGTATATGGCAAAAAAGCCCGTCATAGTGATTCGCTTCTGCGGGTCGCGTTTCGAGATCAGCCTGTGCATATCTAGTTTTTTGCAGGCCGGCATGACAACGGCGACCGGCGATGTATAGTGTGTCACTCGGTAGTCGCCATTGTTTTTGGATTGTACTGGATTTTTGGATTATCATCAGGCACAGTGCAGTCATTTTGTCGTGCTACAATAAAAAAACCTCTACAACATTTTTTTTCACTAATATCTAAAAAGTACAGACACTTTAGGTTTACATTATTATTATATGTATAGATAGATTTTAAATAGTCTTATTCATGTTATTACTTCTCTCATTTTCTCTTCTTCTTCTTCATTCATTGTAGTTCTTCTTTAGTCTTTACATTGCTTTATATTTGTAATAATGCACCGATTTGATAGTTTACCTAAATTAATCTATAAATTTGAAAGGATTAATCATAGTAAGATATAAATTCTTGATAATTTCATTTTGTTGTTGAGTTTTATGTATAATTTTACACTATGTACAAAGTTTAGTAATCTCATCTCGTATTGTACATTATTCAAGTTACAATAGACGCTTTGTGAATTTAGACACACGAGACGAGATTATAACAAATCACCGACATTATCACGTCTTATATCGTGTATGAGGCACATTTATAAAAGAGAATATTTCAGCTTGTATAAATCACTAGCTATCTCAAAGCTAGGCCCATTTAGTGCGAGACGGCAAATGAAATTGAGTTTTACCATCAGTTATATTATTATAAAGTTTAATACATAAACATAATTAAAATAAACTACTATCGTAGCCACTTCAAATTAATATTGTAGGTGGTAGAGCCATGCTGAAGCTACTAGTGGTGAGAGCGCCAGAGGTCCACCTCCCCTCTCTCCCCTTGCTCTTCCTCCCACTCCCTTCCCCCAACACAGGCTGGCAACGCACTTGCGACTCCACTGGTATTGCTGGTGATCACTTAACATCAGGTGACCCACCTGCTCGTTTGCCTCCTCTGATATAAAAAAGAATAAAAAAATATTCATGTGTTATCTTTTATTTCATAAAACAACATCATTTTTTTCTGTCTCAAAGATCGTATAAATACATTTATATTTAGCCTATATTTCTTTTGTAAAAAACTAGTATGGTGAGGCGACTAATCAATAATCCTTCAACAGTACATGTGGCTTATAATTGTAAAAATTATAAACATAAGCAATGATTACCTAATTGACACCGTGTTCGTACACCGTGTTTATGTGCGTAGGTTCGAATCCTAGGACCAGAGTCGAAACTTTCTTTGAAGGAAAGTATCGTGATAAAGCCATGGCATGGTGGTAGAGCATTTAGTACATCCACTGGCTAGCTATCACCCTTAAGATGAAAATCTAGATATCTAATCTAATGCCCCTTCCTATGACATGGGGTCCTTCAAGCGCAACGTGCAGAGATATTTACGTAGGCCGGCATGACAGCAGCGACCGGCGATGGATAGTATATCTCTCGGTGGTTGTCATTGTTTTCGGATTATACTGTGCTTACCATCAGGCACAGTACAGTTATATTGTCGACCTACAATTTAAAAAAAAAAAACTGTCGCCAAGCTGTTGGTGTGTTCCAGCACTTGAGAGCTAGCGCTCTCTAGTTTTAGTGTGTTTATTATCTTAGCTCACATGGTCTTTTAACATCCGATGTGATTGTCGCCAAACCCTAGAACCTATAATGTATGAAAAAAATCTCATTAGAATATTTGACAGAGGTATTAGTGTCTGAAATTACAATGTTATTCTTCTCAGTATCCGATACGAAATATATATAAGAGTTGTTGAGGTATGTATGCTTGGTACACATATATGTTTCAACAACTCATATATGTATAAATAGTTAGCTTAGCTTAGGTCGCGAATTGCATGTATCAGGCAATAGCCCAAGCCGAGGTGTGCCGTGCACCCTTGAACTAGTTGTCAAATAAAATCGGCTGAGTTGCTTAAGCGCTCGTCTTAGTAGTCCGGTGAAGCTGTTAAGACCTTGCCAGGTCAATAGCATAGTCAGTTCGTCAGTTATTCTTCTCGTTCTTAATAAAACGAAATTGTTGTGGCGACATTGAATATCTCGAACCTCGTACCGATTTTCATTTCAAATATCGTAAATGTGTTAGTGTCTTTAATTTCAAGAGTATATTCATCAATTATTAATAGGCTGGTATGTGGCCAACGAATCAGATCGATCGTTTAATAGAAAATATCGATTGAATCACATTGATGTTTATGATAAAGCATTCAATAAATTATTGTTCGGAGGCACAATGTTAAAGGAATATTATTTTATTTTTAAAATGAAATGTAAACACACAGAAATGTGCAATGTATTCGAGAATTATACTATTAAAGATAGATTTATTGATTGGGATTTTTTCCTGGTCATACGTTGGTTGATCGGAGCTCGTTAACCACTGAGCCATAATCTAATTCATCATAATTAACAGAAATACGGTAGATAGCATCAGTATAAATAAAATAATAAATTTACAATTGGTTAATATAGCATTAGTGATTTAGGATTTTATTTACATGACATGATGAGAAATATAATTATGTTAAAATTAGTATGTCCTTTGTCCAAACTCTTGTCTATATATATATTTACATATGTACATATTGTATTCTAAATTATCAGAACAAGGTTTGTACGAAGGAAAATCTTTGAAAAATCGTACGGAAAGGTGAAAAACAATGTTTAACCTTTTTTTTTCCTTTTTCGAACTGACTATGCTATTGACCTGGCAAGGTCTTTACAGCTTCACCGGACTACCAATGTTTAACCATTTTCCATATAAAAGAGTGTTTGAACGTGTGAGACAGAATACAGTATGGATATCTTAAAAATATTGTTAGAATTAATACATTGATTTAGTTGCCCTATACGAAATACGAGTTACTGAGGTCCATATACTTGGTAGACACATGTGTCTCACTAATTCCTATACGTATGAATAATTAGCTTAGCTTAGTTTAGCTTGATTAAATTCGCAATATTGCGTAACAGCCCAAGCCGAGGTGTGTCGTGCACCCTTGAGCTGGTTGCTAAATAAAATCGGCTAAGTACCTTCAGCGCTCGCCTTAGTAGGCCGGTGAAGGTGTAAAGACCTGTCAGGCCAATACCGTAGTCTTGGCGAAAAAAAACTCATTTTCTACATTAGCACACCCCGTGCAATGCCAGGACGGGCAGTTAGCAAGGAGTATATGATACTGTACAAATCTATGTTGCAATTTACATACATATCTGATACAAAGAAAAGCAATCTTCTATACGCAGTGGGTCCTTTATGATACGTATTAGTCATCCGTATTTTTTCAGCATGAGAAGAAAAATATACTTTCCCATCACTGTGATTTATTCAGGGGTTCAGTACGTAGCTAAGTAATCTCTAAGTAGGAGAGCAGATGGATTATACACGGAAAATATGAGTATAGCAGTATATACCTTACGTAAGTATTATAAAGATATGTTCACAAAGCAAAACCTAACGGCAAAGTACAAACTCCACGATGACAATATCTTTGAAAGCAAAGAGAGTGCACCGTCTCCGAGTCTTGATACGGCTTTATATTAAAACCTTGGGTCGGATGAAACCGCGTCGCGTTCTTAGCAATCTCGATGATTAAGCGGTGAAATGATCCCGTACTTGATAATAATGCTACATTTAAGCAATATTGTGCCTTAATCATTGTATAGAGAAAAAGTTTATTTATTTATTACAGGATACGTACAACTCAATGTTGCCTTCCCGCTGTGTCGGCTGTCCGGACGCTACATGATGCCACTATACTTATTGCATTTGATCACGATTACAATTCACGCACCAAATGATTTTTGGTATTTACTACATTTTTTTAATTCTCTCGAACAGGACATGCATATTGCTGTGGTATTATTCTTTTTCGTTATAACATACTTTCGCCAGCCGCTTTTACTTTAACTTATTTCGAGTTTTTACTTCCGTAGCAGAGACGTTTATGAAAATCGATTTAAACGCGTAATTTATATAATCGATTTATTAAAAAACGATTAATATTACTGCGAAAATCGATTATAAAAATCGATTATAATAAAATAATAATCGATTTAAATAAAAATCGATTATTTTTTAACAATCCTAGTCCATACTAGTATTATAAAGAGGTAAAGTTTGGGAGTTAGTAAAGTTGTAGGGGGTAATCTCAGGAACGTCTAGTCCGATTTGAAAACTTCTTTCAATGTTATATAGTTCATTTATCGAGGAGGGTTAAACTCATATCATCACACTAAGACCAATAGGAGCGGAGCACCATTGAAGAATGTATCCGATTTGAAAACTTCTTGCAGTGTTATATAGTTCAATTATCGAGGAAGGTTATAGGCTATATATCATCACACTAAAATCAATAGGAGCGGAGTACTAATGAAGAATGTTTCAAAATCGGGAATCTATTCCACGCGGATGAAGTCGCCGGCAGAGGCTATTCACATATAAAACAAACAAGTAATACGAAGAAATGAGATTGATTATCTCAGTAGATGAATAACGATTAAATGTTTAATGTATTACACACTTGTTCGAGTACAAGCGCATCAAGTTTAATTTGTTTTGTGTCTTTTATAATAGAATTTCACTGAAGCCACCTACAACTACGTGCGGTACAAATTACTGATTTGACATTTCCGAACTTGTATAGTTCGGAAACTTTGGTGTGATATTACTGTGAATACTGTGAAGTAAAATGAGATTCTTGTCCTTATATAAGGTCTAGGATATGTTATATTTAAATGGTAGACATAATCTTTATTTACTTTGCAGAAGGTTATGACCAGCTTGTGACGTTTATTGTAAAATTCTATAAACTTACTAGGACTATAATATTATGAATTTGATAGTGAGTTTGTTTGTTTGTTACGGTCTCACGCTTTAACTACAGTAAATATCATCATGAAATTTTGCATACACGTTGTCAGGACTACAGAAAAGAACATAAGGTACTTTTTATACCGAAATAAGTATTGTTTCTAAAGGATAGATCAAATTTACATTGAAGCGAGTGAAGTGAAGATTTCAAGCTTTTTTTTTTCGAACTGACTATGCTATTGACCTAGCAAGGTCTTAACAGCTTCACCGGACTACTAAGGCGAGCGCTTAAGGCACTCAGCCGATTTTATTTGACAACTAGTTCAAGGGTGCACAGCACACCTCGGCTTGGGCTGTTGTCTGATACATGCAATTCGCGATCTATGTAAGCTAGTCTAAGCAAAGCTAACTATTCATACATATATGAGTTGTTGAAATATATATGTGTACCAGGCATACATACCTCAACAACTCTTATATATATTATTTGGTGGAAAAGCGTAATTATATGTATCTTAGTTAATACTCTGAAAATTTCTCTATCTGTTATTAAAAAATTTGACAAAATCGATTCTGCCGTTTCTTAAACTATCTCGGACAAAACACACAATAGCTGTATTTTCAAGAGACAAAATAGTACAGGGTGTAATAATTTTTGCATATTTTATTTGAAGCGTCAAGTTTTGCTTATTTAACAGTCCGCAGGCGACAAATGAGGGATTTGTGAGTAAAAACCGTCCTACCCTCCTTTATTTGTATTTAGATGGGCGCGACAAATTATTGCCGAGTTGAAGGGAAACTCTGAGGTAACAAAGCGACATTTAAGCCGTGTTTACTTATCACCAAGCCTTGCCATGATAATTACGAATACTGAGTAAACATTCAATCGAACTATACCTTAGATTTTCAAATGTTTTTTTTAATACTTTATTTAACCACAATCTCAATTGTTGTTTAACGATGTGGCCTAAAATGGGAAACAGGTTAAACTAGTGGTACTGGCTCTCAAGTGGAGCTGCCGAAACACGCGTGTTTGCTTAGCAACATATTATTAACTTGAGAGTGGTAGTTTGTCAGGCCAGCTCAGAAAAAACCCTACCACCATACAAGAAACCCTACTATATTATAAAATGTATTATCAAATTACTTTTCAACCCCTATATTCGAAATCATCAACTTTATATGAACGTAAAATATTACCAACAGTTCGAAAAACAACCCAGTTATCAAGATGAATCGACAAGAAACTCGATCGAGTTTTTTTTTTTGTTGTAGCACGGCAAAATGACTGCACTATGCCTGATGGTAAGGACAGTACAATCCAAAAACAATGGCGACCACCGAGTGACACACTATCCATCGCCGGTCGCCGCTGTCATGCCGGCCTGCAAAAAGCTGGATATGCAAAGGCCGATCCCAAAACGCGACCCGCAGAAACGAATTTTCACCCCTTGACCCAGTCAGACTGTAAAACCCTACCACCCCGCTTTGCCATTGCCTCGTTTGTTATTCAGTAGGGTGCACGTGCAGATGAGGTTGGCTTCGGTATCTCAAGTTTTATGATGTTAATCGACACCCGTTACACCCCAAGTTTATCTTTTTAACATACATATATCCAAAATTCAATTAACTGTTTAATTTTGTAGGTGGTAGAGCCACGCTGAAGCTATTACTGGTTTCAGCATGAATAGGTCGGCTCGCCGGGAGTAGTACCAGCCTCTCATAGAAAACCGACGTGAAGTAACAGTGTTTGCATTGTTGCGTTTCGTTCGGTCAGTGAGGGCGCCGGGGGCCCACTTCCCTATCCCCCTTGTCCGTCCCCTCTCGCCCCTCCCACCCAAACACAGACTAACAACGCACTTGCGACTCTCCAGATATTGTAAGGGTCACTTAACATCAGGCGGGCTGTTCGTTTGCATCCTATGATATAAAAAAAAACTTTACAATCGTTTTTAGCGGATGGACCGAAAGATGTGTTAATTCCAGACATCACCGTCGTACACATATCAATCCACCCTATAATAATAGCCTTTCGACACCAAAACCCGTTTGAGACGGCGCGTAAAATTACAGTCCAGCAAACCGTTAATATGCTTTGAGAGTTAGTTGTAAATCCTAAAACTATTACCTAAAAAACTGGTAAATACTGGTCTTACTGAGTCTGAAACTTGGGACAAACACAACAGTTCGTCACCGTTTCTAGTATTCTAATACTGCCGGTCTTTTAGGAAATACAGCTTTTCAAAATGTTTGCGGACATACATAAAATTATCAAGAACGTATTTGGAGGATAGAGTTAAGATACTGAATTCCTTAGGTTGTACTGATTTGCGAGGTCACATATTGAGAATCTTCGACGAGTATGATTGACAACATAAACTAGCACACGAGAAGTTTCAACTCAGTCCTGGGACTGAAGATAGACTGTTTACTACTTTATAACATAACAATAAAACAACTAAAAAAGTATATATAAACTAGGCTCTGCCCACGACTTCGTTCGCGTGGAGTAATTACTTTTGGCTAACGCTAACACGCAGCGGAAGAGCTCTCAAGAGGAAAAAATACCCGATTTTGAAACATTCTTCATTGGTGCTCCGCTCCTATTGGTCTTAGCGTGATGATATATAGCCTATAACCTTCCTTGATAGATGAGCTATATAACACGGAGAGATTTTTCAAATCGGATCAGTTGTTCCTGAGATTACCCCCTACAACGTCACAACGTCATAAACTTTATCTATTTATAAAATTACTATAGATGACAAGTATAACATTTGACAATAACTTTGAGTATCCAGTATGCTTTCATTTTCGTAGTCGCCACCATAGTGTGAATGTAGGGTCATTAAAAAACAGATGCAGTACGTCTTATCCAAACAGTTAGTACCTAAGTACGGTAGTAAATCTTCGTCGACAAACATACGATAACCGTATACCGTTATGTTGTGTCAAGTGTACGAGTGTCTTTACAGGTATCCCAGTCTATATTGTCAGTATATCTTGATGGTATTCGTAAAACTTTCTCCACATTTTTGTTGATATCCGAACGAAAAAGTATAATTAAGAAAATATTTTGTAACGTGGTGGTATGTGGTAAAAATGGTGGTAGAGCCATGCTGAAACTATTACTGGTTTCACCACGAATGGGTCGGCTCGCCCGGGGTAGTACCACCCTCTCATAGAAAAGCGACGTGAAGTAACAGTGCTTGCATTGTTGCGTTTCGTTCGGTCAGTGAGAGCGCCGGAGGCCCACCTCCCCTCCCCTCTCCTCTCTCCTCTAGACCGTACCGTACCGTTACCGTAACTTATAATATACAGATTGCTCTATTCAAAAAATTTATTACATTTTACAATATTTTCCAACCTGTAAAAGGAAGATTAATTATCTATTTAATAAAATGGTAAATACCTGTCGTTATGCGCGCATCAAAAAAAAACTACTGGATAAATTTCATCATTTTTTTAAACGTTTTTTGATCCTAATATCAAAAGCAAAATAGCTTCATTTAATATGGAGTTATTACAAACCACGACTTCTATAAGCACTACTATGCGTTCCGTATGTCTGTTTTCTTGCAGTAAAGAAGCCGGGCGTACCGGACGGTGTCCTCGGCGGCGGCCTGTGTGCTCGCCGGCTCCCTACCCTGGGAGCTGGAGGCAGGAGTTCTCGCCGCCGTGTACGAGTTCACGGCGGCGAGGAAAAGAAGGGGGGAGCCTCCGGCTCCCAGGGAGGTAGAGGCGGAGAGACGGCGTCTCAGAGGAGACGCCGTCGAAAGGTGGCAGCAGGGCCTGGCGGACGAGCGGTTCGGACGGTTTACCGTAGACGCCGTCCGCCCGGTCCTGCGGGAGTGGATGTCCAGGGGCTGGGGCTCCCTGACGTTCCGACTGGTGCAGGTACTCACCGGACACGGTTGTTTCGGGTGGTACCTGTACCGGATCGCACGCAGGGAGCCGACCGCCGCCTGCCACGAGTGCGGCGCTGTCGAAGATACCGCGCAGCACACTCTGTCTCAGTGTGCTGCGTGGGGGGTGCAGCGCCGCAGTCTGGCGGCGGTCGTGGGAACGGACTTATCGCTGCCGAGCGTGGTTTCGGCCATGCTCAGCAGCGAACAGGCTTGGCGAGCGATGGCCTCCTTCTGCGAGGAGGTCGTTTCGCAGAAGGAGGAGGCGGAGAGGGCCCGCGAGGCAGACCCGCTGAGTGGCCGTCTCCGCCAAAGAAGGACAGGCAGGAGGAGAAGGCGCTTCGCCCAACTCCTCCTGCCACCATAGCCGGACCTGAGGGGATGGGCCGGGGGGCCCATCTCCTCATTGCACAGGTCCGGCGGACGAGGGGGGGCAGCCGGTGTGTACCCGGTCTGTCCCTCTATAGGTAGGAGCCCGGCGGTCACCTTCCGCCGGGCGGACCGTGGGGGCGGCTCTACAAGGTTGATTAGCTTGTACGATCCCTTGCCGCCCCCACAAAACGGTCTGTCGGTACACCGTGGGGTTTTAGTCCGTGCGACTCGGACATAACCCACCCTCTCCCCCGGGAGGGTGGCGTATCCATAAGGGATTTCCCCACGTTAAAAAAAAAAAAAAGGAAAGAAGTGGACAAGCAGTATGGCGCATATGTTTTTTTTGTCGTATCGTATAATAAATATATAATTAAGATAGTAAACAATGCAGACAAAGCCACGGGTATCAGCTAGTATATTAATTTTTGTAATGAGATTTAAACAGATGATCTCGAAAATTCTTATACATATGAATAACTAGCTAGCTTAGTTTACCTTAGACAAATTAGCGGTGTTTTTTTTTTATTTTAATTTTTTTATATCATAGCAGGCAAACGAACCGGTGGGTCACCTGATGTTAAGTGATCACCACCGTCCATAGACACTTGCAACACCAGAGAAGTCGCAAGTGCGTTGCCAGCCTGTGTTTGGGGGGCGGGATGAGGGGGAGGGGGAGAGGGGACATGGAAGGGGGAAGGGAAGTGGGCCAAGACAGGAAGCCCAAGACGAGGTTCAGTTATTTTGGAACCTTAGTTTGTTGCCAAGCGGCGAATTGCTTAATAGTCCGGCGTAGCTTTGAAGACCCGTCAGGCTGATAGCGTAGTAAGTTCGAAAAACTTAAATTAGATTTAGTATGACACATTATACTTTAGAGGTTCTCCATAAGAGGTACATTATATTCTTATCTTTAGATATAAAACTTTTACAATAATGTATTCATTTTCACTTGAATAAACACTTACAACAAAATTTATAACACTGTGCTCAAATAAAAAAAAATACTTTTATTTCTTCTAATAAACCATTAAAACTTCAATTTAGATAAGCAATTTTAAGTTAACGTAAATAAATAACGTATTTTCGAAATTCGAACAACTTTAATTATTTTTTTAATTTATATAAAAGCTTTTACATTCTTAACGGGCTTCTATTGTGGGCCCATCGAGTAACTGGCGTCTTATCAGCCAATGAATGGATTAACATTAATCGAAGCCTTTGTTTTACTTTTTATCTAATAAACCCGTTGTAGTTTTATACAAAACGACTATTATTTGCTTATAATCGACTTTTTTAAATAATAGCTACACGTTTATAACTTTCATATAAACTTGGCAGCGCTTGATTTCTCCAACATAATTATCTCAACGAACAAAAGAAAACTTAAAAAGATACAACGTCTCGTGTTAATTTTTACACGCTTCAATATTTGGTACTGAATACCGTTATAGGTAGCCCACACACATGTATTAATCGGAAAATTATGAACAAATTAAAAGAAATCGACACTTTATTGAATACATATATAAGATATAGTAATACAATATTTTACTTGCACTGCTTTATTTTCCCTACGAATGCTCATTGTTAAAGATCACTATTGCCATTAATTATTAATTAGGTAGTTGTTTCGTAGTACAAGTTTGTGTTCTTTGTTGAATATTTTTATTTCAAAAAGGTCCCGTAGTTAAAATTTTCTAAACAGTTTTTGTGACATCTATATTCTACATTTTTATTTATAATCTGTAAGAATAGTAGAATTAAGGGTTTCATAAAATAAATACATCCAAAATAATATCATCATATATATACGTGAAGCCAAAACTTTGTATCCCTTTTTAAGAGAAATGCGCGAACGCGAACGGATGAACGTGATATTTGGGATAGTTAAAGTTTATATAGAGGAGAAGTGCAGAAGCTATTTTTTTAATATAAAATGCATTGCAAGTATATTTAAAAAAATTGACAAAAGATACTTTGTAAAATATAAAAAAGAAAATTTGTTTGCTCGTGAAAGTAATCCATGACATAGATCTCCGCGGTTTCAGTGATGCAGTTCAACTTGATATAGCAATTATATTTAGTACAGTTGATGATGAATTTTGAACAAAAATGAATTCATTTTCAACAGTTAATGGTAGTATTAAAACATCTTTGTTTTGGATTGATAATTTGATTCTATTGTGTATTCCATTACTGCATATCACTATTTCTCATAATGTACAACAGACTAAATTTAATTCAATATCCTCCAGAAATACCACCCACCCATGGTGTCCTGTAAAATTAAATGAAAATCGTGTCATGAGTTGCGATAAATTACTTTATTTTCGTAAAGTTATGTTTAATTAGAATTCGAGAGCCTTACTACCTTATGTAACCGTATGTCTTTTGGTTCAAATTTATAATTAATTTTCATTTAGATATAGTTATTTTTTATGTATATAATTTTTTTTTTAAGTGGCGAATAATTGAGTAGCCATGTTGAAAACCTTTGATTATTGACAAAATAACCCTAATAAGGTTCAAACTTAATCAAAATCAATGAACTATGGTCGAATGTGGACCACTGGGCGCTCACTAGTTCGTAATTAATACATAAAATATATAAACTAAGTTAATAATAGTTTTTGTTCAAACCCAACAAAATCCACTTTACTTGACCTATAAAATTACTGATGGAGTACTTTCCACGAACGGACCACGGTTATAGAGAGATGGGTATTTGGTAATATAACACATCGTCAGACCTGCCTGTAAATTTACTATTGTGTAAGCAATCAGGGTGACGAGATGTGCATGTGATCGCGAAACGCAAGACACATGCGAGTCCCTATGATAAGATTTCCACTTATAAGTATAATGGCGGCAATCGAGTTACCTTCGACCTTTAGACTGAACTTTCGCCATTTCCTCGTCACTTCTTCTGTAGAGCGTAACGCGTGTAAGTGAAGCTGGTTTAGTTATTTCGAGAAAACTCGACGGATGCGTGGCATCATGTGTCGTAACGTTTACTGAAATACAAAGAAATTATAATTTAAAAAAATCGTATCTTTAATCACTACATATAACAAAGTCCTTTGCCTCGTCTGTCTGTCTGTTCGCGATAAACTTAATAATTGCTGAACAGATTTTCATGATATTCACCAGTAGATAAAGTGATTGATGAAGAGTTTGGTATATAATTTGTCGAAGTTCCTTTTTCATTGTCAGGGCGGCACCACGTCTGCCGGGCCCGCTAGTTTAATAAAATAATCATTATTATTACATAGAATAAAACAAAGTCCCCTACCGCGTCAGTCTGTCAGTCTGTTCGCGATATACTCAAAAACTACTGAACGGATTTTCACGCTGTTTTCAACAGTGGATAAAGTTATTCATGTTGAAAGTTTTGGTATATAATTTTTCAAGGTTTCTTTTATTATCAGGGTGGGAAAGCGTCCACCAGTCCCGCTAGTATGTATTAAATGGATTCGGATAACAATAACATCGTTCATGAGAGTTAGATACTATCTGTAAACTTAACAAATCAATCAAATATATGGAATTTATAATCAGGGAGGGACATTGTCTGCCGGGCCCGCTAGTATTCAATAAAATAAATATAAAACATTACTCATAAATCAGAATATGTACACCACACCTTTTATATCTTTGTTTAGCTCATTAATCAGTGAATGGATGTAAGTGATCTCTTTAATGACTGCAGATAAAATACCTTCGGTTTTAAATCTTGCTTTCAACAACCGCTAAATCAAGATGTCTTCAGTTAAATTACTTCAAATGGACTAATCTCATTTTAGACTCTCCCTAATCATTTTCCGCCGTGTTTTTTAAGTGTATGCTCAGAAAATGTATGTAATTAATCTATGCTGCCCAATTCCATTTTTGTTTATTGCTAATGACAAATGTCACAAGTCCATTATAAGCCAACCCAAGACCCACTCAAAATTTGAACCTACGCCTGTTAGAGTTATGTATAATAACAATAGTTACATAAGTACTGTTAATGTTGACACAACAACAAAAAGGAAGCAAAGCGAAATAAGTATGTAACTATTTATATTTCCATACAAAATTCCCACGACTCTTCGGGGCTGGGTAAACTTTTTAAGGCGATTTCAAAGCGGAGGTGTTTTGTCATTATAATTAAAGTAATATTAAACTGAAATGTGACAACATCTTCACGTATCCATTACAGTTCTAGGCTTTCAATTGGTTTTGTTAATGTATATTTTGAATTTAGGAAACTATAATAACATCGTGTATATTATTATTATATGCCTATATAACTTTTTGTTATAGATCATTATCGATGCCATGCTGATTCTACTTTTGTGCGTCTCTTACTATTTCTATTTTGTTACAAATGTAGTACACTAGTAGCGATGAAATGTGTGAAACAGTTTCACCGTAATATGTTGTACAGACGAGTAATTATGTTGAACCATAATCTGCTGTTTGACAATGTTTCTTATTATGTAATTAAACACACAGTTCCGTTTTACATTACATTTTAAATTAAGTTGTGTATCTATTTCATATAAATAGATCGTTACAATGTTTTAATAATTAAATTAAGACCTAATAATATATCGCTTCGTTTATACATAACTTTTATTTTATTTTACTATCGTGGCATATAACAAGTTTTGATATATTAGAAGATTTTTTAAAATTAGGAATTTAATAAAAGAAAAAATAATAAACAATAACGTATTTAGAAATGAAGCGTAGACAATGACGTAATCATTCGAATTGTGGCGTAAAACGAGGTTTTAATACTAGAAGACAAACAAAGAAATAGGAAAGTAGCAACCTGTAATACAAATAAGGCGGTATTCATTTTTAATCTAGTCTATTCAATACCGTTAACAGATGTCTCCCCGAGATGTTCAGGATAGTAAATACGAGCAACATTATCTTAATTATCAATAAAATCTATTTCAATAAAATTCTAGATATAATTTTAAAAAAATGTGATTATTAACAGAATATTACTAAGAGAGAACACTAAAGGAGAACCTCGTGATTTCCCAAGAGAAATCTCGCAAACAGTTTCGGAATTTTTGCGTAGATATATACACGAGGTTTGTAGTTAAGCGTAAATTATCTTTAAAAAGTAAAAGAGTTTCTCATGTAAGTGTTCTCGAGGCGAACGCAAGAGGTTGACGTCCCCGTGTTTTGTCGAGTGCTATTGACTCGATATCATGGGAATTTTTACACAATCTAACAGTCTTGTTAAGAAATATAACGATCATTTTCAAGTACGCACTCACCTGGAATTCCGTGCCAGGCTTAGGGTTAGTACTTGTTGAGAATCAGGGGTTAGAGTTTTTGTAAGCTCACTATTTATTATCTACTAGCTGTGTAGCTACTCCGTCCGTGTGGAAACCTAATGTAAAAAAACACTAATAAAATCATCTGAATGTATTAAGTCCATTTACTTATCTACTTTTCTCTCGTACTTAAGTCGCGTCGTCATTAAAATTATTATAACTTTTGATAGACTGAATCGATTTTAATGAAACCTAGACTAATGTAACTCGCAAATATACTTTATGATTATCTTGAAGAGGTTTTATCATATATTTTTTTAAATTGTAGCACGGCAAAGTGACTGCACTCTGCCTGATGGTAAGCATAGTACAGTCTAAAAACAATGGCGACCACCGAGTGACGCACTATCCATCGTCGATCGCCGCTGTCATGCCGGCCAGCGACTAGCTGGATATGCACAGGCTGATCCCGAAACGCGACCCGTAGAAGCGAATCACTATGACGGGCTTTTTTGCCATATGCATGGTGGTCGCGACCCAGTCAGGCTGAACGCAGTATTTTAGCAGTGATGCGTGCTTATACAAACATACAGGCAGATAGACAGACAGAGATTTTTAAAATTGATTAAAATGTGCTTATTATGGTGGTAGAGCCACGCTGAAACTATTACTGGTTTCAGCACGAATGGGCCGGTAGTACCACCCTCTCATAGAAAACCGACGTGAAGTAACAGTGCTTGCATTGTTGCGTTTCTTTCGGTCAGTGAGAGCGCCGGAAGCCCACCTCCCCTCCCCCTCCTCGTTTCTTTCCCTCTCCCTCCCTTAATTCTTTCCCCCAAAGGGTGGCAACGCACTAGCAACTCCTCTGGTGTTATTAGTAACCATGGACGGTGGTGATCACTTAACATCAGGTGACGTATTATCTGTGACGTAGTAATTTATTAATTAAGTACTTTGACTTATATTTGAAATGCGAGATTATCGTATATACATTTTAAAGATTTGGTTCTTATTATGATATAATTACTTTTACAAATAATCACTTTAGGTTTTAAACATTTTATGGCGCGTGTGTTTAATGCATATTATTGAATTATTAGACTTTTATTACATTATTTTACTAGAAATCTATAGCGTTCTATGCATTAACATACAAATATGTTTATATCGAATTTGTTTTAAGAATAAAAGAAATGAATTAAGTTAAAAAACGTAGGACAGAATCATACCTAAATTCCTAATCTAACGTAGAAATGTTTTCTTTTTTCAGTGCTCTTATCATCCTCTTCCTTGTAAATTTAATCTAAAGAGATCGTTACATTTAATTCTATTACGTCGTGTTTAATCATTCGTTCCGCTGCGACATTACCATATCTCAGTTGACAAATTCCTGAAGCTATTCTAATTTAAGCTCTAAATTATTTCTCGTTTCGTTTCATGAGTCAGTAACATGGTCGACCGTCGGTTATTATTTAAGCACGTGCGTGAGAATGTACAAGGTTGTAGTAATAAAGTTTTTCGCACGCTATAACATTTTTCCAGTCTATGCAACAACAAACTCCCCTAATAAGATAAATTACCATATAATTATCCCATAAATTAAATCTACATAAATAATTTTATTTATATAGATTTAACTCTATTATTTAATAGAGTTCTTCTACTGTTGTGTACGTAATAAGTACAGGATAAAAAAATAAATTTACTCACGAAAGACTTCGTCCTTATCCAAAAAATGAATTATCACCATATCTTAATTTATTATAAAGTAATTAGATTAAAAAAACTACGATTTTTGCATGCACTACGTGTTCATCGATGTGTGAACTAGAGCAAGCGGTGTGGCGCGCATGAGCAGGACAACGCAGATGAAGTCGCTGGTATCAGCTAGTATATAATAACTAAGTTCACAAAATTATCATTTGTTGATTTTTCTAAGAAATATTTTGAAACAATACGTACAAATATATACTAAAGATTTGACCAAAAACAAGCCTTTGATTATAAAAATGGCAAGTAAAGTTATAAGTGCGCAAATGATGAACAAACAAATCGAGAGACGTTAACTTTTATAATATGTAAAAATAATAATTAAATAAAGAGTCATTTCTATAAAGAGACTTAATAACAACAAAACATAACCTACAACTCTTAGACTGCACATAACCTCTTCTAAAAGAGAAATATTTTTTTGTTATTCTCTGAAACAAATAAAGACACTCTCAAATAGTATTGATTGTTTTTCACTTATTCGATTATACAGTTATTATACATATTATATGTTATTTTTCCCGTTAGTTCAGAGAATTATGGGAGAGAATTTATTTTCATGTGTTTGACAAGATACGTTTACGACACATACATAGTAACTTATGGCAATCGCATGTCTGGTACTCGTTCCATTTTACGAAACTTTGTTGTTTGCCAGTAGCAAATTCTCTGGATATTTATTACCTTAATCACCAAAAAATAGAGTTACACATTAACATGCGGCAATAAAAACTACCAACAAAGTAGCAACATCTTTTTTCTGACAGTAGTAATGCAAATACTATTGATTGAAGCAGAAATCATCAAACGCATTTGATATTTTACGATTACAAAACTGAAGTGAGTACGTTTTTATCCCAGCGAAAAGGCCTTATCGAATATTTTAAAATGTCTATGAAATTTTGAAAAATATCAAATTTTATGAGAATTCATAAGTTTCAATTACGTATTTTTTCCTATGAGGTATTAGTATATATATGTATAGTCTAAGAAATAAGATTTTTAACTAAAATCATTACATTAAAAAAAACTCTATAAAAGTTTTAATGAGTTCATTCTTACAACTCTAGCTCTCCAATAAAAATTCTTCAGCTTTAAATCTGAATAAGATCTTTTTCCTAACATTTACATATATAAATTATCGGTTACAATAAAATTTGTGTCGTGACTTCAACTAAATATAATAATACACTTGTCATAAATACTCCGTTTTCATCGTTAAAATCTGATGGTTTTTTTATAGCTGACAAATGAGAATTCATGAGATCTTCTCACAGGGATGAATTTCATTATGTCAACATATATTACTTTATGGGAAAAGATTCTAGAGTAGTTTAATATCTTTGCAATTGAGTATTGGATAAGTCCCACATATGATCTTAATTATATTATGATTTCAGTTAAACTGTAGTATACATATTACATTTCCACATTCCAAATCCTCCTATAGATTTATAGATAATTATCAATTAATAGTATATCTTTCAATAAAAAAACATTTGTATGTTATTTAAACCATTGCATTACTTTTATTACTAAAACGTATTTTTATAAAAGTACTAACGTACCTGGCCGACGTTATCCTGCCTTGATAGTAAAAATAAATTCTAAAAGTCGACCGCAGCGCCACCTACCGGATCCAATTATGAATCTAAACCATTCTCGGATCCACTGGAACACGCACACAAAGTTTCATAAAAATCGGTCCAGCCGTTTAGGAGGAGTTCAGTTACATACACTTATATATATCATTGGAGGCACAGGAACAGATGGGTCACCTGATGTTAAGTGATCACCACCGTCCATAGACACTTGCAACACCAGGGGAGTTGCAAGTGCGTTGCCAGCCTGTTTTAGGAGGGGGAGAAGGGAAGGGAGAAGGGGAGGGGAGGTGGGCCTACGGCGCTCTCACTGACCGAACGAAACGCAACAATGCAAGCACTGTTACTTCACGTCGGCTTTCTGTGAGAGGGTGGTACTACTCCGGGCGAGCCGACCCATTCATACTGAAACCAGTAATAACTTCAGAGTGGTGCAACCACATATAAAAAGACAGACACGTACCGAAGAAATTTATATATAAAAGAACATGCATGAAGCAATAGAATTTCATTAGCATTAATGAGCGGTCCGCATAAACACAAGTAATCGATATTGAAATGTAGGTAAATGTAATAGAGTTTAATTATATGACCAACAAAGTACTTAACTTACTTAACTAGTCTAAGTCTAACCTATTTAGACACACCGGTTATGACCACGAGTCAAGTTTTCTGTTCCACACTGTCGTATTCAATAAATAGTATTTCGGTTTTACATTATCTATAATCAGTTATGCCCTCTAAATTTCATTAATAAAATAGTCCGGTGAAGCTGTGAAGACCCTGCCGGGTCAATAGCGTAGTCAGTTCGAGAAAGAAAAAAAAAAAAACAATAGAATCTTAAAGATAAAAATTAAGTTACCTAAATAAAATTTTATATTTTTGACGACACAAAACGCCTTATTTATGTGACCTGATAAAATAGAAGTTTATAGCGAAATCTTGGTAATATTTATTACAATTCAGCAATAAACATCTTAAAGCCATTCTTCATCTTACTTATCCGGGTTATTCAGGAATTTCGTTCCATCTATTTCATTGCAAATTTGTCATAAAATAACAATATTGGTTCTACGATTGACGTTATTTTGTTCATGAATGTGATGATATTTTGTACGTATAAAAATAGCTTTAAAAATATATATTTACTTGAAAGTCTTCTAAAATTGTATGTAAGAACATATTTCATTCTAGATTTGATAGTCTAACTTACATTAGAAGTTTTAACATATGAGTAATAATAATAAAGATAGGTTTTTTTTTTTCGAACTGTCTATGCTATTGACCTGGCAAGGTCTTTACAGCTTCACCGGACTACTATAAAGATAGGATTTGGCAGAGCTTACAGTATAATAAATGCGTGCTATTACGTAGCTGTAGCGTGGCTACTCTATATATATATATATATATTTTAGTTTATTGGTCTACAAAACTGACTACAATCAAGTTACATACATAATTTAGTAGTATAGAAAAACCATGTTATGATTGTACTCTTCTAGATGTAGACACAGCATGCATATAAAATATAGAGAACAGACATTAGGCGGTACATAAACAAAATAAATATATCATACAACTAACAACCTAGAAATTACATTATTTAAGTGATTTAAGAGTATATTATTACATATATTCACATCAATCTTGTTGAAACCGTTTTAAACTATTTTCTAATTTTATCTGGTTAACCATTATAATTTTAACATTACATATGTAGTCCTCTAACCACGTCTGTCTGTCTGTTCGCGATAAACTCAAAAACCACTGAATGGATTTTCAAACCGATTTCACCAGTAGGTAAAGTGGTTCACGAGGAAGGTTTAGGTATATAATTTGTCAAGGTTTTCTGAAGTTATACTTCTTTTGGCGCGTTAGGGATAAATGATGAGAGTAAATTTTTACGAAACGCGCGCACACCGTCATGAAAATCGACACCCTGAAGTTAGCTATATTCGACATTTTGTTTCTTTGTATTAAAACTTTCAATACCTTTTTTCTATTGTTAGTGTCGTTTTTTCTACAAACGTAGAATAAGGCGAAGGCTAAAATTTTTGAAAAGATTTTTATCTTGTTACGCCAAAGAAGTACTTCTAATGCTTGTACATAAGTACACACACACTTTTTTTATCAGGACGGGATAACGTCCGCCGGACACACTAGCCTCATTATATTTGCAGATTTTATGTATCTAAAACAGTCCATCAAAATGTTTTTCTTGTAGGGGAAAATTATGTACGATATAAATAATGTAGTATATAAATACTCTTTGGATACTGCTTGTGCTATTATACAACGGTAAAGATAAATATCTATTGAATTAATGAAAATAATTTGAATTTTAACGACTGATTACACTGCCTCCTATGTGATATTATGAATGCAAATGTGGGTTTGACTATTTATTTGTTTGTTACGATTTAACACGTTAACTATTCAACTGCTCGATGTGAAATTTTGCATACACTTTGATAAGATTAGGTACTGAAAAGGACATCAGAATCTTTAACTCAGAAAAAAGTACCGAGATTAAACCAAATTTATATTAACATGAAGCCACAAGCAAAAGCTATTTAATAACATTGTCAGTTACTGTATAAAATTGAAACATAATTTATTTAGTAATCCAATGCTTTCCGAAGGTAAGCTATTATTTTTTACGGTCCTTTTCTTGGCTGCCGTTTTCTTAACTCTATAGTCGTTTTATACCAATTTTATTAGGCATTCGGTTTTTACTAAGATAAAAATGATATCAATATAAATTAAATAGACAAGAAAAATTATAGATAATTTGGAACTACAATTTCTTTGTTTGGCTATTTGAATAAAAATACAATGATATAGTTTATTAAAATACTTTCGGTTTGTAATATATGTGTGTCAGTCAAGTGATTAAGGGATATAAAAACTATGCATCTCATTGGGCTTCAATATATCATTACATATAATAAAACGAAGTCCTCTGCCGCGTTTGTCTGTATGCCTGTTCGCGATAAACTAGAAAACTACTGCACGGATTTTTATGCGGTTTTCACCAATAGATGACGTGATTCGTGAGGAAGGTTTCGGTATATAATTGATCAAGGTTTTCTTTACTATCGCGGTGACAACGTCCTCCGTTCCCGCTAGTTTATTTATATAACTAAACTAACAAATGAGTGGTATACTTTAATTACCACAAAACACAGTATATGCGGTTGTATATTATATACATAACAAAACCGATTCATCAACGAGCACGAAATGAAAGGATATTTTATGACGGTTATGTAAATTATGCCGCGGCCCGGTTGCGGCTTCACGTCAAAGAGTCAACCATCGGTTAGCGAATACACAAATTAACATTGTTGTTTTATTTGTACATCACTCCACGGCATTTACTGTCTGTCACACTCAAACATCGGTGCATTTTTATCCCATAAAATTTTTCACTTCTAAATTCTTTTACAAAGGTAACAAATTCCTCCTTCCTATGACATGGGGTCCTTTAAGCGCAACGTGAAGAGATACTTACGGAGGCCGGCACGACAACGGCGACCAGCGATGGATAGTATGTCTCTCAGTGGTCGCCATTGTACTGTGGATTGTACTGTGCTTACCATTAGGCACAGTACAGTCACTTTGCCGAGCTGCAATAAAAAAAAAACAAGAACTTAATAAGATATTTTTATACCATAATAATTGCTTAAACGTATGTAATTATTATTTTTATGTAAGAAAAGGTAAATGGGAATACAGATTGAAATAGTATTATAACACTGAACCCATTATTTTGTCGGATAATGAACTTTTATAACGCATATCGTCCCGTTAATTATCTGTGAAATAGCACAATTACGTTAAATTAGTTTTATTAAATACTTTTTACATCAATCCCGATAAAACCCTCAGCTGGATAGTACAGAGTTATAGTAACATACTAATAAGATCTTTGTTACCTAACAAACGAACTACTTGCGCACGAACTGGCTACAGAATCCGCTGTAAAGGAAAGACTTGTTCCTATTTCCTACAGTCAGTTTCTCGAAAGCCTGATAAGCTAAGAGACATCAATAAAAAACATGTAAATGACATAAAGAGAAAACTCTCAACACAGACCTGTATATGTAATACGATAATGATACCGAAATGTACTTAGAACCTTTTTCTTTACAACCTACTTATTTACTCTCGGAAGTAATATTATTCCATTACCATTGTAATTGGTAAATACTGTGAAAAATAAAGTAAGAATGAAGTCATAATCATAAAATAATATTTCTTTAAGATTTACTTATTTTCAAATGTATTATTTGATTCAATAAAATAGCAATGTAACATCTGGCTTATTTAAGAATTTACTTCTGTGGCTGTTATTATGCCCTGCAAGACCACCCTCCCAACACCCTTCGCATAGCAGTCGAGGGTGCGATTGGGAAAGCGATATCGCGCCGAGAAAGTTATTTTTTTGTATCGTCTAGGGGAAATTAAAGTCATGTATTTGATGTGAAAATAAAATAAAAATTATTCCTCGCTTGAAACTTTGTTATTGGTAGGTATGATCACACAAGTTATGAACACGACTAAGATACTTTTTAGTCTCATAATCATTTTTTTTTTTCGAATTGACTACGCTATTGACCTAGCAAGGTCTTAACAGCTTCACCGGACTACTAAGGCGAGCGCTTAAGGCACTCAGCCGATTTTATTTTGACAACTAGTTCAAGGGTGCGCGGCACACCTCGGCTTGGGCTGTTGCCTGATACATGCAATTCGCGACCTATCCGAGCTAACCTAAGCTAAGCTAACTATTCGTACATATATGAGTTGTCGAAACATATAGTCTCATTATGTTTAGGTCTTACTGTTAATGTACTAATTATTTTTACTATATCGGGTGTTATAAAGTAATCGCGCGTATAAAAGGTTCGGAATCTAATTCCATAATATGGAGTGGCCATTAAAGATTTTAATAGGATATAAGTATCCAATTAGTCGATAGATATAATCTTAGTGCTTCGATAACCATCTTTAATATATATTTTTTACAACCGATGAACCAAGGAAAATAGCTTTAGTACAAAAGACGCAATTACTCCGTAATAAATGAATCTATTTTACTATTACATTTTAAAAGGAATCTCTTTAATTTCAAGCAAAATTGTCATTTTTCATCTTGATAACGATCGCACGTATTGTAACGTATCGTCGTATGGGGTTGAAACTTGAAAGAATGAGAAAATTTTCTTTGTTCTAGTGCATCACATGTTAAAGCTTTTTATTACGATTCCTCCCCTTCTTATATAGATGTGCTACGTGTCTGAACAGCGTCGTTTCTTTGCAAATGAAGCTATTCCTCTGCATACTGGGAATTTACTACTGAAAACTGTACCTGAGATCAGAATAACAAATAACGAAGTTTTTCTTCTTTGTTCAAAGTAAGGGACTAAAAACGTAATCGATTCTTTTCCGCAAAATATAATTCGATTTTATCGTACGTAATAAAAAAAATCAAGGAGAGCTAAAAACTGCATTTTTTTTTATAAACATGTAAATACTTAAAAATCTTTCAAGGCTTGTAGTCCGGTGAAGCTGTTAAGACCTGGCTAGGTCAATGTCAGTTCGAAAAAAAAAAAAAACTTTCAAGGCTTAAGAGCAATTTAGAACAAGTTTTAACTAAAACTATCAATTCCACGTATGTTAATTAAAATCAATAGTAATATACTTTATAACAGGTATACCGTTTAAGAATCATAAGTAGGTATCATTATGTATTCACTGAAGTGTATACCAGAAACGTGACATAAATTCTGGGCTCAATAAACGAAACGGGCGTAAAGGTCGTGCCGCAGTCTGCGTGACGAGAACTCATCCATCATGAGCTCGAGAGGACTCTCGCCTTCACTTATTGCCTTTTAATCTTATTTATCAACAATCCTCATACCCTTTTATTTAAAATACAAATAATAAAAATCATGAAATAAAGACTATGTAATATCTATTACAATATAGTGCTCTGAGTATTTGATATTTACTTATTGTCAATATGTAATTTATAATGCAACTTAACGTATAATTTTGCTTCGTTATTTAGTGCATGTACAGACGACGACGATTTTTTTTAATGCCATAAGTGGCAAACGAACAGGTGGGTCACCTGCTGTTAAGTGATCACCACCGTCCAAGGACACTAACAACACCAGAAGAGTTGCAAGTGCGTTGCCACCCTTTGGGGGAAGGGATTAGGGGAGGGAGAGGGAGAGGTGGAGTGGAGAGGGGAGGGGAGGTGGACCTCCGGCGCTCTCACTAGCTGAACGAAACGCAACAATGCAAGAACTGTTACTTCACATCAGTGTTCTGTGAGAGGGTAGTACTACCCCAGACGAGCCGACACATTCATGCTGAAACCAGTAATAATTTCATTTGGCACTCGGCCGGTTACTCCCCAACGTGGGGGGGCCGGGCGCCGGGTGCCGCCGACTCTACATGGGAGTCGTGCGGGCGATGGCCTCCTACGGGGCACCAGTCTAGGCTGATGCCCTCGGTGCCGCCAACGTGCGTGCGCTCCGCAATGCGCAGCGCACGGTGGCACTGAGGGCAATCCGGGCGTACCGGACGGTGTCCTCGGCGGCGGCCTTCACGCTCGCCGGCTCCCTGCCCTGGGAGCTGGAGGCAGGAGTTCTCGCCGCCGTGTACGAGTTCATGGCGGCGAGGAAACGAAGGGGGGAGCCTCCGGCTCCCAGGGAGGTAGAGGCGGAGAGACGGCGTCTCAGGGGGGACGCCGTCGAAAGGTGGCAGCAGGACCTGGCGGACGAGCGATTCGGGCGGTTCACAGTGGACGCCGTCCGCCCGGTCCTGCGGGAGTGGACTGCCAGGGAGTGGGGCTCCCTGACGTTCCGACTGGTGCAGGTACTCACCGGACACGGTTGTTTCGGGTGGTACCTGCACCGGATCGCACGCAGGGAGCCGACGGCCGCCTGCCACGAGTGCGGCGCTGAGGAAGATACCGCGCAGCACACGCTGTCTGAGTGTGCTGCGTGGGGGGAGCAGCGCCGCATCCTGGCGGCGGCCGTGGGAACGGACTTATCGCTGCCGAGCGTGGTTTCGGCCATGCTCGGCAGCGAACAGGCTTGGCGAGCGATGGCCTCCTTCTGCGAGGAGGTCATCTCGCAGAAGGAGGAGGCGGAGAGGGCCCGCGAGGCAGACCCTCAAAGTGGCCGTCTCCGCCAAAGGAGGACAGGCAGGAGGAGAAGGCGCTTCGCCCAACTCCTCCTGCCACCGTAGCCAGACCTGAGGGGATGGACCGGGGGGCCCATCTCCTCATTGCACGGGTCCGGCGGACGAGGGGGGGCAGCCGGTGTGTACCTGGTCTGTCCCTCTATAGGTAGGAGCTCGGCGGTCACCTTCCGCCGGGCGGACCGTGGGGGCGGCTCTACAAGGTTGATTAGCTCGAACGATCCCTTGCCGCCCCCACAAAACGGTCTGTCGGTACACCGTGGGGTTTTAGTCCGTGCGACTCGGACATAACCCACCCTCTCCCCCGGGAGGGTGGCGTATCCATAAGGGATTTCCCCACGTAAAAAAAAAAAAAAGTAATAATTTCAATCGATTGAATATTCTTCCCATAAACGTATTTACATGATGCTCATCTCCAGTGCTCAGACTTACGAGTGGCTAAGTACGTAATTGACATCTTATTACGTAAGTTACAAATGCAGTAGGAACTTGGAATAGTGCCAACATTATACTTTGTCGTGAAGTTCATCATGTCAAAATACGAAAATAGAGTAGATACTCATTTAACGTATTTCTTCAGTTTCGTTTATATCGATAACAAATTTATATTGCTTATTTTTTGTTTCAGGAACTGTGCTGACCGTCGAGGTCCATTTCGAAAACAAAGATAGTGGATTCTTTCTAAAGCATACACCGAGATGGAATGGAGCCGGTCCTCCTCCCGAGCCGATGGGTACGGCCTTGCCCGGAGCATTACTATCACTCGATCGATTCACTGTACTCCAAGGCTCTGCGCCAGCGTCAGTGCGGGCCACATACGGACCATTCTCTACGAAACAAACCGTACCGGCGCGTTACGCAGTACCTGATCCCTTAGAACCACCGCGAAGGAATGCTTCATTACTGGAATTACAAGAAGCAACAGCACACAGGCTTGACGTATCCGCCCATTTGGTATTTCGAGAACTTCCTCGTGACGCTCCTGTATTACGCGTACTCTTTCATACCGGTGGAGAAGGTGGTGCTCGCAGAGCCGCTACACGACCCCGTCGTGTTTGCATAACTTTACATGCGAATTTGGGATCGAAAAGTTTGGTTGCTACTTGTGGCCCCGAAGGTGAGGAAGGAGCTTGTTTAGCAGAACTGACTATACCAGCTGCATGGTGGCCAGCAGACGGTAAAGGCAAAAGACCTCCGAGGACAGTGCGACTCGCTTATAGCGCAACAGAAGCTAGCGGTGGAGATTCAGGAGAAGATTCTTGTGGACGAGTTTCTGTCCAGCCTGCTTGGCCTTTAGGCTCAGTAACACTGGCAGGTGCTCGTGCAGGCTACCGAGAAGCACGGGCTGGAGATTCCGCTCTCTTGTTACCCCGAGCATCATTATACCCCCATTCAAGAATACATTTACCATTTGTAGTGCGGCGAGACAGTTCCCATAATATTGGACATGTTGTTATAAGGTCAGTTTTGAATACTAAATATATAGATCCTTGAATTGGTCTTACAAAATATGTTATATTTCGGCGTATAATTATTAATTATGCACAGTAATGGAATCCATTGCAAATATTTTACAGTCGTCAAACCTTTATAGTTCAGAGTCACGACCTTATGTCTTATATCGCAGTGCCATAAGAAGAAAGAAGGAAAAAAGAACACTGAATATACCTGTACTTTTATAGATATTTTTATGAAAGTAGAGAAAATTAAGTTCAATTCAATATCTTCACCACCAATAGTGAATCCAGAATGGCTGAGGTAAATTTAGTTTCTTGTTTAATGTCTTAAACAGTTATTACTTTGTGAGATTGAACTTATGAGATCAAACGACTGTTTGCCAGATATAATCTAGACAGATTTTGTTTAGAATTTCACAAGTTTACGTTCTTTTCTTTTATTCTCTCGCAAAATAAATAATTTTGCATCTTTTTTTTTGGAACTGACTACGCTATTGACCAAGCAAGGTCTTAACAGCTTCACCGGACTACTAAGGCGAGCGCTTAAGGCACTCAGCCGATTTTACTTTGACAACTAGCTCAAGGGTGCGCGGCACACCTCGGCTTTGGCTGTTGCCTGATACATGCAATTCGCGACCTATCTGAGCTAACCTAAGCTAAGCTAACTATTCATACATATATGAGTTGTTGAAACATATATGTGTACCAAGCATACATACCTCAACAACTCCTATATATATTTCGTATCGGATAATATTCTAAACTATTTCAGTTTGATAAGGGAAAAAATAAAACCCTTCCACCAGCATGTGTAAGCGTGTATGCGTGCACGTGTGTGGAGGTGATATGTGTAATGTTCGCGCGAGCAGCGTACTCAAGGGCTCCACGCCGAGGGAACGGACCTAGGCTTGAGGTGCTGCCGAGGGGGGACCTAGTCTGAAATCTACCCCCGACCACGGCGGCGAGATCTGTGGTTACGTGGGCATGGGCTTGAGCACGCTCTGTTTAGAGAGACAGGCTGGTACTGATCGTTCACTGCCGTTATTTCATCGGGAGGGTCGGTAAAAATATGTCGCGGACGTCTTTTACAACGCGCAGCGTTTGGTACGGGTTCGTATTTTGCGGCGGATACCACTAACGGACTGGGATTGGTAATTTTGCATCTATTTAACATTAATATTTGAATACGGCTTGTAGCTCCATCAGTAATAATGCACGTGAACTTTGAACTTTTATAAGTAAAGTTTATATTTTTGGTAAAAAGATATTTTGCCTTAACTTTGACTGTATGCCAATTAGTATAAAATAATCTAAGACCCCAGGTCTTGACATTAGTAAGAATAGAATTATAGAAAGCCTCATCTTTCAATCTATGCATACATTTTCATAGTGTTTACTATAATGAATCCCTTCAGGTATACATGTCGATATCAAGTTTTTTTTTTTAACGTAGGGCAATCCCTACGTATACCCACACTCCCGGGGGAGAGAGTGGGTTATGTCCGACTTGCACGGACTAAAACCCCACGGGGTACCATCCGCCGCATTGTAGGAACGGCCAGGGATTGTTCCTGCTATCTACCTGAGAACCGCCCCTGCGGCAGCCTGGCAAGGTGGTCGCCAGGCTCCGTCCTAATAGGGAGGCAAGCTGGGTACACAGCTAGCCGCCTTCCCTCGTCAGCCGAACCTGTGCAATGAGGGCTCGGCTACGGTCGCCGAATGAGTCGGACGTGCTGTCTTCCCCTCCTGCCAACCCTGCCCTTTCGGAGGGGACCTAATTACCTAAACCTAATGAATGAAAAAACCTAAATGACATAAAGTTACTTGAGAACTAAAACGTGAGAATTTTATAAATATTTCGAGTAACGCTCGTATATTGTGTAAAATACGGTTATATCCTTGATTTACTACATATATTTTCTCAAATTAATTTCTAGTATCTCTAAATTCCCATCCATAAAATAAAATACTAATTTAAAATGTAATAAAAATAATGAATCTATCTCCTTGTCAAGTTTAAATTGGCACGAGGATTGAAAACGAATGAGGCGCCAACAAAGTCTGTTTCCACATTTACGTAAAGGTATCTCCGACTCGCAGCTGCTGAGCGCTCTCATAACATATAATCACGGCTTTGGATTCTTACTACCTGGATGCACCAATTAAAACTTTCGCCACAATGTGGAGCCGGATTAAAGAAGTTTTAATTTTATTACAACGATAAAAACAAAGTATTCTAAAAGCTACATTCTATGTAATAGGTGCATAAAGTTAACCTATAAAATTTTCATTTTTATTTTTATTTTTCAACCCCTATACTAATCCTCTGTCTGGGTGATCATGTAAAGTTTTTGTTTGCTTGTATTTTTCAAGAAATAAAAGTCTTAAAGAACTGGAATGGAGACAATAAAAAAATATGCTTGCAGAATAACCGGCTCGGTTTAATATCAATGGGTACAATTAATTAAAACAAAATTAATGAGAACGTGTTCGATATATTAATGAATACAACGAAATATTCCAAGTTAATCACGTTTCTTCATAGGATTCTGAGTCTTTTAGAACTTTATTTATCAAAAGCTTTGAATAAACGAATTAATCGACAAATCTGGGTTAATAATTATTACAGCATTATAAAGTTATATTTCTTCCTTCCTTTCAATGTTTTAGTCGTTGCTAAACAGGTGACGTCTGCTCAAAAATTAACAAAAATGATTATAGTTTATTAATGATATTGTTCATTATAGTGGGCATTGCAAATTACATTGCATGGTTGTACGCCATTTTCGGAATATTTATTTTAATTATATTTATTTAATATAGAGCTATGTATATGCTAAACATATTGTTTTCCGCAAAGTTATATTTACAAATAGCACTAAATAATAACAACTTAGGAATAAATAAATGCCAATTTTATATCCCTATAATAATATTTGAAATGTATTTTGATTTAAACTCTTCACTATATTACACGTAAACCGGAACTCACATCTATATTCAGAGCGGCCAAAAACATTGACGAAGTACGGACCTTCGCTACATTTTATTTTGGCTCGCCCGTGGTAGTGCCACCCTCTCACAGAAAACCGACGTGAAGTAACAGTGCCTTACATTGTTGCGTTTCGTTCGGTCAGTGAAAGCGCCGGTGACACCCCTTCCATCCCTTCAAAGACAGGCTGGCAATGCACTTGCGACTCCTCTGGTGTTGCTAGGGACGGTGGTGATCACTTAACATCAGGTGACACACCTGTTCGTTTGCCTCCTATGATAAAAAAAAATATCATTACTTCTCTGTTCCTACCGATGTGAACGATATGTATGTTATGTACCAGACTATGAACGTCCATTATTTGCTTGTAAAAGTCTCCTCAAAATCGTTCCAGCCATTTCAAAGTAGACAAACAACAGACATATCATTTTTATTTATATACCTATATATACACAGATGTAAATACCAGTGGCGATGAAATTAAATGTCTACTTGTTACAATTATTCAAAGTGTCGATTTTTCTTTAAATGTATCTAGAAACTTCTTTCCAAAAAAGTATTTTCTTTAATCAGAAATAATTTCATAGAAACTTCCTCACTTCAAAATTAAACATAAGAATATTACATACCTATATGATCTGTTTGTTATGTAAAATCATGTGGTTATTGTGTAGTCACGGTAAAGAGAAGATATTATATTATATAAACTACAGCATTTTTATAGACATAACTCCAAGGATACCTTATACACGTTCCTTTTGAGTTACGATCGCAGCCGGAGCCGCGGGACGCACCCGGCTGTTACACTGCATGCGTCTAAATGGAAATTTATAACCTCTTCGCTTAGTTTCGTAAATTCCTCCGTACGTATAACAGTAGCTATTAAATGTAAAAATTTTAAGAATTCTTTCTTTAAGTAAAGTGTGTAGTTTGTACTCTTAAGATATCTTTCGTTCGACATTCTTATAACATACATGAAATCTAAAATAGAACTACAGATTCTTTGAAATTATATTATTACATTCTTCTATTATTTTCTCCGCGAGAGTTTGGTTTAGTACCTAGTAGTCGATTTTTGTTCAATTTTTCGATTTGAGTTATTAACATGTCCTTTTAAGAGATGTTTATCACTACATATTATATTCAAAGTTCTCCGTCACGCCTGTCTGTCTGTTGTCAATAAACCAGTGGATAAAGTGGTCCACGAGGAAGGTTTAGTTTAGTTAGGTTAGTTTTTTTAATTATCAGGGTGGGACAATATCCGCCGTGCCCGCTAGTTTAAAGTAAAAATATATTTACTACAAAATTGATTTAAAAAATCTAATGCAAGTACTTTGAATATATGTGCAATGATTTAAAATAAAAGCGTTGTCAAATGTAATATTTTTATTGCAAGAAGTATGTCGATACTTTATAGGCTTGTGAGTCAGACGACTCGCTGAACGTCACTATTACGTACCGTTGCTCGCAATAGTAAAGTATAATATTTATTTAGTCTTAACTTTATTACTAAGAAATATGGAACTTGATAGCCGTCAAAACGTTGGAAAATAAAACAATGGTAATGGTGCCTAATAGGTATATTATAAATTGAAGAGAGTATGTAAAGCTAAAAAAAAGAAAATCAAAAGAATAGAGAAAGTAGGCCGGTTATAAAATTTTTACAGATTAAATAAAAGTGTTTTATGTCAAATTAATTATAAATTGAAAATGAAGATTATTAGGTACATATCTAACAATACATAATTAACAAATAATTGTCACGGTCATGTACTTATTTATTACATTGAGATATAACTCTACTATCTTTTTACATACTGTAGTAGGTTTGAGAGTTCTAACATAATCTTTTTTTTTATATCATAGGATGCAAACGAACAGTTGTCCTGATGTTAAGTGATCACCACCGTCCATAGACACTTGCAACACCAGGGGAGTCGCAAGTGCGTTGCCAGCCTGTGTTGGGGGGGACGCTCTTACTGACCGAATGAAACTCAACAATGCAAGCACTGTTACTTCACGTCGGTTTTCTGTGGGTTGGGTGATGGTACCCCGGGCGAGCCGACCTATTCATGCTGAAAGTAGTAATAGCTTAAGCGTGGCTCTACCACTTACAAAATGCAATGTTAAATGACAATGTGGAATAAGATATAGAGCTGTTTTTGCCGCTGTTTTTCAATTGCAGCTCCAGATACACACTTATAGGTTGCTAGGCGACAGATTTTCGAATTGAAGGTGTTAACCAGGCGAGCTCTCCTGAGTCGTATCACAACACTATTGTATCATCACGATGCTTCCATTCACTAAAATTTCCGGCTCATTACAGGAGTACGAGCCTACGTCAATGAACGTGGTGTCCAAACACGCTACCATTAAGCTATTATGGCTTCGTCTTTCATTCATCATAGTTTTCGGTCCTTTTATATACTCAAGTAGAAGGGTAAGGTTGCCAAAACTATCATTTTTGCTTGTAGCAAATAATATCAAAATGTCACCATCAATTTCAAGAGAAACGCACATATTAGAACTCTTCTGACTATCTGAATCTACAGAGTAATAAATTCGTTAGTTTTTCCAAGTCATAAACCATACTTAACAAGTTTATTTAATTAAAAAAATATTTGAAATGCTACTCAGGACTCCCAACTTCATGTAAAAATACAGCGTCGTTCATTGGCATAAAATGTTATAATTAAGATTTATTTTTCGTTTTTTTAACTCTGATAAATCTAATGTTAGTCGATGATTAACTTCAATTATATGTAATTATATTGCGATAGTATTAAATATTACAGATTTTATGCTCTTTACAGAATATATAATAACTTTTGTTTTTGTATTATCAATATCTGTGTTACGAATTTCATACATTTTTGTATGGAGGTCTACAAAGATATTGGGTTACTTTTGTATTACATTGGTATTATTACAACATAAACATTTAGTATACAATTTTTATGTGAAAAGTGGGAATGTTGGCGGCCTTATGCATAAACTTAATATGATACATAGACATGTAATATCATTCTGTAACAACGATTTTTTAAATTAATAATCGCTTTTACTTTTACCAGGATGAAAGTGAAATCCGGTGTGAGACTGCTCAGTGTAACCGCTGCTAACTCCCGTTGGGCTGTCACTGCAGAAGTGAAGACCCGATCTGCCACCGTTACTGCTACAAGACTCGAACAACCGTTAAGAGATGACGATGGGCTCGAAACGTAAGTTAAAACGCAATGTTTTCAAAATTTTGAAATTACATATTTTTTCATCTTTTACACAACATTATAACAAGATTGATGAATAAGAAGAATACAAAAGGCATGCATTTATATTACTAATTAAAAAACCAAAAATCAATATAATCATCTAGAGAAGGCATGATTGGTATTATCATTTTAAGTAACTGTATACTTTTATGTTATGTCATTTGTAAATTATATTTTGTCTATAATACTCGCATGCAGTTTAGTTAATCTTAGTTTTCTCGCATCATGAATTGAGTTAGTTCAGTTTAACGGATTTCTAAACACGTTTAATTGTTTCTTACTATACATATACTATACATTATACAATTATCTTCTTTAGAATGAGTAGTCCGGTGAAGCTGTCAAGACCTTGCTTGGTAAATAGCGTAGACAGTTTGAAAAAAAAATCTTCTGTACGTGTGTATTTCACTGAACTCCTCCTAAACTGCTCGACCGATTTTGATGAAATTTTGTGTGCGTGATCCACTGGATCCGAGAATGGTTTAGATTTAATTTGACCCGGTAGGTGGCGCTGCGGTTGACTTTTAGGTTTTTTTTATCATCAAGGCAGGAGAACGTTCACCCGGCCCGCTAGTACATATATAAATTTTAATGTTTTAATAATATTTTAGTTTGGTATAAAAGCATACTTCGAAATCTGCTAAACAAAAAGTATCCAACCATGCTATTCAAGTTTTTCTTTATGATCCCATATAATATTATAATTCCAAATTAAATGTTCAAAATCATCTCATTCATTGCGGTTCGAGTAATATATTCTTTCGAGTTTATTTTATCAATTGCCATGTTCAAGTTAGTTGGTAATTTTAGATTCTTTAATTACACTATTATAACCTGTTTATTATTTATGGTTGGAGACACGACAGTAGAAACTCGATAGCGTAAAAACATGCATAAATTAAGAAAGTTACGTGTTCCCTTCCTCTCAAACTTTAAAACCACCATTACTTTATATACGAAGTCTCTACAGCTTAAACTAATAATTTGAGTGTTGGCCCTGTGTACCTCATAATAATATTTTTGCGACCTTCAGAGCTAAAGGATCTATCAGCGACACATTTTAAGAGAACGCACAAACAAAAGATCTGATATAGACATTTGTTCTTTTGTTTTGTTCTTATTGGTTACGAACACGTGTTCCTATCTGGTGGTTGAAAAGTAGGTACATACTTAAAGTAAAATTGTATTTGTAACCCCAACAATTTGAAATTAATATTTTACTTGTAGCTTGAATCCCCAAAGGCCTAAATGAAACTGTACGTCTACATACATTTTTATAAACAAAAACTTCACACAATACTAGTGGCCGTAGGCTGATCCCAACACGCGAGAATTAAAAAAAAGTGCGTTCGTACAAAGTACACATGTCAGAAGTGAAACTTCTTTGGCGAACTAATTTATGTCTTGTTAAAAAATAGATGAAAAATCAGCGTTTACTGCAAATGACGTCACTTCCGTTGTATACCTGCGTGACGTTACATTTGTAAAAATTTTACCCTCATGCGCCTAAAGAAGTTTCACTTCAAATACATTGTAACGTATTTATCACGGTGTCATTAGTATGGAATATACGCTAAATTTTAACTAAACAACTAGTAGGATAAAGGAGAAAATTCTGTAAATGTTTGTAAGTACTTACTAAGTATTCGGAGACTAAATGTTCGTAGTGACCATCATAAGCCATACTTATTATTATTAATTTTGATATTATAATTAACGTCTATGTAGTTACACACACTGTATAACATAAATAAAGAACAGCCTTTTTAAGTGCGAGGAGGTTTTGAATTAGAATAGTAGATCAAATAATTACTTCCTATAAACTTTGTCCTTTTATAACATTACTAGCTGACCCGTGCCCAGTTCGTTGGGCGGTAACATAAAAAAAAAACAACTTTTTGTATTTATTTTTTTTGGAACTGACTATGCTATTGACCTCACAAGGGTTTAACAGCTTCACTGGACTACTTACTTTTTGTGACTTGAATATAAAAGTTAGACATGTGCTGTCCTTGACTTTTTTGTAGACATTATCAAGCTTTAGAACTTTTCTCTAGAACTCAATCATATATCTCTCATCGTTAAGGCAGCGTTCGTAAGAAACGTTTTCGTTCGACCGTTTTTTCTCCGATTTACTTTTCAAATCCGACTACCACAAAAAAGTCTTTCCATTTTTCTGGTTAATATATAGCCTACGACACTCACAAATAACGTAGCTTTCTATTGGTAAAAGAATTTACTAAATAAGTTTAGTAGTTCATGAGATTACCCCCTACAACCTTACAAACTTTACCTCTTTATAATATTAGTATAGATTATGGGCAAATGTAGAGTATACTACATAACAAAACATTATTAGATACATTCATCTTATATTTGAAAGATCGTTTAATATATTTCAAGTAAATCTGTTACCTAAAGAAGATAAAATATGAGTTTGAAATAAGATCTCAGTGCAGATAGCCGTGAGGGCTTCGCCAGCATTTAAGTTGCGAGCCAGCTGGGTACCTACCCCGCGGATTTAAGGGATTCATACCATTTCTATTTATTTTTTTAGTTCCATTTTAAATATATCCACGTACACTGGAACGGATCAAAGAGTTTCTTATTCTGATTTTACTTTGAATATGAATGCTTTCACGAGTGAAACTTATAAATATTTTGCGCGACCTATTTGCATATATATATTTCGAAGTAAAAAATTTATTATTCTTCCTCTCCACGAAGAACACCAATATATACCTATATGTGTTGTTTACATTTCAAAATGAGCTAAATACAATTATAATAGTTCCTATAACATTTTTTTAAACATGTGAAATAAATTATTTGCATACAAAACCAACAAAATAGGTGGCTGTTCGTATTATGTCCTTTTGTTTTATATGTTTCATATAAATTATATTTTATCTTAAATATATCATTTACTAGCTATAGCCTGCGGCTTCGGTCACGTTAATGTAGAACTAACCAGCCTTTGGGAAACAGTACTGTTTGACTGAAATAAAAGTGTATGTGCTTTTTTGTATCCCTGCATTCCCTGACAACGTGTATGCAAAATTTCATAATGATTGGCTTAATATTTAAGACCTAAAGGTGTAACAAACAAACAAACTCATATTACTTAGGATTTTAAAATATTATATATTAAATGTTAAACCTTTTCTATTTATTTGAATCACTTGAGCTATTTTCCAACCGTGTCTGTATATTTTGAACTAGATAAATATCGATTCGTTGTGACTTTGCTCTATTCACCTTCGGCATTCTGACCCAAACGTCCGCTGGCAACCTTTTTACGTCATTGCTAACTTTGGATTAATTCCAACTTCTTTAAGTGCGAACTTATAGTTAGAGCACTGTGCCAAGGTAAGATTTTAGCACTAAGAAAACCTTTATTAATAACACTTTATTTAGTTAATATAAAAAACTAGTGTCTTTGTATGCGGTATCGCTCGCGTTAATGTAGATTTAACTTATCTCTTGGGATTGGTATTTTACTTCAGGTTTGGAAGGTACTCTATATTCTGCTTTTACTCCTGACTCTTGTGTTCTGTTTCTAACTGAGTATATGCTATTTGCTTGATGGGCCTTCACAGCTTTACCGAATTAATGGGGCAAGGGTTTGTAGCGCTCTGCCGCTTGGCAACAAGTTCAAGAAAGACGAAGTGGCTGAACGTCGGCTTGTGCTGTTGCCTTGGATGCACAAATCCGAATCTTACTAAACTAGCTAATACATCGGCTAAGTAATTAAGGTGTGTCAACGTAACAAACAAACAGACTCATATTTGTATTTATAATATTACTAGCCGCCACGGCGGGACGTTGTGCCGCCCTGATAATAAAAAAACCCTAGAAGTTAGACATATGTTGTCGCTGACTTTTTTGTAGGCATTGTCGAGCTCTACAACTTTTCTTTAGAATTCAATCATATATCTCTCATTGTTAAGGCAGCATTCGTAGGAACCGTTTTCGTTCAACCGTTTATTATCCGTCTTACTTTGCAAATCCGACGTCCCCGAAAAAGTCTTTTCATTTTTCGGGTTCATATATAGCCTATGACACTCACAGGTAACGTGGCTTTCTATTGGTAAAAGAATTTTCAAAATCATTTTAGTAGATCCAGAGATTACTCCCTACAACGTAACAAACTCACAAAATTTACCTCTTTATAATATTAGTATAAATACAAAAGAAGGACTAGTAAGGATGAAAAGCAAAACCAAACGAATACCGAGATCCATATATAGTTAGTTTGATATAAAACGACCGCGTACATGCAGTTAAAATCATAAAGAATAAATACTTCTAACCATGTTATTATGCAAATTGTTAAAATCAGTGAAATACATTAGAAGGAGTCTTTTTGAGTAGGTATATGTGTTTACGTTTATTTCTTTGGCACGCCATCTTGCCGAAACAGCTTGATGGATTGTAACATATGAGGTGTCGTTAAATTGGCTTTAATTGTAACAATGACATAGGATATATAATATTTACGAATAAGAAAGCGGAGGTATGAGAATAAGATTTTTCTTCCAAATACGGAAACAACAAATCGTTCACACATATCAATAAAAAGAGTTTAGGTTATATGCACTAAAATATCTGTAATATTTCTACAATAATTCTGTAAAAGCGTATGGTTAACAAACCTTACGATGTAAATATATTGCTAAGTGAAGTATAGATGACCATGACTATAGTGAACAACTGAAGACAACAGTGAAGAATTAAAAAAAAATCGAGGCAGGCATGACTGCCGACATAAGTGAAAACTCTTTTGAGTTGATGATTCCAATGAAATAATTGTGACCTACTTTGATTTTTCATATTAATTATAGTGTGAATGACAATATTTAAATTTCAGAATTATTGCAGTTTATTGAAATTATTAACATTAGTGTGGTTTTCATATCTATTGGCACTCTTAGCAATAATTATATACATTTTTATAAAGACTATTAATCGAACGTATGATGAGCTGCAATATACAATATTACATGTACCCCGTTCCCTATACTACACGTCGCTAGTCTGACGCAAGCGTAATACGGCCGGTCATACGCTAACGTAGCATGTCATGACGCGAAATTATAAATTTATCTCCTGCCAAAAATACCGCTCAACGCGCCTTAAAGAAGTTTTCGTTTCAAAAAGTTTATTTTTATACACAGGACTGATGAGATTATCGGTGCTGGTGGACCAGGATGGGAGGAAGTACTCACCTGGTTGGTAGAGGTGGGTGCTGAAGGAGAAGGCGACGGTGAAGGGTCGGAAGGTGAATCTGGAAGGGGAACAGCCCGCTTGACTTGGTCAGCCAAATTGTCCTCTGCATTGTCCACTATCTCAACCACGGAGGATCCACCACACGAACACAGAGTTAATACAAGACTCGATATCGAAAAAGACGATATACAAGCCGTTTTACCTATTTCCAAGGTTAGTTGTAAGTGAATATATTTACGTGTAAAGTTTATACCTTTTAGTCTTTTTTTATTACTTGGATTTAATTTATTTCAATTAATAAGGGGGTGTAAGGGGTGTCGAATAACATCATAAGACTTGAGACACCCAAGCCAACCTCACCTGTACGTAGTGCACCCTGCTGAATAACGAACGAGGCAATGGCGAAAGCGGGGTAGTAGGATTTTACAGCCTGACTGGGTCGCAACCACCATGTATATGGCGAAAAAGCCCATCATAGTGATTCGTTTCTGCGGTTCGCGTTTCGGGATCAGCCTGTGCATATCCAGCTTTACGCAGGACGGCATGACAGCGGTGACCGACGATGGATAGTGTGTCACTCGTTGGTCGCCATTATTTTTGGATTGCACTGTGCTTACCATCAGGCATAGTGCAGTCATTTTGCCGTACTACAATAAATATTTATATACAAAGTTATAATAATTATTAGCGTTTAAAAATCAGAACGTAGTTAGTGTAGGTGGTAGAGCCACGCTGAAGCTATTATTGGTTTTACCACGAATGAGTCAGCTCGCCCGGGGTAGTACCACCCTCTCACAGAAAAGCAACGTGAAATAATAGTGCTTGCATTGTTGCGTTTCGTTCGGTCAGTGAGAGCGCCGGTTGCCCACCTTCCCTCTCCCCCCAAACACAGGCTGGCAACGCACTTACGACTCCCATGTTGTTGCTAGTGTCTATGAACGGCGGTGATCACTTAACATCAGGTGACCCACATGTTCGTTTGCCTGAAGACATGAAAAAAACGTCGAATGAAATGTGAAAACACAAATATTATCTCGATTTCAAAAACTAAGTAAATAAGGGTGTATCTCTAGTCGTAACAATAAATTATAACTTTCCCTAAAATGCGAATAACGATCATAATCTACAACACCCACTCAATAATTCTACTATCATTATAGTCTCATAGATGTACGAAATCATAGAATTTATAGAGACATCGATTGCAGCGATAAATTATTTCGAAAGTCATATTCTTAATAATGAATAGCACCAATGGACCCTTTTATTACAATAACGATGTCTTTATTGAGTTTCGGAGGTTTTATGAGAGTTCTAGACGACTATTCATCGCAAAATTCAGTAACTCACTACGATATAATTTAGTAATGAAATAATTGAGTAAAATATTAGTAATCGAGATTCGACACTAATCGATTTTGTTGTTCGAAACGTAGCGTTTGTGAACTTTTTCATAATTACTTTTAGTAGGTTATATTGTAAGAAATATACCTTGTGATATTATCAGTAACTTTGGCCAAAAAAATTTAAGATTAGAGCTTAATGGTAGACTTTTAATTTGAATGAAGTGCTGTAATGGGAACTTTATCGAATGTTAATGGAAGCCGGGATAATCGTACTCGCCTACAGTTTCTATTCATCATAACCAAGTCGGTTAATTTTCTAAATAGCTTCGTACAGTCAGGCACTGAGGCGGTTTTATTCTAAGAATATTTTAGTTTAAAACTATTCGAATATAAGTAATATATAGAGTAGCTAACAGGTGTGATCACTACAGCGTTTTATCACTACTGTTTTTGACTAAATTTCAAAAGAACGCAATCGTGATTGTAGGTAGCTCTTTTTATGAAACATAATTTTCGAAAACAATTTAATGGTTTAGGTATAATACTCGTATATTATCAATTATTATTTTAAGCTAGCGGTACCGGCGGACATTGTGCAGCTAGCTCTGGTCATTAAAAAAACTATGACAAATTATATTCATATGAATCATTTTATCCTCGTGAATCATTTTTTTAAGTGGTGGTAGAGCAATGCTGAAACTATTACTGGTTTCAGCATGAATGGGTCGGCTCGCCCGGGGTAGTACCACCCACTCATAGAAAACCGACGTGAAGTAACAGTGCTTGCATTGTTGCGTTTCGTTCGGTCAGTGAGAGCGCCGGAGGCCCACCTCCCCTCCCCTCTCCTCTCTCCTCTCCCTCTCCCTCCCCTAACCCTTCCCCTCAAAGGGTGGCAACGCACTTGCGACTCCTCTGGTGTTGTTAGTGTCCATGGACGGTGGTGATCACTTAACATCAGGTGACCCACCTGTTCGTTTGCCACCTATGACATAAAAAAAAAAAATATCCACTGGTGAAAACTGCATGAAAATCCATTCCGTAGTTTTTGAGTTTATCACGAACAGAACAAACAACGTAGCACAAGACTTTGTTTTTGTTTTAAATATTTGTTATAATATGCAGTGATAGAAAACGTTTTATATTCTGTAGTTGCATGTTCTAATAGAGTTAAAATAAATATACAGTTTATAAATAGCCGTAGCCTACATGTGAAGTCTTAACACGTACTCAATGGAATTACAGTACAATATTTATAAAGCAATTAATTTATCTTTATGGTGGAGTGGCGAGTCATTATCTCAAGCCCTTAGGCGTCCTGCACAGTCGAGACTGCGCTCCGCTCTTCACATCTACTTATTGACAGACGAGTGCTTACCGTGTACTGCGCGAACACATGATTGAAGCAATTAAACCTTTGACATGATGAAGTCTGTTATGAGTTATGATGGACAAAACACCGTGTTGTACCGTTATTTATATGTGATTGAAAATATTTATCATTTCACCGTTTTATTGTGCATTTTCTAATACAGCCAACGTTGTGTGAAGAACAATTTCTATATTTAAAATTGTTGTACGACGATAAATATATGAGATCCTGTTTCTTGATTAAGCTTTCAAACAATGTTTGTAAAATATATCTTGAGGTTAAATATTGTTTATAGTTATCTGTGCATCTGGGGTACGTCATAAAATTTTATAAATATTATAACGTCGAGTGTTGAATTCAGTCAGTGGGTTTCTGGTTAATTTTGAGGCATGTAGGTTTGTTTTAATTTTACGTCGGTTCTTTATCACTCATGTCGGAAAATTCTATGACATTGACCATAATTCATAGAGTGATTGGTGTTTGCTTCCTCTCTCCATACATTTGTTATAACTTATACCTGAATATTATACATGACGTTGTTAAAATTTGTATAATCTATTAAAGTAGCTAGTTCATAATTGTACAGACAATAACAAAAAAGATAAATACGTATTGAATACTTGCTTTAAAAAAGTTTGGGTACTTTCGTATTAAATGCACCGTGCTCGCCGACTGGTGCCGCGGCAAGCTCTCCTTATCCTTTTTCGCACGTCTAACCTAACCTAACCAAACAGAGATAAAAGAGCAATATGTCGACCGTTCGGCGAGCGCGGTGCATTTAGTACGAAAGTACCCAAACTTTTATAAAGCAAGTATTCAATACGTATTTAACTTTTAACGTAATAACACGGCAATTTATTACTAACAAATTCGTTTCATTTCTATAAACAAATATATGATTTCCTAATTAAAAACTACAACTGTTGGCTTGGAAAAACTATTATATATTATTTGTTATAGATAACGTACCTTACTCTAATATTGATAATTTTTGAAGCGGTGATGGCTTAGTTTGGTATTTTCGGACACCGCGTCGATGGTTGTAGGTTCAAAGCCTAGCAACTGAGTCAGAGCTTTGGGGGAAGGAACACATCGTGATGGAACCATTTCTTGAACTAACTACGCTATTGCCCCAACAAGGTCTTAACAGCTTCACTGGACTACAACTTTTTCCGACACTTTCAACATTTATCGTTATACGTCAACCAATTTACATAATCTTGACAAATTATACACCTGAACCTTCTTCGTAATCCACTTTATCTATTAATGAAAACCGCTTGAAATCGCATAGTTTTTCAGTTTATTGCGAATAGACAAACAGACGCGCCGGAGGACTTTGTTTTATAATACGTAGTAATATATATTTTGTTTCAGAACTGGGAGGTGCTGAATACTGCAGTACTTACAGGGCGCCAGGTGTCGCAATCTATGAAAGTTTTGATCGTCTCGCAGGCGGGACAAGTAGCTGACGTCACCTTGCAAAGTTCTTGCCATTCTGAAGACGAAAGCGTTTTAAAGGTACTCATCACCATAAATCTCGCGCCTTATAGTCTTTGCAAACCTCGTTTAAAACACTCCTGATTAGTACCTACGTTCAAATGAGCCAACTTCGCAAACCACTGATCTTTGCCCAAAAACAATTTACAAGCAAATCCGTTAATGTGAAAAAATATGTAATATTTGTGGTAACACTGATTATTTTAATGACAAATAGGTAATATTTGTAGCATCACTGTGTATTGCATTTGTTTTTAGCTAAGTAACTTGTTAAAATTCGTCGAAATTGGTGCATGTTTTTGCGGATACAAAATGGCGGCGCCCCTCCCTTACCCTCTCCACCCAAACACAGGCTGGCAACGCACTTCCGACTCCCCTGGTGTTGCAAGTGTCTATGGATGGTGGTGATCACTTAAAATCAGGTGAACCACCTGTTCATTTGCCTCCTATGATATGATTAAATAAAAAAAAAATAAAGATAGCCAGATATGATTGCCCACACATTATTATAAGAAAGTTTATATGATACTGAATCGAATCTAAGATTGGATCTTGATTTACTTAAAAACAAAAAGCGAAACGGGCAATGTTGGCTCAAAGAGTCCAGGCAAAATTACCCGCCAACAAGACAACTCAAAAATTATGTAAAAACTCAACATACATATGATTATAATATTATGAATATGGTTACAGTAGTAAAAAATTCGGACATGTTTCAATAGAAAAAAGGCGTTTTTTTTTAATAAAAATCGGGCAAAGTTGGCGCCTTCTACGGCACTTTTAGGAAAAGAGTTAAAAGTACTTCTTTACGTAAACTATTACTCATTTATATATAACCAGGTGTCATCGTCGTGT
>MU158705.1:1592444-1643323 GCA_015888305.1 Antheraea pernyi
ATTAGTATATCTAACTCTTATCGCATCCTAATTAATATTGTAAATACGAACGTGAATATGTTTGTTTGATTCGCTTTCACGGCTTCTGTACTAAACCGATAATCATGAAATTATGCATACATGTCGTCAGGGGTACGAAAAAGGCCATAGGGTACCTTTCGTCCAGACAAAATGTACTGTTCTGTTCCCGTGAGAGATCAAATCTACATTAATGCAACCGAAGTCGCAAGCAAAAGCTAGTATATAAATGGTATATCTAATTTCTCAGATTTTGCCAGAGACAGTTATGCCGCCAACACGGAAAGGCCACTCCAGGAATCACAACAAAAAACATGACCGAGAATTGGAACCACCCAAACGATCTCCGGAAAATGGCCGCCGTTCGGACAGGTAATTTAGTAGTTCGAATAAAAGTATTACAGTAGTCTCACTTATCCGGCACTTTGAAAACGAGAAGTGTCAGAATACAGGAATGTTCGGATTGTTGGACTGTATAGAATTTTTGAAGGGACCGGACTGATACCGTTGCGCAAGCACGGAACGAAAGTAAGAAGGGTGAGTGAAGCGTGAGGATAGAAAGTAGGGAGGGGAGAGGGAAACGTGAGCATAGAAAGTAGAGAGAGTTGAGGGAAGCATGAGCATAGAAAGAAGAGAGAGGTGAGAGAAGCGTGAGCATAGAAAGTAGAGAGAGGTGAGAGAAACGTGAGCATAGAAAGTAGTGAGAGGTGAGGGAAGCGTGAGCATAGAAAGTAGAGAGAGGTGAGGGAAGCGTGAGCATAGAAAGTAGAGAGAGGTGAGGGAAGTGTGAGCATAGAAAGTAGAGAGAGGCGAGGGATGTGTGAGCATAAAAAGTAGAGAGAGGTGAGGGAAGCGTGAGCATAGAAAGTAGGGAGGGGAGAGGGAAGCGTGAGCATAGAAAGTAGAGAGAGGTGAGGGAAACGTGAGCATAGAAAGTAGAGAGAGGTGAGGGAAATGTGAGCATAGAAAGTAGGGACTGGTGAGGGAAGATTGAGCGTATAGGGTGTCGGAGCATTGGACGTACCAGACTACTGAAGTACCGGATTAGTGGGACTCTACTATTATATATTACCATATTATAATGACAATAAAATAATGGAATACGTTTTACAGAATTATTGATTTGAACAAAACCGACGCACCGTACATTTCGAGCCGAGACATAAGAGACCAGTATAAACGCGATTCGACCCCCATACAATTACGAAACGACTTCGAAGATAATGCAGTAGAAAAACTTACGAGCAAAGATGACTGCGCACGACTATTTGAATTCGACAATGATGCCCCTTTGATCATGGATAACAAGGATTATAGGGAGATCATTGCCCTGAACAGAGGTACTGACGATTCTCGACGAACATTCGCTAAACCCGAGAGCCCCGACTACATGCACGACTCTGGAATAGGTGAGTTTTATTTAATATTCCTTTATGTTTAAACGTTATGTGAGATTTTTATTACTTCCATCTACATCTATTAATAACTAAAAGTCGATATGAATGAAATGATAAAATGTCTGCCGTTATGCAAGCATCAGGTAAAAACTCCTGGATATATTTCGGCCACTTTCTTAGCTTTACTTATTAGATATCCTTACCTAGGAAATTATCACGATAGATTCCTTTAATGTAAATTATTTCAAGCTTTAAGAAACTACGATATTTATTCTACTATAACTACGCATTCAACGAAGTATTTTTCATTGCTATGGGGAAGTGGGGCAAGCGGTGAGGTGCTTATGTTTTTTCTCTGCAGATAAAATATATTGCAAAAATAATAAACAACGCAGAAAAAGTAGCTGGTACCAGTTATTCTTATAATAAACGCCATTGTTATGAGTAATACTAAGTTTATATCAATTTTTTAGCACACCTCATATATGATCGTCTGTATTTATTACTGTACTTTAATATATTCATCGTATGATAAGTAAAGTTAATTGACATTATGTTATAGGACTACCAGAAGTGCCGATGCGACACAAGACAAAGCACAACGAGTCTAAAGGCGATTTTGTAGAGGCCACAACCCACAATAAAGGTAAGATTTGTTGATCTACATATTTGGTTGTTGACAAGTTGAAGAAGTCGTAAATGATTTGCTTAACTGTAAATCTATTCAACCATTTGTTCATTTTGATTGCCTCGAAATTTCTTCTGTTCTCTTTGTTCAAAACTTCGTTACTTTACCTACTTTTACAAAAACCGAGTGTAATTATTTCAGTTGTTCCAGTAGTTCAGTAATCTGTTTATATTTATATAAAGGGATGTTGTTGTCTTATGAATAAATGAAATAATAATAGTAATAAAGTACTAGCCATTTTCATTTCACGCTAATGGCTATTTCTGTCCTTACACCTCTTACGATTTGTACCTACTCGAGACTCAATTTTGATAGTCTTTCTAAATTAAAAAAAGGATTATAACGTATTATAGGTAGCAACTCTCCGGAGGTGAAACGCGCAACTATAGTAGGCAACCCGATGTATTCTCGCGAGGCGGCCTTGGCCCGGGCCGATCCTCCCGTGGAGAGCCTTGGCCTCGACGACTTACACATGGACTATGATCAGATCATGCACTATTTCCACAACCTCAAGGTATAAATCGCCACACACCGTCCCACCACGCTTTCTAGTATAGATGTTGCTGTGCTTGCATCGATATCTCCTCGATCACTGCTCACGGCGCGTCCAGACATTATAGTTTTAATATTTCGATGTTTAAGATACAAACTTATGAGCAAATAGAGCCTAAATTTTGATGCATTTAATATGGCAATTAGATTAAAACTTTTGTATATCTACTTAAATTTTATACAAATTTACATATTTATAAATGCCGTTACAGTATTATAACACTTAGATAAGTTTCCTTTTATACGTATTAGTTACTATCTCTCACACTGCTGCAGCAAACTTTAGGTTTGGAGCATAACTAAACACATTTCACTTTCACCTTTTAACTCATTCATTAGTATCCTTGTTAGTAGAAAACTAGTACAGCTGTCTATTAGCACTACCATTCTATGATTTAAATATGAATCTCACAGAACATTTAGATTTTTCTTAAGACTTGATAAATTTTGCTGCAAAAGTCTGACTTATGGATATTTTCGAATTTTTCGCAGGAATCAAACGCCTGAGTAGAGCAGATCATTGCAAAGATCCGGCAGATATTGTCTACGTTTAAATATCAGCATACCATCAAAGCTCCTACAATCGACGTATACAATGCCCCCGTTTATACGTCCGGGGCTTATACAGCCGGCAACGAGGATAGTACTATTGACACGCAAAATAACAACGCATACTCGACAAATGAACACATTTACGAGAACGTTACCAACTGTAATGTCGCGCCAACACAAATGCTATGCGACTCAATCGCTCACAAAAATAACTTTATGAAAAGACAACTAACATTTCTTTTAGAACATCTGAGCGAAGCGTATGAATAAACTTTAAAAGTCAAGGTATTATCCTCAATACAATATGTGTCCAAAAGTGGATCCTTGCAGTGATCGAAATCAAATATATAGGTATAAATTGTAATGGATTTTATACATAATATTATTAATACATAAACGTATAATATCGATAATCTAGTCACATACAAAGTTGCACATATTTAATGTACCTAATGGATAATGTTAATTGTGTGCATGTAGTTAATACTCATATGTCAATGATTAATATATAACGTATGTATATTCTATAAATAGGTTCGCGTAACATTGTGTCTATATGTTGATATAGCTGAATATTTTTTGTGTTATTTTGGGACTAGGGTTGTCAAGTAATCAGCTGATTTTAATATATTCTTACAAACAATTTGGAAATTTCTAAAATATACTATTTTATCTCCACTTTCTCTGTCAGGTATCTTAACAGTTTCTTGTGCAAAATAATTTTTGTCATATAAATCTATGGAATAACGTAGAATAAAGTATTTCGGCGTACTATAGACTATTGTTATTTCTCCAATACAATTAGTACGCACACAGAAAATTCATTAAAATTACATATTATACTGTACTATACCATAGTTGACAACCCTAACTGAAACTGTAAACTACTCACTATCCGACTATGTTTAGAGAACATTCACTAATGCCGAGTATTGTTCTCATATAATATAGTAAATTATGCACTTATATATGTGTACATATACTATTCCACTAGAATATAAAATCGCGCTACCTCACTTGTCTTAAATTATAGCTTAAATTATATCTGTATCAATAATAAATGCAAAGAATATATATATACACAAACTAAATTCAATATAATTACCGCAAACATTTACTAATGTTAATTGCATCAATTGATAATACTTCACTTTCTCGGTCACTTTCAGGCGTTCGAATTTCAATTCCTATATTTATTTAATAATAAGACTGCATAATGCCAGTGTTTAATAAATTAATTTATTATAATTTAAGTTTAAATATATAATACACAGAACTAGTCAAATTTATTAAACTATATTGATAATCTGTACTCTGTTTTCTGGAACGTTTATAAGGACGCTTTGTTATCTGTTATCGTACAATATTCAATCATTCCATTAAATATGAAATTATTACATGATATTGTAAATTAGCCAGTAAATTGCCAATAAATACCTACTATTGCTACGGTTCTAGTTGTGATATACAGACTGCTAGGTATTGGTTTTTTATGCAGTCAATTTTATATATAAAAAACCATATCGTATAGTAAAACCTAGCACGCTTGTATAATATTGTAAACACTATTAATTTATTAAAAATGTACATTGCATTTACATGTAAGTTAGGTTTTAGGCTTTGTAAATATTGTTATGAAGTTATATAATTTTTAATAGGTATGTGGCGGAGACAAATTAATATAGAAAAATGAATGTGGTAGTTGCTTAACGTAATATTGAAAGTAGACATTCACACATGATAATTAAGTTTCATATTAATATATATTCATTGTACACCTTATAGGAATGGTTTTAATCTTTTATCATACAGTAAGGAAGTTACATTTTAATAATTGATTCTGAAAGAAACACGTTTTATTTATAAAAATCAAAGTGGTAAAAATAGAATCGTTTGTATTTTCAATCAAGTTTTATGTAAAATTCTATACATCAGTGGTATAAGAAATAGCGTGTCGTTTGGCTTTTGTCGTTAGGTTAGTGATGAGTCATAAGATGTAAGTACTCTACGCCGTAGTATTTGTTACTATAACGTTTGTTTTTTGTTGAGTTTTTGCCATAATTGTAAGAAAGGAGTTTATAAACAACAATATATAACATTGCTATAACGTTTGTATAATATGTACGCAAACGGATGCTTGTCACTTTTGTGAACCCTTTCATGAAATGTCAAATTTAATAAACCATTATTAAATCAAAGAAATATCGTTTCATTTATCCATTTATTACATTATAAGTAATACCATCGTAAATCGTGAAGAGTGTCTAACAGTTTTATCAAAAATATAACTCAAAAAGGTGTTTTTTTCTTTATTTGTTAATGGGGTTTTGGTCAAAAATAGACCATGTCAGGTAGAGCCACGCTGAAGCTATTACTGTTTTCAGCATGAAAGGGTCGGCACGTCTGCGTTAGTACCACCCGATCCACAGAAACACCGACGTGAAGTAACAGTGCTTGCTTGCATTGTTGCGTTGCGTTCGGTCAGTGAGAGCGCCGGATAATTGCTTCCTCGGATATCGGGAAAGAAAGAATGGCATTACATAACCCCACAGACCTTAATGAGTCCATTCATTTTATTCTCCAGTGATAGTCTCAGGCTCAAAAAGGTTGAGCTAATATAAGGAAGCATAGGCCGTTAAGGCCGAGTGGTTCAACAAAGTATGGCATCATGTAACAAGACGAGGGATTTCCGGACGAGTCAAACTTCGTGATGTATCATCATATATAAATCTAGAGTATTAAAATTCTTAAACTTAGACAGTACCGAAAATCTGAAATTGTAAAGTTAGTTTACGGACGATAATTTTACGTAATAACGTCATAAGAAAACATTGATGAAAAATTGCATAATTTTATGAATTGAATTATTCGATATATAGATATATGCTATATAACTCTTGGTGGCCTAGTGGTTTGCCCGGTGGATTATGATTTCAATATCCGCAGGTTCGAACCCCGGCATGTACCAACGAATTTTTCGGAATTTGCGTACAGATACTAATTTAAATTGGTAACTATCGGCTGACGGTGAAGGAAAACATCGTGAGGAAATCTGAACCTGAGAAATGTTCTTGCAGTACTACTATATGTGGGAAAACATAGAACTGTGGATTTCTCAGAGTTTGAAATCACCAATACGTCTTGGGCTCTGGCGTGGTGATTACGATACCTTCCTTCGGGAAGAGGTTTATGACCCTGCAGTGGGTCTCTTACAGGCTGATGATGATGATGAGATATATGCTATAGAAGCCGAACGCTTAGGCGATACTGTTCCGCGCTCTCGCTTGCATGCTCGGCTTAGGCTGAACGTGACTATGACTTTTTCGTGGAAGCAGCAGGCGTTCATCGATATATAAGACGTTATCACGTCAATTTTTTTTTAAATAGAAGTACAGTGGCGTAGTAATAACTTAATAATTTGTAAATTCGATAATATAAAATATGTAACGTCATACTTAGGAAGAGGGCAAGCAAGACTATAAAATGGACAGAGTATGAGTTCAGACATAATGAAATTGTCATAGTAATTTATGCATATACGCTGCTGGTATTTCAGGGAAATTTTTATATTCAAAGTTTATGTTAAAATTTTGAAACATTGTCAACTATAATTTTTTTATTAACAATTTAATAATAATAACTCGGACTCGGCAATCAAGAACTCTCATTGGCTAACTAGATCAAGCTTTTGATCCACAAGGCAGTTCTGCTATCGTGAGGAAATTCCTATCTAAGACCACCAATGACTTGGACCTTGTTTCCAATGTTGATGGTCCATCGTCCATTTATATATTTATAAATGTATATTTTTTTATATTATATATTTATGAATATTTGAAGTGTGCAAAATATTATAATAATCTTATCCCATCACACAACATTTTTGCCTCATCTATCAATCTAAATTATTGAAAAAAATGCCTATGTGTTTGGGTACGGCCCGCGTGTTAGGTGTGTCCCATTACCCGCAAAGGCAGAGAAAAATAAATATTAATAATAATAATAATTTAGCTACCTACTTTGAATTTCATAATAATTTTACTGTCTTCAATATAAATTATTTTAGCATACAACTGTTATACTTCATAATAAGTTTTTATTATAATAATAATATTCGAGATGTGGGTAATAAAAAATGCATCTGTTAACTTAGACTATGTATATATCTTTATAACACTAAATTTTTTTACTAATTTTTTTATTTTTACAAATATTTTCCGTACCAGCGATGATCGAATGGTGATAACATTTTATGACATCCACCCATATTATTTTGTATGATATACTTCAAGGTGTAGTGATTCTGATTGTTTTCTTCCAACCACTTTTCCTTTGCTGCTTTTTTCTCCATAGACTCGAAAGAAACGGCTTCCGCTTTGAATGGTAATCTTTCAGCAATAATTTTCAATATGGGATATGCCTGAAAACAAATTAAATCTTATTAGATCTTAAATGATTAATTATATACAAAATTGCACAATCATTAACATATATATTTTCATTATGTAGAACCATTACATCTAAGTATGAAAATGATAAAGCGGCACGTATATCTAGATCTAAGAAGTGATTGTATTTTGGACTCTGGCCTCTAAAAAATGAACTACTAGTTTATTTATAAAGTCTTTGATTTGGGTAAATTGCACTAGTATCTAAAGTTTAGTGCAATTATAGACACACGTCCAACATTTACTTAAAAATTGTAAGTCATTTTTATTAGAAGATTATATCCTAATATCTAAAGTTACTAGAAACTATGCTTTTTACATTAAAGAAGATCTAGGTAAAACCAAAAATTGTGCTGCACATCCATTCCGCCGGTTTGCAGCCATATCGGTTCTTATTTAAAAATAATATATTGCATTATTACCTCTTTATATTCACATTTTCCACCAATTTCAAGTATGATTCTGCCTGATTTAATCGGTGTGACATAATGGTCAATAGCACCCTTGCCACCACCCATCCGTTGACCTTGGCCTTTCTTAGTGACAGGTTGCCACGGTGGATCTATTCTCCAAATAGCAAACATTTTCTTCATGTCTAATCTTCTAGCTACTACAAGACGTGCCATTTCAAAATGCTCATATCTCATCCTGCCACCTCCAGTTGCCTGTAAAGTAAAATAATACATTCTATAACTTCGATCAACAATAACTAGATAAAGGGTCACGTACAAAATCGAAGCTAAATCATGTCGGCGTCAATATATACTTATGTGTAGCTATTTGTTTACTAAGAAAGGGAGCAAAAAAGTTTTAAAACAGTTTTAAGTTCAACCTAATTACAACCATGACACCTAGTAATAAAGTCGCGAATGTTCAAAATATTAGCTAATAATTACGATAAAACGAGCAAAGCAATAAATTACTTACAAACGTCACTTACAAATGAAAAGACAACATAAACAAATTTGTGTGAATTCAACCTTAACACGCAATGAATAAAGTACTTTTTCTTGTTATTCTGCGTGTTAGTGCGTGGTTTGCGAGCCTTGACAAACATTTGTACCACATTATAAAATCGGTAATTTTGTTCAAAATGTAATTTAATTTGTTACTTTAAAGCTTAAAATATAACTTATTTAACATGTATTTAGGGAAACTAAGATACTCCAGCCGTTAAATTGCTTTTTCGGGTATTATTTTTGCATCTTTTGAATTCACTGCGGCATTGTGAAACATGCTTACATTGGCTGTGTTTCAAACATACTAAACAAAATAAAAGCTCACGTTTCAAGTGAGCTGTTATTTATAGCCTGAGTCAAATGGTATGGCCGCTCTGAATATAGCTTTGAATTCGGCTTTGCGCATAGTACAGACAAAAAGTGAATACAAAACAAATTCAAAATATTTAAATAGGAATTTAATATTGACATTTATTAATCGTTTCGATATTATACATTTAGAATATTTGCAAAAGATTATAGATACTGAAATGAACTGATTAAATGAACAGATAATACAAAATGGAATCATCACTGAGGTAATAAAACAATTGTAAAAACTAGAAATGGACAATAGTAGCCGAACAATAGAATAATAGACAAAGTTAGGATATTAACACACCATGCAATTGTCAGTTATAATTAAATCTTAATAACATTTATTGGTGAGTTTTGGGCATATATATCTATGGCATGTGTCAACGTGGGTGCAATAGGGGCGAGGTACGTACGCTGGTGAGCCTGCTCCCCTTTCTGCTACTTCTACGTCCCACTCATACCTAAATTTGTGTTCTGCGCATCTACTTCAGAGCGGTTAAAAAGTTTAACGCGGACTATACCTAGACGTATTTTTCGCGCCGACCCGACATCTAGTTATTGTTGATCGAAGTTCTCTAATATCATATTGCAGCTTTACTTTTTCATATTTTCTACATATAAAAAGGTTTTTCATATGGTTGTTTCAAAATGTATGTATATAAAAATCATTTTTGGATTTGGATGGTAAGAAAAGTTAGTTAAATAACCTTAAATAATTATAATCAAACCTCTATATAATTGTGTCTAATAATATTTATATAAAGCGAGACTGTTTAATCGCCAGCAATATTTTTAAAGGACAATCATTAGTCAATTGTCACTCTAAACCAATTTAAAAAATAGGCGCTTAATATTTGACGTAATTATCTCGAGGACAACGAAACTAATATACACTAAGCATCAGGTGATTTACGCAGAAACGAACTGATGTAATAAATGAATAATCGCGAAGTCCGGCTCGCCTCCCGCACCTCGGTTCGTGCCCGGTTCCCATTGTCCGACAGTGGGAGTTCCAATGATAAGCAGTTACGTAATGATTAACCTTGAAAAGAAACCCTTTAAAGTTGTTCATTGAAGCTAGTCCTGATTTTTTACATTTAAAAGTATTTTTCCCCTACTTTTAATAAACTTTAACTAAGGTTCTTCTTGTTGTTTATTAGTATTTGTTTTGATATTGTTATTTTATATGTTAAATGTGACTGTGAACTACCACAAGAGTGAAGGATGTGACCCTTTAAACATACAGCTGGTATAATAATTATAATGAAATGCTAGTGGTATACTAAAAACAACAAAAGAGGTAAAAACATGATAGCAGTCTCTACAGTACTTAGGTTGATTGTTTACATAACTTGTACCCTGACTATAAGAGACAAAATTTGGCTGGGCAGGGAGAGAAACATGAGTAGTTAAGGTGAGGTGTTGATGTACATCGGTATGGGGCTCCTTGAACCTACACCTGTTTCATAAGGATCTGCTTGGAATTTCTCTAGATGCCACACCAGCATGGTAAATTTTAATTAATGGAATTAAAAACTCATGGAAAGCTAACAAGTTCGTCCCTCTATAAAGTATGGAACATAGAAGAACAGAGGATGTATTTATGTCTCAAAAATGTATATAAACAATTCAATAAATTCTTTACTAAAGGGTAAACATTGAAGGAACATACATGTCAATGGCGTACATATCAAATATAAAAAAAATACTAAAGCAGTTTTATTACCATATTTAAAGATAATGTAAGTAGGTTTTAACTACACAATATTCCCACTATATTTACTAGTTCAAAGATCTTATTATAAACTTGATATATGTTGGTGTAAAGGTCTCTTCTATCATCAACAGTAATGTGTACCAACATAAATATTAAGCATAACCTGCTAATATGAAGTAAGCCTATAAAAGAATGAAAATGAAATGAATATTCAGAGAGGGGAGAGAGGGGAGATGGGTGTCCAGCTCTCTCACTAACTGAATAAACAAAATACAAGCACTGTTATTTCACATTGGTTTTCTGTGAGAGTGTAGTACTATCCCGGGTGAGCTGGTTCACCCGTATTCCGTATTCACGGAGAAATCAGTGATAGTTTCAGTATGGCTCTATACCACCTACCAAAAAATAGAAATAATTATATAAAAGCAGATGAAATCAAAGTCGGCTGCTAATAAACTGTAATTATAAAGATTATTAAAATCACTATATGTATACTAATATCTTACACCCCATTTGATTAGATCTAATTTAATTGCCAACTAAAGGTATGTCACAGAACCTTTAGACATCCATTACCTCAGCTCTTATTGAAACCCATACTACAGTCCTACAAGAAAACTACAACTACTACATGGTGTTTATTATAGAACTGAAACATTCATTGGATGAAGCTCCCCTGAAATCAAACTATCTATGACCTTCTTGCTTCCAAGATTCGAGAATAAACTCCCTGCTGATGAAGAGACATGGAAACAGAACTTATTACCCATAAAGATAATTATAATATTGATAGTTATATACTTACTACGACACCATATTGTTTCAGCTGCAATGTGGTGTGCAATGTTTCCGGGCCACGCATATACCGCAGGCGCTTTTGCATCTTTGGCGGTTTCAAATTAGAAGGATAAAGTGGTACTTTGTCATAAATACGTAATCGTTGCCTTTCAGGCATTTCAATGTCTGGTGAAAATAGAAAAATATATATTATATATGTACATTGTACAATATCTAGAGCTTCAACAGAATTCAACAACTTTAACGATTCTAGAACAAAACAGATATTGCCTCAGTGAGCATGTTCTACCGTACAGAGCATGGCGAGTGTTCTGAAGTAATTTAATTTAATCCCTTCATCTCCTTTTCATACCCGAACCACGCGCGCTGGGCTTCGGAGCCATAGTTTTACGGAAAAGTTCGCAACTTCTTATCTCTGCCCTACCCTGAAGCTGTGGAACAATCTCCCGGCCAATGAGTTCCCCTCCTTCCTATAACATGGGGTCCTTCAAGCGTAACGTGAAGAGACATTTATGCAGGCCAGCATGACAGTGGCGACCGGTTAGGGATAGCGTGTCTCTCGGTAGTCGCCACTGTTTTTGGATTATACTGTGATCACCGTCGGGCACAGTAAAGTCACTTTGCCGTGCTACGATAAAAAAAAAAGAAAAAAGAAGACAACATTGGTATACACAATAATACTAGATCTTAAACAAGATACGTAAAATTTCGTTACATAAATATTATGTAGAGACCACAAAATAACAAATGAATGGTTATGAAGCAATTGTTATAATTATACTATATACATACCATCATAGTTCTTCGGTGGAGGGAAATATTTTATGCCCGCTATAAATGTTACTTGTGTACTTTCTGGACGTAGCAATCCTAAAACAAAACATCATTTAAAACTTCCAATATTCATTTTAGTTTCAGCAATTTATTTGGTTAATATACCTAGGGATATACGAAATGTACTTTTCAACATTTTTTATATTTTTAGATTCTAAATATGTACACAAAAAATTAACAACAATATAATAAAGTAGGGTTATAATTTATATTCGGTAGGAGTATTATTATTCTGTGTTATAAAATGACATTTTTTTTTTCATTTAAACTACAGGATTAATATCTTTTAAGCCTCGTAACATTGATATTTCAAGTGCTGCCAGACCGTATTTTATATATTTATCCAACGATTTTATAACTTGGCTGTTATTGTACAATTTCAGTTAGCAGTGGTTAAAAGTAGTGTATAAAAACATGTTAATCGCAAACAATAACTTATGACTTCTGATATATAATTCCTATCTTTCTTTATAAAAGATACACCAACATATAAAAACTATCATAAACATAAAAAATCATTTAGTATATATAAACGTATCATATCAATAATAAGTAAATTGTTGTACTTTTAAAAACTGGTGATTATAATGAAATTAACATACATAAAGATTAATTTATGTTATACAAATGCTATGTTATGTTTAAAAAAAGAAATGTAGTAATTTAAATATTTATAATCTATACATATAATAAAAATGAAGTGTCTGTATGTAATATAAATTATTATTTTTACTGATTTGGTGTGAGAGTATACACCACGCTACTGTAACAAAAATGCAATTTTTAAATTTGTTTGTCTGTCTGTCTGTCTGTTTGTTTCAGGTAATCTCCGAAACAGCTGGACTGATTTTGACGCGAATTTCAATGGCAGATAGCGGACATCATAACAAATAATATAGTCTATTTTCATTTAGACTAGCTGTAAACCGTGGCTTCGCCTGCATTGCTATCTTCAACAGTTTTTACGGGACTTTCACCAGCATATATCAAATATTATAAAAAATAATTTCTCTATTTTAATTAAGACTAACTGTTAACCGTGGCTTCGCCCGCAGTACTGTCTCCAAAACGGTAGGACCGATTTTTAGGGGACTTTCACTGGCAGATAGCGGACATTTAAAAAAGTAATTTAATCTACTTTAATTTAGACTAGCTGTTACCCGCGACTTCGTCCGCATGAAATTTACCAAAAATATGTTTTTTACTGTAAACATGTGCGTAAGACGTGCGCTGTCCTGGATTCCAAGAATAAATATAATTAAAATTCATATATCAGTATCTATGTATGTAATTTGAATTATATTGTCTTTTTGGTCATTTTGGTGGCCATTTTGATTTATTTACCATGCTTATGACATGATGACATAACTCAGTAACCATAGAAACATATAAGAATACTGTATCGAGTTCAGTGAGCACTATTTAAATAGTCAAATATTAAAAACGGTTTAGACAGATATAGAGTTTTATATCTTGATTTATATTTATACAAGATTTCAAGACGTCAGCTCATTCATTGCTTACAATTCAATAGTATAGTTATTAATAGTAATTTTAAAAATAGAAGGGCTCTTTCTAATATGATATTAGACCATAAACGTATTACTTATTGACAATATAGACATATAATATCATTATCTTTCTTTAAATCACTTTTTCATTAGTTCTTTATATAGTGTAAGCGAGCACTGAGGTAGTTATGTTGGAACCGTTGCTGATGATAAACATCAATTGACGCACTGTTAGTATTTATATATCTAATGTGTACGTTACATGTTACTGTAAGTGGCGCGCGTGTCGTACTGACATTTGTTTTTAAAGAGCATTTCTATAATTGTACATGGTCTCACAATTTTATATTTCTTTAATAAAACTTTAAAAAACACTTGTGGAGCTGCGGGTACAGTTAGTAATGAATAAAGTAAACGCTAAATTAAACCAACAAACCTTGGTAATTTTTAATATATGTTTACTCGTGGAAAACATAAAACATCTTCGAAATACCTGAATTTACAGTACTTGCGACGTTCCGCTAAAAACATGTTATTTTTCACATTTCGTGTATACCTACTATGGTTACGTATTTTGTCTTAATATTTCTCTGTGTCATTGTATTCGTTATATCATAACTTCTGCGTCATACAATAAATGAATACAATTTGGTATAATAAAAGCACCTACCATAACCCTAAAAAATATTTAAGACAATGAATAATTAACCCTGAAATAAAATTGTCCACCACCTTGAAGTTATAATATTGAATTCTATATTTATAATTAAATTTGTAAATATTTTTCCAGACTATAAAATCTTCAATCTGAGTCAAGTGTACTTGAAAAGAATGCTTAAAAACATTTTTAATTTGATTTCAGCTAAAGTCAAATATACTGTATTACGTATCGGCACGTGCACATACATACACACGGTGGGAGGGTTTTGGTTTTTTCCCTCAACGAACTGAATCGAATAGTTTTAGTTCGTTTCATTCCGATATACACGTATTCATTTGTGAATCATGTAATTTCGATTGTATGGTTCACAAATGTATATATGTATGAATAGCTTACAATAGTTAGCTAGGTCAGACGCGACTTTTTCCAGGTAACAGCCCAAGCCGAGGTGCGCGTGCGCCCTTGTGTATGTTACCTAAAAACCAAATCGGTTGACTGCCTTAAGCGCCAACCTTAGTAGTCCGGTGAAGCTGTAAAGACCCTGCCAGGTCAATAGCGTAGTCAGTTCGAGAAAATCACGCACCTAAACAGTTGAATTCACCGTGTAGTTTTTTTTTTCTTATCATTTTGTAAGGTTAGCACATTTATCTACCCTCGAACAGAAGACATTTCTTTCTGTAATATTTTCGATTCTGCGTTGGATCGTGGGTACAAGATTTTGAAGACTATGATCAGTTTTAGCCAATCCACATATGCTTAAACTAAATGTTTAAAAATAATTGTTCAGCCGCGCGAAGCAGGGACGGGCCACTAGTATACAATATATTATATGCAAATGCACGGCAAATCGGAGGGCTTGAAAAATTTTTTTTGGTTTCCTCAATTTTGTGATATATTTTAGTACTCCTCAAAATAGCCCTGGTGAATTTTGAGTTTTTTTAATACTAATTAAATATTTCTTGTATACACGAATTTATTGAAAATGATCCAAGTTTTTATTTTATTTTAATGTTTTTACATGGCCTTTACAGAGGTTATTAAAAGGAAAATATCCCAAATACTTTTTATAAACTTTGTGAATTTGTAACATTTACATCTAGTCTAAAATAAATATTTGTACCGTTCCATTTTATTTTGTTTTTTTTTTATTTTAACTTCTATCCATTCCTCAGTCTTTAAGTTCGGTCTGGAAATGAGTTATCTACTATATCTATACTTATTACTTATTTTCGATTTTTAATATTAGTTCAATGTTAACTGTTAAGAGCAGTAAAAAAATATTTACAAGGATGTTAGTTTAAAAAATGGCAACACAGAAAAGTTGTTAGATTAGAGTTTGTATTTTTTATTTTTTTGATATAAGATGAAAATGAAAAAGAAAGATTTGAGATAAGATAAAAGATATGATAAACAAATTATATGATATATTATCATAATATGAAATACGACTCAGCATATTGTTTATTATTGATGTACGGACATATACGTAGATAAATTAAAAGTTGCATAAATATTTGAATTATGGAGTACCGGACGATGTTACAGTTACAAAAGTATCTTTACTTTAACTTTTATCTCTTCATATCATGGGGAGTTGTTACTACTTTTTTTCTGTTTGAGAAGGTACACTATATATAATCATTTTCATTAAACCTGATTAATATCTTTACAGATAAATATGTATTTCAAACAAGGGATATACATAGTAATTATTTTATATTTTGTGTTTTAGCTTGATGCACTGGGACATCTGACGAAATATCTATCAATTACTGTATTATTATTAATAATATTTATAGAGTCAGCAAAAATACTTCTTGGTTATTTTGGAAATTTGTCACGTAGAGTGAGTGTTGAATAATTTGATAAATTTAAGTATAAAATACTTTTTAGATAAAATAGTTATCATACTAATAATTGTGATTAATTTCTATTTAGTTATTGCAGTGTGGTATTGTTGTAATAGTATATGTTGATACTGATGATTTAATATGTGGTCCATTGTGCATATAATTACATTCTAAATTCAAAAATATTCTATTCTTTCTTAATCACTAGTATGATCTAATTAAGTTAACATCAAAATAAAAATATCCTTTATTCAATTTAGGCCCTGAGAAGGCGCTTATGAATGTCAAAGCTACTACTGGTTCGGAAAACAGTTCAGTCATTGAGAACTGGCAAGAAACTCGATCTGGTTTATCTTTTCATGTCATATATTTTTACAGTACCTAACATAAATATTTACATTCCTTATTAGTGGATGCACAGAGAGGGGCGTCATTACGACATATTTCCTTACACTTTTCCTTTTACTTCAATATAGAGATTTAGATAATTTATATTTGTATGATACTCTAACATTTTTTTTTACTTCAAAGGTACAGCATTTAAAATAAAAATTATTGTACAACTAGCTTCTGCTTGTGACTTGTGGAATAATTACTTTGAGCTAACTAACATGCAGCAGAAGCTCTCAAAAGGAAAAATAATCCCGATTTTGAAACATTTGTCATTGGTGCTCCTATTGGTCTCAGCGTGTTGATATATAGCATTTAGCCTTCCTCGATAAATGAGCTCTCTAACGTTGAAAGATTTTTTCAAATAGGACCAGTCGTTCCTGAGATTACCCTCTACAACTTCACAAACTACCTCTTTATATAATATTGGTAAATTAATATGCTGTCTGCATAATACAAGAAATATTAATTATAATTTACATTTAAATAACATACTTTAATAGTGTAATTATATTATGTTACAGGTACCAGAGTTAGCAGGATTCCTAATGTTGGCTGTTTTAATGCAAATGCCACTGGTTAGCTATTTTTTATTCAATCCATATTTGATGAGTACACCAACAGAACTCACTCTTCATGCAATGCTTTGGTTGATAACCTTAGCAGAAGTTGTATATGGCTTTCAAGCTTTGAAACAAGCATCGACTTTTGCAAAAAGTATCTACTTTTATCAAACAAAAAACAGGTAAATAAATACATTAAACGGAAATATGTATTATACTTTTTATAACATTGATTCCTGATAGTGTTAATCAAAGAACATTTATACAGTGTGACTGGTTAGTCGCCAGCAATATGTTTGCAGGATATTCACTAGTCGAGTCTCTTTTAAAACTAAAAAAAAATAGGAGCTAAGGATTTGACCTAATTATGTGGAGGAAAACAAAACTGATATACTCTCAACATCAGGTGATTTACGCAAAGCAAGGAATCAAACCGTGCCGTGCAGTGCCGCCCACCTCCCACACCTCGACACAAGCCCCGCTTCCCTTTATTTAACCGTGCGGCGTTCCGAAGATAAGCAGTTACGTAATGATTAACCTTTAAAAGCGCCCCTTTAATGTTGTCCATTGAACCTAGATGTGATTTTTTTACCTTTAAAAGCTTTTTCCCATACTTTTAAAAGTTTTAGAATAAACTTTAACTATGATTCTCTTTGTTGTTTCTTAGTATTTGTTTTGATATTATTATTTTATATGTTAAATGTGACCATGAACTAGCATAGGATTGAAGGCTGTTAAACTTGAAACAGTCACCTGGCATATCAATAGTTGGAATATCATTACATAGTATAAAACAAAGTACCCTACCGTGTCTGTCTGTTCGCGATAAACTCCAAAACTACCGATCGGATTTTCATGCGGTTTTCACCAGCGGATAGAGTGATTGATGAGGAATGTTTTAGTATATAATTTGTCAAGTATTTTTTCATAATCAGGGTGGGAAAACGTCTGCCGGGCCCGCTAGCTTAAATATAAAATTGAAAAATACAAATCAGATTAGTAACTGGGTTTCAAGTAATACAACATTATCACGATAAGATTTTATTAGCCTACATGTAAATGTACACAACTCATAAATCCGAAGAGATTAGATATACACAAAAAGCAAAAAATGCAACACTTTGGTTTAACACACACGAAATTTGTATTTAGTATAGGCTTGTATGATACATCAAGTAATCAGTAATGCTGATAATATTGATAAAACTCAAGGTTGAATAATATCAATATAGTAAAATAGTAAACATCCAAAAATATTTTAAAATTTAAAATGACTCCATTACCTGTATGTCATCTTAAATAATATAAACATAAGCTATCTACATATTGTTAATAACATAGGTTGAAAATACTATCTCACAATAGGAGAAGGAGTAGGGTAAGATATTATCCAAGTTACTGTTTCTAGGTGTAGTCCGGTGAAGCTGTTAAGACCTTGTTAGGTCAATAGCGTAGTCAGTTCGAAACAAAAAAAATACTGTTTCTAGGTTCTACAAACAATGATATTGATAAAGTTTATTCAACATAATAAATACAAAGAACCTTGGAGGTTGATAAAGTGTTGTTTTTTTTTTTAAATAAATCGATCTTTAATATAATAATTCTACAAGCATAATTGAGATATTGAAAAAATACAAGAAATTGACAAAAATACTGATATTGTCAAGTTAAAATGGTTGATACATCACTTATTAACATTTTTATGCCTCCGGTATGGGTATCAAAATAGTTAAAGAGACCCTACTTACACAGTAGATATAACATATTAAGTAAATTAATACAACATACACATAGGACATAATTTTATAATGAAATTAGACATTGGTTATTGAAATTTATAGAATTATTTAGAAGATAAACTGCTCTGTATATATATGCATTCAAATAAATAACTAACCAATGACATGTCTACCTTTTTTTAGTATTATAAATGATATAATAAAATATTTATGCAAACATATCTTTCATGAAACATATCATTAAATTAATTAATTAACTGAGGATCGCTAACAACATAATTTTTAAAATAGGCCTTCACTTGCTTATTGCACTATATCTTATAGTATTCATGTATCAAATATAGGTTTCTGTTAAAATATTTCTATATTCAAATATATATATATATATGCATATTTATACAGTTATATTTATATATTGTTAAATTATGCCATTACAGATTTTACAAGGCACTGGTTTGTTTACTGAACCTATCAGCTATCAAATTTAAATGTATAGGTATGAATGAAATTATAAGTTACTACATGTAAATAAGGAAACATTTTTGGTTACATTGTTTTATCTTAAATACAATATAATAAATAATTTTCCACTTTTCGGTCCATAATAGCCTCATGTATATAATTAGTAATAATAACTCAATATAATGGTACAAAATCTTAGGTTTTTATCACCTTTGTCACTGATTATTTAAAAAATTACATTTACTATTTATAATAGCTTCCGTATCTAGTTTTAAAGCTTACTTTTAATACTCTAAATACAAATGTAGTTTTAATGAATAATACTGTAAAATATTATTCCTTTTTACAATGTAAGTCAATTATGTTGTTTCTTTAAAGAAATGATTGTCTTTGATGAAGTCATCAATTTTACATCTTACCAAGTGTAAAGTTATATTAAAACTTGCAAGTTTTAATTCAAATGCCTGTATATCATCAACTCCAAATGACTTTATAACTTGTGGGAGTGTTGGAGACATTTTGCAAATAACCTGAAACGAGTCAAGGAAATTTTATTATGCAAATTAAACTAAATTAACATGTAATCATAATTAAAATAGTACCAATCATTTGGCAGAAATTAATGTGAGATGTCTTGAAACTATTAATTCTTAAGTAAGAAAATGAGTATTAACATTAAAATTTTTGCAATTTCTTATCATCAGACTACATTATTTTGTTATCTATAAATACTATGAATTATATCAAATCAATGTTGCTTTTCATATTTGTCTGTAATTACCTTATCTCTTCTTTCTATTTCTACGCAACTGAGTTTGATATGGTTTTCCTTTCATTAAGAGAATTTCTTTCAGAAGCTTCATGTGCATATTATGTGTATATGAAATTTATATAAAGTAGAAAATATCTATGTATTTTAATGAAACCGCAAGGATTAAACCTTATTGAGGTACACCAAAATAATGTATTGTACATCTTAAAATACATTTTAAAAAAGTCTACAATAGTATATGTAAGAATAACACACAGTAATCATTTATATCTCTTAAATATTATTAAAATACATTTGATTATATAATATGTTATTTTAACCAATATAGTTTTAATCCTTATCCAATTAACTACATTACTTAAGTTAGGTATTTAATGAGGATCAAAACAGCCCTCTATTGCAAATAAATTGAATGAATATTTTAGAAGATATGGCAGATTTGAAACAAAAAAAAGTAGTTTGTGTGAATATATCTACGTAGGTTGCAAGACTTTGATGAAATGTAAACATCAGAACCACAAAAATTGATCCAAATCAATTAAACACTTATGGTACCACATTAGTACATTGCACATATGAGAAAATGCATCTATAGTAAAGCATATACTCATTTTATATATCTTTTCAAAAGTTTGACCAATGTTTTATCCTTTGTTAATTTTTTACATTAGGGATTAACCAACATGCTTCCATTTGTAAAATTGAATCCATTGATACTTCTCGGTACCTGAATCTAAATTTTATAATGTAAAGAAAATATAATAAAACAATACACACTTACTGTGAACAACTGCTGGGTGACCCAATTGTGGTACTTCTTTACAGATCCTTCATATGCAACTGTAAATATTTTTTTCATATTGACATCATAATTTTTCGATTTCAAATGTTCCAATATTTCTACAAAGACCAATTCAAAAAACATCAATGCTCTGCAAATATAACAAAATGCTTGTTATTAACATTTTCACCATTGAAAGTAAATTATATCAATGATATATATTCAATATGAATACATTTTTTTAACAAAACTGTTTCTATTAAGAAATCAAACCAGTTTCATTTAGATATTCAATTAATTACTGAAAATAGTTTATAAATCTATAGTTGTAATAAGGAATACATATTGCCCAAAAAATTACAAGTTATATATTGTTATTGACATCCAAAATAATAGGTCAGCATTCACCATAGTATGGTTCATAGCTAGGCCAATTACATGGAGATAATTGAAGTTCTAATTATTAAACAAGTTTCTGCATTTATATACAAATTGGTGAACTTTATGGCTAATTTCTGATTAAAATTACTTGACCTAGTTGGTACCAGTGGTTTTATGTCTATAATAAAAGAAATATATACACTTATCTATATATACCAAAAACTCAAAATGTATAAAAAGTATTAAGTAAACAAAAAAAAGGGGTGTCGAATAACATCTAAGACTTGAGACATCCAAGCCAACCTCACCTTCACGTGGTACACCCTGATAAATAACGGACGAGGCAATGGTGAAAGCGGGTTGGTAGGGTTTTACAGCCCAGCTGGGTCGCAACCACTATGTATATGGCGAAAAAGCCCGTCTTAGTGTTTCGTTTCTGCGGGTCGCGTTTCGGGATCAGCCTGTGCATATCCAGCCTTTTGGCAGGCCGGCATAACAGCAGCGAGCAGCGACCAACAACGGATACTGTGTCACTCGGTGGTTGCCATTGTTTTTGGATTGTACTGTGCTTACCATCAGGCACATTGCAGTCACTTTGTCATGCTACAATAAAAAAAAAAGATTATTTTTGTTAGGTATATTATAATATAAAAAATAGTGCAATTGAACATATTTTATACAAATTAGTTTTATTAGCTGTGGTTCCATTACCGTATTTGAATGAAATACATTCCTTATGACATTAATACTATTTCAATTTAAAATGAACTATTTTTCATGTTAAATTTAAAATTACACAACAATCTGTACAAATATTTTAACAGTCAGTTACTGAATCAAATTACAAACAACACTTGGCCATGGTATCATACAAGATGTTAAGACATTTCATTAATTACTAAGGGTTATTTCATATATTTATGAATTTTGATGGTAAGTCCAGTCTTTGAACTTTTAATTATGAACGTTTGGATCTAAAATCCCTTTATAACATAGAGCTCAAGTCCCAATTCATATAAATGGCTAACCTGTTAAGCCACAGTACCCCTTCAACTGCAGTAGTTTTCCCACTAGAATATTCTTGTAGCATTAACTCAAGTAAGCAGGAATTTTTTTCATATTTGTACACTTTTTTGATTTTCTGAAAAATATTTAAAGCATATATTATATTCATAAAAAAATCATTTTTTTAAAGATTTTATTATAAACACAATAAACAAATAATTAATGTATATTTGATTTATATAGTTGTAAACATCTAAGGTTTATGACATTCATTTTTGTTTACTGTTAACATTAATTTGTTATCAATATAATATGTTATGAATTAAATAATAATATGAATTATAGGTTTGATTATTACTATAATAAAAAGGTAACAATAAAATAGTTTTAAAATGTATATCTAAAGCTTACATCAATATTTCCTTGGATATCATATTTAACTGGTGCAAAGACTGTACCAAGGCGTTCTGTAAAAAAAAATCCTTTTTTTTTGTTTTATTTCAAAATGCATACATTTAATAAACTTGTAAAAAGGAATATATAGTTGTTAAATACAGAGACCTGATAATCTAGACTGGTAACGTTTTTTTTTCTTTTGATCACAAATAGTAATTTCATATGAGTGAAGCGGGACCAATATTTTATATTATAGTCATATTTTATTTTATAAAAAAAAAATAAACAATTGTCTCGAAAAAGTAAATAAATACTTACCTACTAAAGACACTAGGTCAACTGCTGCTTTTAGAAATACGTTTATATTTATCTGTCCATTTACAACAGGAGGAAAACATGTTATATTATCAAAAGACACTTGTGTTGAGGTACTTGCCATTTTTATATAAGATTATTTTAAGCAAAATTAAAGCATTATTTTTGAAATTATTTATCACATTTTTTTATTGTTCTCTTGACAAAATATATCATTTATACAGGTATATAATGAATACTGATACGATATCAGAAACCCTTTACGAAAACGGATGCCTAATCTAAAATGTCATTATCAAACGTCAATTTACTATGTTGCCTACATAAGCTTAAGGTTACCACTTTATAAAAATACATTTTTGTCTTAATGTAATGAAGTTCACGTTTAATTTTCACCCGTATAGTTCTACCGTCTGTTTTTTTTTTTAATATTTTTGGCTGTCACAATTTATTTTCTAATTATACATGTGGGTTGTATACTTCAAATTTATCACTTTCACAATATTCGTCTTTTTAGTTGTAACAAAATATATTTTTTTCCACAATATTGTCAGGATCGGCATCGCTTTGATACAATATTAATAAGAAAAGGTTTGCTTAAGTACGTTCCCTAGATCGTCTTCTACCACTATTGTCAAAACTTTACTCTTAGGCGAAAAGGTGAATGGCACTAAAAACCTTTTTTCTGGTAAAAGATTTGTAAATTCGTAAGAATCTAATACCATCCCATTTGATTCATCTCTCACTTCTACTATTCTTATACCGGCGGTAGAAATTATCATCATTTTATTTTTGTCGAATTTTAAATATCTCGTTATGGCTTGTCTCTCTCGGCCATATTCGTTGTTAAACCATCTGTGATAGGACAACAACACTGCGCAATTTCTAGTCCAGTAAATAGAGTCATTTCCGTTTGTTCTATTAATATTTCTCTTTGAATCAGAAAAACTGTTTGTTATGCTTGAATATACACTGGAAGGTCTTGTTATGGGAGTTATATTTGGGTTTCTTCTAATAATATCAGACTTTGACATTGAAGCAAAATTACCCAGTGTTGTTTTACTTCTTGGTCCCAAAACTCGAAGTGGTTCAGCAACGTTCATTGTGACGTTTATATTACGTTGTAGCGAAACTGTAGAATGTTGTACTGGTTTACCACTAGAATTATTCATGTTATCTTTTACTATATAAGACCTTTTTTCACCAAGAGTAAAAACTCTATCAATGTTATCAAAACCTCTTCCCATGATTCCATCCTTTGTGTGTCCTAGATCAAATGTATGACCCAATTCATGGAACACTGATCCCAATGTTGTTGCAAAACAAGCTCCGAATGTTCCACGATACCCACTGTCATCCATAAACCGCTTTGTGTTGACGGGAGTTGTGTCCATAAATTTTGGAATTATTTCGTCAACAGATGATGGCCACGTATATAAACACGCTGTTCCAAATAACGCTAATCCACCACCACCCAAAGCTGCATAGCCTTCAGTATATGACACAATTTCATCGTGTGTCATGGGTTTATCTATATCGGTACCTTTAAATCGAGTACAAGATATAAAAGCCAAATATTTTCTTTCATTACTTCCTAAATCTGAAAGCATAATTTCTCTGCCGAAGTATGTCCATAACTCTGCTTGTTTCATTTTTCTTGCCTTATTCACATTAAGTGTGCTCTTAAAAACAATGCATTCGGGTTTTTTAGGATTAACTTCATGTTCAAGTTGAAATGATTTCCGTCCAATGCCACTTTCAAATAATTTTTCAGCTGTTATACTTTGAATAAGTTTTGCACCAAGAGCTATTTTGCAGCACGCATTTTCTATAGAATTGTCAATTTCAGGTGGACTCTGAAAGCAGCCATCATGACCTTGACATATAATATACACGGGAGTTACTCTGAGATTCGTTTTTCTGGGCGTATATTCTAGTATTAGTGTTTTTCGTTGCTGTTCCGCATATTGTAAACAAATTGTATTTTCTCCTCTGTTTAATTCAATTATCACTTTGAATTCGCCATTATAAATACTCCACTCAGACGAATTATGAATTCCATTGTTTGTTATTGTACAAGTTAATTTGTCTTGGTTATTCGAATTACCCCTGGTTATAATTCCTTTAACTAGAATTATTGAGTAGTTTACGGTTTCTCCATTTTGAAAATTGGTAATAAATATTGAAGAATTGTGCTCGTTGTCACACTCTTCATTCATTCGGTTGTCCATGACCTGAAATTTGATTAACGGTTACAAATAAATAAAGAGATTTTATGTTAACTATTTGACCTTCATAAACTCTGCGTAGTTTTCTCGATTTATTTCATTGTGATCAGTCTATGCCTAATTGGGTTACGTATTTAGTTCCGGCGATCTCGCATCGGCTAATAAAAATGCCTATCGATTTCACGGATTAACTTTTAGCAAGTAGAGCAATTCGTTTTCTTTTTGTTTCAATCTGTATCTAAATTTTAAACGTGTATCATAAATGAATAGTTTTGCACTTAACAATGACTCACCATGATGTGGTTAGCGTGTAGCGCGCAGAGCCAGCGCGGCGGGAGGACTGCGGATGCGGGCGGCGCGGCGGCGTCGTCTTGGCAAACGTTCGCACTTCGCAGGCAGCGCCGTTCCTCCTCACTTCCCACTAAACTTGGTCGAACGTTATTACGGTTGGTGTGCGCATGCTCGTCTATGCAGACCGACGCGACTCGGTAACGATTGCGTTCGCCAGACAGGTCCGCGACTGGCTGTCTCCATAGACAAGAGGGAAATTCGAACAATGCACCAAAACAAAAGAGACTGAGTCACTGTCATCTAAGTGTTTATCATATTATTTATCTTATGTACGTATGAATAGGCTGCATTAACGTCTATTATTATCAGCGTAGATATAAAGTAATTATAACCGTGAACATAATTTTGCGTAGGGTTTAAAATTAAAAAAGCACTTTAATAATTTTATTAAACATGTCATGTCACAAGTTTCAATTAGTTTCTGTATTATTTTATTGGCTACTAAAAATTAAATTACTTAAAGTTAGTACGCAATAATAAAAACAAAAGCTTATTATGGATATTATATTCTATATAGCTCAAAAAGTCAATCACATAATAATTCGTACTTTCAACACTAATTTTGCATATATACATATTATTAGCGACCCGGTCTTGCTTCACGCGGGAGCAATGAACTCATTAATATGGTGTTATAAGTATCCAAGTGATTTAGACACATTTATTAGGTGTCTGATGATTTTTTGGCTCCTAACATTTATGAAAGCCAAAGAGCTTCGAACTCTCTTTATACAAGCAACTATTTTTTACACGTTACAGTATCTTCTATAATATTCTTTGGAATGATGTGCTTTAAAAGGCAATTACTATCGAAATTAAATCCTCAATATACCTAATTATAATATGTATAATTAGATAAGGATTGATACTATATTGTACTAAACGTAAATCCCGCTGCTTTATTTATTTAATTGTAATATTTTTAAACTTAGTAATTGGATGTGAAGTAAAGCATACTTGCTGGTTAGTATAAAATTCAAATCCCGGTTCATTTCTCGGTTGAGGATATTTAGGTATAACATATTCAAATAGTATTAAGTTAGGAAACAACAAGATTTTTTACTTGGCCGCTATACATCGAATGCCTTCGTACGGCAATCTCTGTTTACAATACGTCACCTAATAATTAATGATGCTACAGTTGGAACGATGTTTTAGAGGATATTTTCGTTAAAGATAGAAGTGTATTATAATGGCGGAGAACACGACTCGCTTTTCAGTCCGTTTTTGTAGGTAGGTAGTTTGAATGCTACCAGGTGCAATGTTTTCATTTTAATTTGTAAATATTTGCGGAAGAAATTTAAACATGATTACTTGCTTCCAAATATAAGTTTTCACTGTGATAACAAATAATTACAAAACAGTACACCTATCTACATTTCTTTGTTACCCATCACCAAAGTTATTCACCGTTTGGAATTTGAAAATACAAATACTTCACAGATTCCAAAACGATAATTATAACATTTTACAACTAAAATCTATTGAACTTACCTGTTTATAAACTAACTAGCCTCTGCCCGCGACTTCGTCCGCGTGGAATAGTTACTTTTGGTTAACGCTAACACGCAGCAGAAGCTCTCAAGCGAAAAAAAAAACAATTTTTGAAACATTCTTCATTGGTGTTTCGCTCCTATTGGTCTTAGCGTGATGACATGTAGCCTATAACCTTCCTCAATAAAGGAGCTATATAATACTGAAGAATTTTGCAAATCGGACCAGTAGTTCCTGAGATTACCCCCTACAACGTCACAAATTCACAAACTGTACCTCTTTATAATATTAGTATAGATTAAAATCTTTTGTACATGGCTGAACTACGTTCGTCGGGTACGTTTTTCATTAAATAACCAGATGCAGGACGAAACTAGCATTCATTAAACAAGTTTACCTCGTGCCTAAGTTAAACTCCTTTCAGCATAATGATAGCGTTACTACTTCAACCTTCTATCATACAGTGAAAAAGTTTTAATTCTTAAAATAGAAACGCCTGAAAGAATTGTTATAGCAAAGAATATGATTTTTTTGTGTTGAAAATTTCTGCAGGCTCCACGTATGGGAGTAACTAAGACATATAATTAATATCATGTCCATCTATTTACTCCTATAGTGATTGATGTAGTGCTGCACAACCCCATGTTATTTTATGTATTAGTACCTACTTTCATGGATATATACGAGAAAATATTCAAAAACATAATTATTTGTTCACAATAATTAGGAGTTCTTAAATTATTTGAAGTTGTGTGACATGTCTTTAAGTAGAAACTATCACCTTTAATTTTATTCAACGGCTACTGTTATCTATACTTACTATATACAAACAAAAAGCGAAGTGTCTGCTTCGAATGTGAAAATAACAACTTTATACTAAATGGATATAAAGGTATATACGGGGCTTATACCAAAAATGACTCTACTTGTTTGTTTCTTCCGGATAATCTCCGAAACAGTTGGATCGATTTTGAATGAATTTTTTGAATTTTCACTGGCAGATAGCTAACGTTAAAGGATGAAGCCTGGGCTACTTTTTTTTTTTAATGGATCCACGTGGGCGACTGCTTATTTATAAAACAATATTAACCTTATAAATATTTGGCCGTAGGCGGAAAGTTTATTCGAGGTGCCTTTTAACTCCAGTGCTGAAAACAACGAAAAATACATTTTTGTAATCATTTCTTTTTTTTTTAAAGGATTCATTTTAAAATATTTGTTAAAATAAAACTGGCTTTCGGAGTACAAAGGATACTTAAAGTTCTCAGTAAGAGATAATCGGTTCTTTTTAAAAATTATCTGAAATTTATTTAAAAACTAGCTGTACCCGCAGTTCCGCATGCGATTTTTTTATTCGCATTAAATAATTATAAAATTGTGAGACTATGTACAGTTATAGAAATGCTCTTTAAAAGCAATTGTAAGTACGACACGTACGCCACTTACAGTAGCATATAACGTATACATTAGATATATAAATACTAACAACGTGCCAAATGAGGTTTGTCATCAGCAACATATTTGGAACCTTAACCCACCATATAACTACCTCAGTGCTCACTTACACTGTATAAGGAACTAATGAAACAATAACTTAAAAGATCATTATAAAGATTTAAATTAAGATCACACTGCCATTATAATTAAGATTTTGTGACTATACAAAAAATAAACGCTTGTCAGTTCCGCCAGAAATTGTATTATGGAACTCTTTATGTAATACGTTTATAATCTAAGATCTAATTAGGAAGACCTCTATATCATTAAAGTTATTAATAATTATAATGTTAAATTGTAAACAATAAGCTGGTAATTATTTCTCTAATTAAAAATAAGGAAACTGTTGAAATCCTGCTAAATTTCATGCAGATAAAGTCGCGGCTAACAGCTTATCTAAAATAGAATAACCTCAATTACTTTTTATAAGTTTCGCTATCTACCAGTGAAAGTCCCGTGAAAATCGGTCTAACCGTTTTGGTGATAGCACAGCGAGCAAAACCACGGTTAACAGCTAGTCTAAATTAAATTACTTTTTATAAGGCCCGCTATCTGTCAGTGAAAGTCCCGTGATAATCGGTCCAACTGTTTTGGAGAAAGCACTATGAGCAAAGCCACGGTTAACAGCTAGTATAAACTAAAATTGCCTAAATTACTTTTTGTAAAGTCAGCTATCTGCCAGTGAAAGTCGTGAAGATCGGTCTAACCGTTTTGGAGATAGCACTGCAGGCAAAGCCACGGTTAACAGCTAGTATAAATTAAAATAGCCTAAATTACTTTTTATATGGTCAGCTAACTGCCAGTGAAAGTTTCGTGAAGATCGTTCAAACCGTTTTGGAGATAGCACTGTAGGCGAAGCCACGGTTAACAGCTAGTTTAAATTACAATAGACTAAATTACTTATTATGATGTCCGCTATCTGGTGTTGAAAGTTACGTGATAATCGGTCCAACTGTTTTGGAGATAGCATTGAGGACGAAGCCGCGGTTAATAGCTAGTCTAATTTAGAGTAGCCTAAGTAACCCGTTGTTATTTCAACTATCTGACAGTGAAATTCCAGTCAAAATCGGTCCAGCCGTTTCGGAGATTACCCGGAACAAACAGACAGACAGACAGACCGACAAAAATTTTAAAAATTGCATTTGTTTATCAGTAGAGCGTATACTTTCGTACCCAATCAGTAAAAAAAATTTGATATTACATACAGACACTTCATTTTTATTATATGTATAGATATAGATTATTTCTAGTGTTATTGGTCGCCAAAGTTCCCTTCGAATATTGTACGGGTATCGATGCCAGACATGCCAGTGACTATTTCTGCGAATTGAATATACAATGAACGGTCTTTTCAGAACGGTCGCTCCTTGTTTCTTATTCAGTCTATTGATGTTCGTACATACAACCGTTCATGTATTATTGATCGCATTGAAGTGCATTTAGATGCGAATATATTTATCGTAATAATTGATACTCCAGTTAAATTTATTTTCATTACAAACATACGTTAATTGACACTGGCAAATGCTTCTGCGGCGCCAAAACAAGAAAGAAAACATAGGTTATATATTTGCATAATGCAAATTATAATTAACAAGTACACGTGTATTTTTAACCGACTTCAAAAAAAGGAGGAGGTTATCAATTCGTCTGTATTTTTTAACCGACTTCAAAAAAAGGAGGAGGTTATCAATTCGTCTGTATTTTTTTTTTATGTTTGTTACCTCATAACTTTGGACTGGGTGAACCGATTTTGATTATTCTTTTTTTATTTGAAAGCTGGTGCTTCCAGTGTGGTCCCATTTCAATTTGGTACAGTTCCGACAACGGCATCCAGTGCAAAACCGTATAAGTTTTAAATTTGCATTAAGTGTGTACACGACAAATAGACGAATAACTCAATATTACGCTAACCGATTTCGATGATTCATTTTTTATTGAAAAGGATGTACTTCAAGGGTAGTTTGATGAGAGTTTGGTTAGGTTCTGATTATGGGATCCGTGACAAAGTAAGAAAACTTTCAAGAAACGAGCCTACTCCTTTCTTAAGGGCCGGCAACGCATCTGTGTTTCCTCTCGTGTCGCAATTGTCCATGGGCGGCCGTGATCACTTACCATCAGGTGACCCGTATGTTCGTTTGCCACCAATATTATAAAAAAAACTCTTCAATTCTTAGGAGCCTATTGTGCTTATGTTCGTTGCTGTGTTGCAACATGACGCAAGCATTGTAATTACATTACTTAAGGTGTATAATGTGTGAAGCGATGGTAGCCGAGTTGGTGGTAGAAACTATCGCGGATTACTGAAAAGGTTGCGTTCGTACCAAACGTTACTTATTGTACAACCAATTGAAACCATATCGCATACCATACCGATAGATACCATACCGCAAAAATGCGCATATTTTAATATACTTAAGGCGGAACGGAGTTCGCGGGCACTGCTAGTAAAATATATTTATGTACACTAAAAATGGAAAAATAAAGTAAATTTTCAAAAAAAAGTATTAACCGACTTCAATATCAATCAAAAACCCATAAGGCACTAAAAAGCGGAAAATAAATAGTTTATCAAATTAACCAAATTAAATAAAACATATGAATATGTGTGCTACCTAGAGATGTACTGGAAGTCGGTACCAACCAAAATTTTTGTATTACAGAGACGCGAGAGTGGACTTAAACTTTGTACCTGTAGATGATATGATTTTCGGTTTGGTTGGCACCGACTTCCAATACATCTCTAGGTAGCACACATATTCATATGTTTTATTTAATTTGGTTAATTTGATAAACTATTTATTTTCCGCTTTTTAGTGCCTTATGGGTTTTTGACTGATATTGAAGTCGGTTAATACTTTGTTTTGAAAATTTACTTTTTATTTTTTATTGTAACTACAGATCACATTACGCATAAACTATATAGCTATCTATCTATGGTTATAGTACTTAAAACCTCAGCCGTGTTATTACAAAAAGTTAAATACGTGTTGAACCCTGGCTTTAAGAAGGTCACATATTAAATGCACTGCGGTCACTGATTGTTCGCCATATTGCTCTTTTGTCTCACTTTGGTTACGTTAGGTTAGACTTGTGAAAAAGGATAACACGAACTTGCCCCGGGCGAGCGCGGTGCATTTATTACGAAACCTTTTTAAACCAAGTCTTTAATACGTATTTAACTTTTTTTGTAATAACACGGCAGAAGTTTATTGTCTCGTAGGGCAATAAGATTCTTATTTATTGCCACAACAATCTCAGTTTTTGCGACTAAAGCACGTTTTAATATAAGTATTGAAATAATACTTGTTCTACATAGGTATGTGACGTAAGTTATGACTTACAGTATCGATTTTAATACATATTACACAGTTCTTGCCAAACTTTTTGACCGCTCTGAATAAAGGTGTTCAGAACATAAATTTAGTTATAAGTACGTATTATATTATATGTATAACATAGAAACAAATTAAGGATAAATAAATGCCAACAAAACGGTCTGTCGGTACACCGTGGGGTTTTAGTCTGTGCGAGTCGGACATAACCCGACTCTCCCCCGGGAGGGTGGTGTATCCATAAGGGATTTCCCCACGATAAAAAAAACAGCCAAAGCCAAGGTGTGCCGTGCACCCTTGAGCTAGTTGTCAAAATAAAATCGGCTGAGTGCCTTAAGCGCTCGCCTTAGTAGCCCGGTGAAGCTGTTAAGACCTTGCTTGGTCAATGGCGTAGTCAGTTCGAAGAAAAAAAAACTCTTGACTATACTCGTATTATACGGAAGTCCGAACTTACGGTTATATTCAGACCGTCCAAAAACATTGACGAGTACTGTACGTTTTTCGTATATTATTTGTTTGTATTATTTTACTTATTATGAACTACATGTTTAGAAAGGCAAAGGAATAGAATTTGCTACTTTTTATAGCTCGTACTAGAACTACAGTAAGTTCGTTGTTTTTATTTTTATGGTTTTCGAACCCAGAGTGTAGAGCGCACTCGCGTGACGCTTCCTTACCTATACTGAAATAGTATGTACAAACTTTGAATACTATTATCATAAGGCGATATAAATTTTAATGGTATACAATTATCATTATGTATTGTAAAATTCATCGTCTCTCTGTTCGTCATCGAAAAGCACTGAACCTATCTACATGATTTTTTAAAATTATACGTGCATCTATGACCAGTATTTAGTACTATATATTTAGGTGCATTTGGTAATAATATATGCGATAAGCTATGACGCCAAAAATAAATGAAGTTAACACAGAATTTAATTTTTAACCGGTTTTAATATATATTCTTCAAAAACTTATACGTCAATGTATTTATGAACCTAAGAGTATATTCAAAATTTCCTTTGCTTCTATTAATAGATTTGTTTATTTGCTTTTTAGTATATAAATAATACAATATTAGTAGAAGTATTCTTAATTTTTGTTAAATTATCACTTCTATTGTTAGTTTGTGTATACACTTTTACTGCAAATATCTTATCGTAATGTCGAATAATCAATTTTTTCCAGCACCTAGTTATTTAAAATGTATCTCATTATTCTCACTTAGATATCTAAAAGTGTATACATAATAATAATTATTTAACATTCATTAGATAATGAAATAAATATAATGGTTCTTAAGGCGTCAGTAATTATCAGTTTTACAACGTTAGTAGAATAATTTATTTTGTCATGGGTGTCGGTATATAATTTATTATGGCATATAACGTGGCGGATGAGTACAAGGAATATATTATGAATCAACGTTAACCAATAGCATGCCCGTTGACGCAGTCACCTGTGGTGATGACGATGCGATGACTGCAAGAAACCGACGGGGCTATCCACAGGAGTCGGTCGTTGTCCCAGTGAACGCAGCACTTTCGCTTTTATAGGCGAACGAACCCGGCCCATTACTACCTCACTCACGCTGTTACACCATCACATAGCCGTTTGGTTTTGGCTGCGTTTGTCGTTTCGGTATGCATACTAATAGCGCTTTATTTAGGGTTGTGATGTTTAGATTTCTCCACGCTACCACACGCGGCGGCATGGGCGTACCTATCGTACGATGTTTTTAAACTGTTTTATAAATAAACTCTGTGTAAAATAAACTTCTGTGGTTATGCATTTTCGCCGTGCAATATATTTTGAAAAGTATGCCACTTCGATACTTATATATCGATATATTTGGTTATATTATTTTTCACATATCAGATACGGGTTTTGTTGGCACAAGTCATGTTAAGTTGATAAATATTTGATTATTAAAAATTGGATAATGTGACTTGTTAATAAATTTTTTTATAATGTGTCATTTCTTTAAAAGACTATTCTATACATATGTAAATATACAACGCAGTAAATGTAAATAGCGTGTAGAACAAACGACCTTAATATTTTGCGTAAGCCATAAATATTCGTAAAGACACGGGCCATTAGATTATTTAATATATTTTTATTACCTATTGTGTAATTTCTTAATGTTAGTTCTTTAACGTTATTTTAATTCTGTGTTCATAAATGTAATATTCTAGAAATATCTATCAATATAAATAAATAAAGTTAACGTGTCTATCTCTTATTGTAGAATTAATTTGTTCATATTTTGAACATAAATTTAGATATTTAAAATTATATGCCCATTTAAAATAGTTTAATGCACTGATAAAAGTAATTTTTAAAGTACATGAGTAATGCTAGAATTTTGTCAAATATGACAGGGGAAAGTTTATTTTTGGCTGTTTATTGACATTTTTTAAATATTTTACCATGGAAATAGGACCTATTTTGACAGTTTATGCAGGCGAGAAGAGCCACTGGTACAGGCTAGTTGTACATATTAAGTAATTGAATACCAGTATTTCCTAAATTGGTTAACCTTTTAAAATAATTTGTTCATTTTGCATTAATTAAAATATAATATAGAACCAACTTTTATTAAGCATTAGTAATCTTAGTTCACAATAAACGCATTAGTATGTAGCAGAAGATAATATAATAATAATATTTGCCACTATAACATTATTACTATAATGTTTGCTTCTATATCTATATCTTCTTCTATACATATAATAAAAATGAAGTGTCTGTATGTAATATGAAAATAAATATTTTTTACTGATTGGGTACCAAAGTATACACGCTACTAATAACAAAAATGCAATTTTTAAAATTTTTGTCGTTCTGTCTGTCTGTCTGTTTGTTCCGGCTAATCTCCAAAACGGCTGGACCGATTTTGACGAGAATTTCACTCGCAAATAGCTGAAATTACAGCGGGTTACTTAGGCTACTCTAAATTGGACTAGCTATTAACCGCGGCTTCGCCCGCAGTACTATCTTCAAAACAGTTAGACCGATCTTCACGGATTTTTTATTGACAGATATCTGACCTTATCAAAAGTAATTTAAGCAATTTTAGTTTATACTAGCTGTTAACCGTGGCTTCGCCCGCAGTACTATCTCCAAAACTGTTCGACCCATCTTCACATAACTTTGACTGGCAGATAGTTGACCTTATAAAAAGTAATTCAAGCAATTTTAGTTTATACTAGGTGTTAACCGTGATTTCGCCTGCAGAGCTATCTCCAAAACGGTTAGACTGATTTTCATGGAACTGGTAGATAACGAGCCTTATAAAAAGTAATTGAGGTTATTATATTTTAGACTAGCAACTTTGCGTGAAATTTTGCAAGATTTCAACTCATTATTTATTTTTAATAAGAGAAATGATTATCAGCTTGTTGCTTATAATTCGACATTATAATTATTAATGACTTTAATGATATAGCGGTCTGCCCAATAGGATTTTAGATTATAAACGTATTACGTAAAGAGTTCCATAATTCAATTTCTTGTGGAACAGACATGCGTTTATTTTTTGTATAGTCACAAAATCTTAATTATAATGGCAATGTATATTAAATGTAATGTAAATGTAAATCTTTATAATAATATTTTAAGTTATTGTTTCATTAGTTCCTTATACAGTGTAAGTGAACATTATGGGTTTAGGTTCCAAATATGTTGTTGATGATAAACCTCACTTGACAGACTGTTAGTATTTGTATATATAATGTATACATTACATGTTACTGTAAGTGGCGTGCGTATTGTACTTACAATTGTGTTTAAAGAGCATTTATATAATTGTACATGTTTTTAACATTGTCACAATTTTGTGTTTCTTTAATACAATTTAAAAAAACCGCGTGCGGAGTTGCGTTTTCAGCTAGCTTATTATATGTACGGCTAAGGAGTGGAATTCACTCCCGGCGTCTGTCTTCCCGTCATCTTATAACTTGGGAGTCTTCAAGAGTAGAGTGAACAGGTATCTAGTGGGTGAGCACGATACATCGTCAGCCTCATCGTCACTTACCATCAGGTGAGATTGTGGCCAAGCGCGTACCTGTTGACCATGAAAAAAATAACGTCAAATTATCTATTAATTATTCACTTGTGTCCTCTAATATCGATTTGATTTTGGCCCTCGGTTTCACGCTTTTATATGCACGAGTCGGTCGGAACTTAACGATGATTAATCATCTTCATCAGCCTGTAAGAGGCCCATTGCAGGGCCATAGACATCTTCTCGAAGGAAGGTATGGGCATAATCACCACGCCAGTATTGGTGATTTCAAACTCTGATAAATCCACAGTTCTGTTTTCCCACGTATAGTAGTACTACAAGAACACTTCTCCGGTTTAGGTTTCCTCACGATGCTTTCCTTCACCGTCAACCAATTTAAATAAGTAAATTGTCGCGATTTTAGAAAAAAAAAAACGTTACATGCCGGTGTTCGAACCTACGGATATCGGATTGGATATCAATTTTCCCTAACGCGCCAAAAGATGTATAACTTCAAAAACACTGCTCAATTGCTGAAGATTAACCGACAAACGCTACAGTCGGAGTATAGTCATGGAAACTTTAAAAATATTCTGCTTAACATATTGTAATCATGATGTTTCAATGATAACTTATTATTATAAAATTCTTAACCTTTTTGAAACATGTTCTTTATCAACGAACAATCTATACATTTAAAAAGAATATAAATCTAACATGTTTGTAGATTTTTGTGAAAGAAATTGTGGTGTCTTGAAATAAATAATAAAATACATTTAATTCATTTTTAGAAATGTTTGTCTGTCTGTTTGTTTGAATACGTATCACTGCTAAAGTACTGTGTTGGCGATAGAGCCTCATAACGCATATCCGCGATATTTAGTCTTGGTTTCATTAAAATCGGTTCACTCTATCAAAAGTTATTGTAATTTTAATGACGATGCGACTTAAATACGAGAGAAAAGTGGATAAGTAAATGGACTTAAAACATTTAGATGATTTTATTAGTCACTATTTTTTTACATTAGGTTCCACGCCGACGTAGTCGCGGACACAGCTAGTGAATATATAAAGCCCAGACGGATTCACAATTAGTCAAATTGAAATAAAGTTTCGTGATTTTTTGCCAACATTATTGTACGTATAAACCTCTCTATTATAGCATTCGATTTATAATATGTATCAACTGAATAATGCATTTCTTTCCCTTTGCATCATATATCGTCAGAGTCTTGAAATGAAGAGCAAATTAGCGTTTACTGGCCCAGAGCGATTCTACTTTGGCCTCGTCGTAAACTAATGTAGAGTGAGGGCTTCTATAAAATAAACTAGTGGGCGCCCAGTGGTCGACATTCTACCATAGTTCATTGATGTTTTTAAGTCTGAATTTTATTAGGATTAATATCATTGTTGAATGTAGAATGAAAAAGGGTAATTGGAACGTAAGAATAAAATAAAATACAGTCAAGCATAGCAACCTCCTTCACACCTTTTTTGAAGTCCTTTATTTGACAACTGTCAAAATGTCTTTTTTATTTACATGCGTGTATATGTTGTGTAAAATTGTAGCAGTAGTGTGAATAATGCATATTTTAATTAATTTAATGTACTTCTAATGCATTTTATATAAAATAAATAGCTTTCTGCACTTCTCCTCCATATAAACTTTAACTATGCCAAATTTCACGTTCATCCGTTCGCCCAATTCCGTTAAAAAGGGATACAAAGTTTAGGCTTCACGTATTAATATAATGATAACATCTTCAGTATTTAAGTATACTAGTGGGCGCCCAGTGATCGACATTCGACCATAGTTCAAAGATTTTTTAAAGTTTGAACTTTATTAGGGTTCTTTTGTCAACTTACTTCTATAATCAAAGGTTTTCATCATGGCTACTCAGTTATTTGCCACTTCTTTTTAAATTATATAAACATGAAAAAAATCTATGTCTAAATGAAATAATAATTATAAATTAAAAAAAAAACAGGCGGTGACATAACGTGGTAAAACTCTCAAATTTTAAGTAAATATAACTTTACTAAAATAACTCACTCAACTCATGATACTAAGTATACTAAAATTATACCTATGGACTCGAATTACCTTGAAATTTTTATTTATTGTAATACCAGCACGTCTGTCTATCCGATGAGTCGGTTTAGTCAATCGTTTTGTTTAATTTTTTTATTGAAATGTAAACGTCTTTTGGGACAGTGTGACTGAATTTTATAAAACGAAAATGTGTCACGAAAAAGAGAGCTATAAATGCTAGAGCTAGAGAGCTCTCTCACAGCTTTTAGGCTGTGAGAGAAGGAGATAGTATGTTCTTAATGTACTCGAAATTTATACAAAGAGACAGAGAGAAACATTGAAATCTAAAGCACATTACATAATAATGCCGAAATATAAAGTTTACCACCTTTACCTGTTTACCAAGTTTACGTGTATTCATCTCCTTATCTTTAAAATTTATCAGAATACTAAGTTTCACTTCTATCGCGTATTAACTACAGAAAACTTTTTTAACCTTATATATTGCTTATTCTCTCTCAGTTATTCGAGCATCTCTGTGCTGGGCACACATATTTTTCATACATTGAAAGGATCTTGATATATAATGGCGAGATAAAACTTCACCTTAATAGCATGGAGGTCTAACGGTGAATCAGGAAAATACTAGTTCGAACTTAAATCCGTGTACTTTCTAGATATCCGGCTCTGGCTAGATTAGACTGACAACTATTATAATTTAGGGAGGTCAAGCAGTAATCTGGATAAAATGACTATCAGTCAAATTTATTATAATGCTATAAATATACTACAGTCTGATCGCAACCGGTGTTCCGCGTCTTGTGTATGCACAGGGAGGTGGGGAGGGGAAGGAAAGCGCATGAACTCACATGAGATTCGTAGTGTCAGACAGATCTTACGATATCAGACCACAATTTTTTGAAGGTACAAGTATATTGAGATTCAATCCCTGTTTTGTCCAATATGATGTTTAGATAAGTACAAATAAAGAACCAATATAGATAAAATAAATCTTTAATTCTTGGAAATATAAAATCTTAACGCATAACGCACGACCCATCTTTAGATATTTTATCTCATGTGCGTTGGACACAGACAGTCCGTTCGTCCCCTCGTCTCGCCGCTCGCCTACCTATGGCACGGTACAGCGATTAGTGGTTGCGGTCAGACTATAGTAACCGTCCGCGACTGTGTTCGTGTTAAAATTTTGTTTATAAAAAATAATTTTTTATACGTGAAGTCGTGTTGACGATTGTCGTCGCTCTCAGATATATTAATATCGTCTTTATATGCAGAGTATCAAATACCGGCCCGCTTTACTGTGCATTAAAAAAACTTTCAATTAAAAAAAATAGTCAAGGGTCAGTGAAATCAAAAAACAAGTAGCCAAGATCCTCCTACGAAAAATTCCGCATCGAATGGCCATAGTCATTTGCCGATACGTTAAGTAGTTTTGAGGTGTTTGAGCCTCAAAACATCTATATTTTCATTATATATAAGTTACAATATTTACATTTACAACACGTTCATTACATATAGTTACAGGCTGGCAACGCACTTGCGTCTCCCCTGGTGTTGCTAGTGTCTATGGACGGCGGTGATTTACATTAGGTGACCCGCCTGTTTTGTTGCCTCCTATGATATAAAAAAAAGTTACAAATTTCGAAGATTGTCAAATATTAATATTGAAATAGTAAATGAAATAAATGTCCAGAGTTTCATTTCGTCCACTACCTATCCTTCCGCTAAATGATTCATGCATTTAAAATTCGGAGCTTTCTTTGTTGTACCATATTAAGCGAATGGTTTGCATGTCATATTTCGGTCGTGTTTTAGGGCTCGGTACGTGCCCTACGTTGTACGTGGTTTAATATTTCGTAAGGCTACCGCTGGTCTTTGTTAATAATAATGAAGATCTGCGTAGTTTCATCACAGTGCGCTCGTTGAATAATAACGTCCGGTTGAATGAACCATTGCATTGTGTCCTTGTTTTCTGTGATTTTCCACAGCACGTGCTTGAACCGGCTCCTACTTGCCTTGGGTAGTCAGTGTAATCACTCTTCACGTGCCTACTGCTGCTCTAGGTGACGTCAGTCTCATGCCTAAAACCAGAATACGTATATAATTTTAAATAATGAATCGAAACTAACAGGATCGATCTTTGGGTTGGTTATTTTAATGATTGATATTTTATCGACTATTTGATACAGAGATACAATAGTGTACACAGTTTTTTTGAACAGATCATGACTCTTACTTTTTATCTTCTCTTATAACTTTTTTAAGTATTCGTTTGACGCTGATTTTTTTAAAGGTTTGTTGTGAACTGAGGATGCTAAACGGTTAAATTCGACGAGTATAAAAAAAATCATTGAATCCAATAATTATTTTTTTTGTTTTCACATACTTTTCTCATTCAAGATAAATTTATATTGGATTTTTTTAAAAACTGGTTCGGCAAAGTGACTGTACGGTACCTGATGGAAAGTACAGTACAGTCCATAATTAACGGCGACCGTCGGTGTTAAATAACAACGACAGTCGTCGCTATCATGCCGACCTACATGTGCCTCTTCACGCCTCGTTTGAAGGACCCCATGTCATAAGAATATTCTTTGTATGTTATCTAACTCTGAATATCTAGAAACGCAAAAATCAGATGCTAAAAATTGTTTGAAATAATTCACTTTCAAAGCATTTTTAAGAACAATAGAAAAATTGAAAAAGGATGTAATTGATAATTATTATCTGTATTATAACTGAAGATGTATACCTAGAGTAAAAGACACAGAATTTTGGAAAGTAGGTTTCCTTTGTCACTTAAGAACTACATAGTTCTACGACAGATTATACTTTGTCCAATTTAATGAGATCAATATTTACTGTTACTAAAAGAAAGCTTTGTTAAAATCAAATGTTATTTAGTAAACTATCATCATAATTTATTTATGGGAACACTAGCACAAAATAATAATAAAAAAGACCTAATTTAAGATCTTACGCGCGCCTGTTATAAGTGAACATAACATTTACTAATGAAAAGTGTTAATATTTGAGGTGCTTATCTAATTTTAAAGTATTGTAAACAAGAAAATCGTTATGTGATATGAAAACATAGTAAAATGTTAAAATTGATCGAACTTATATAGAACTAGTATAAAATAGAATTATGTAGTCACCGCTCAAATATTTAACAATGCAAAATATTAACAATTACTTTTAAGCATTAAACCAATTAGAAAGGTATATAAATATATAAATTCAACTAAAAATTAACATTAACGGTTACAACATAATGCTTTTTATTTTTATTCCGCATTTTATAATAAGAATAATATTATAGCGCTCGAAAAAAAGGAAAACTATAATTGAATATTAAAAAGGATTTTATGGGATGATATATATATTGATTAATTAATTAAATTTTCCGCGAGTGCAAATACACAAAAAAATAAAATATACAATAATATGTAGGAAATTACTGACGACCTTAATTAAGTTGATTCATTTCCACGTTGCGAATGAACACTATTGTTTACATTGTGTTGTTCATAGGTAAGAGTAAAAACATTACAGGTATGTAAGATTCAATTTACTTTTATTATTAATTGAACATAGCTCCGAGGCGTGTTCATGTTACCATACGCTTAGTAGAGTAGTAGAACACTATTCTGTTATGTTTTTAATACGGTTACTTTTTGTTGGTGACCCTGATCATGCCCAGATTTAGGCCGAACCCTTCGTTATCTGATCACATTGTGCCCATGTAATTTTTCCACATGTTTGTTTATAGACAATAAAAAAGCAGGTTGCGTTGACAATTCGTAACTATCGCGTTGGTTTATACGTGTGTTACTATGTAGCAATACTAGCTGTGTTGCTAAGCGCAGTACGTTTAAAGGCTTCTAAATCAAACATGTCGGTACGTTGCTTGAACAAACCTAGGTAATAAACATTATAAACAGTCTAAGACGTTTGCTTAGAGTGTTATACGTAATATTCTACTTAAAGCGTATTGCACCTGTTCGATATAATTATGATTTGAATAAGGATCTTATTTGGCGAATGTGATGGGACGCTGCCTACGTGCACGCCTACTGTAACAATGGGCACTTTGATCAGCCTGACCTAATCACATCGACTATTCAACATCCGTGCAAGAAACTGACCACACATACTGAATATGAAATGCACGCAGTTAATGTGTCACTTTTGTCAGAAGTAAGCATTTTCGAGTACGGTCATCGACCTTCTCATTGCGTAGGCTAGCTACTTTCTCTTGGTGTTGGGGCGAGGAGGTGCGAGGGAAGCGCGGTGAGAAGGGGGTCCTTCCAAATTAAGTGCGTGAAAGGCTGCGTACAAGCGTTCCGGTAATACGATTCAAGCACCGCTGCTTAAGCGGGCTCTTCCTGCCGTTCTACCAGCTGGAAACATCTTAATAAATGTCATTACACACTCGTAAAATAATATCTGAAACGAAACATGACGGCCCCTTAAGAAGTTGCAAAACGTTGAGACGGCGAAACGTTTTACGCCTGCTTACAAAATTATGATCATCTTCGTAGAATGGGCCAATAGGGTCATTGAACTCAGATCGATGTAATGGAAATCGCGAATCAGCTGTGAGTTGGCACCTCAACTAGTTGTGCTTCTATCTCGTGCATACTATGGTATAATGTCATCATATAGAATATATATGTCCAAATTATGTGCAAAATATAAACTCATTACTAACATAACTCGTGTTCATAAATACAATGTATTTTTGGATTAGTCATATAATTATATTACGTAAAAATCCTAGGTTACATTTATATTTTTATTAAATTTAATTAATTCTCTGAAGTAAGATTATATTTATTTCATGTATTGTGAAACTGATATGCATTTTGAACATGTAAAAGAATACATAAATATATTTTTCTACGTAATTAAAGTAACAAATCAATTTGCTGTCCATTTACTGGCCTGATCAGCCGATTGCCACATATCTAATTTCATAGCACTAACTGAGGCCAGTAGCAGTTATGTTGCTACTCCTGAGGACCAAGTTAATACGCTTTTTATGTCAATACGTTCTACTAACTACACCAATGATATTATAACTAAAAAACGTAATAAGTGCTTCGACAGCGCCTTGTTAAATCTTGGATAGCTAGCTTACTTTTGACGGCTGCCCCGTCAATCCGCCAGTATGTAAACAACATATAACTATTTCTTTTTCACCACCGATATTACGGATTTGGCGTCTTATTTCCACATTTTTCTAAGACAGTGTGGCGTTACAATATCACTTTACGTATGTGTGCGTTATCGTGCCATTTGTTTTGTCAAAATAACTTGTAGGTAACATATTTACAGCTTTTTAGCTATAATATCATTGAACTACACGCTCAGAACAACGCATCAAGGCGAGAGTAACTACTTTATATACGTTACAACGCGAGTTTGTAGCATGTTCACCTGCATAAGTTACATATAATTATCAAAATTTATTAACATAATTGATAAAAAACCGCACGGTTATGCGAACAATTTTCGACTTGTATACGATTGACAATTAAATTAATGCAAAGCGACATTAAAAAAGGCATGGTGGTCGAGTGGTTTGATCGGTGCAATATCAATCCGATGTTCGCAGGTTCGTACCTCGGTACGTACCAACGAATTTTTTTGGAATTCTCGTACGTATGCCAATTTACATTGGTAGCACTATCGGCTAATGGTTAAGGAAAACATCACGAGGAAACCTGAACCCTACAGTACCACCGTTTGTGGGAAAATATAACAACTGTGGACTCCTCAGTGAACAGGTGGGTCACCTGACGTTAAGTGATCACCACCGTCCATAGACACTTGCAACACCAGAAGAGTCGCAAGTGCGTTGCCACCCTGTGTTTGGGAGGGGTGGGGAAGGAGGGAGGGGGAGAGGAGATGGGTTATCCGGCGGTTATAAGTCCATACCTTCCTTCGTGAAGTAGTCTATAGCCCTGCAGTAGGTTTCTTACAGTCTGATGATGAAAGCGACAGCATTATGCCGAAAGTTATTAGTAGCATTATTATAAAATTAATTAATTATTGAAGTGAAACTTCTTTAGAATCGTGATTTCAAACCGGATTCAACGGAAAAAACGACAGGTAAGAGACAAAAATATAAAAATTAGTCAGTCAGAGCGACAGAGCTAATGTCGGTGTGTATGTATATTGCACACTATTTAATACTTGTTTGTATTTGAGCATTTAACGTGTGTTAGTATATAGTGCACTGTATGCGGCTGCGTATTACAGCTTTTTAGTAAGAAGTCAGCGTGGTGTGTTATTATTTAACAGTGTTTGTGAGTATTTATATATCTTGTTGTGCTAAATAATAAATTCATTTTTAAACAAATAAACTTTGTAATTATCCTACCCTTGTTATATATATTCATCTCATTCTTTTGTCGATTTACTGAAGTTTCACTTCTATCGTGTGTGAATCGCATATACATCTTTTATAAATAGTTATTCGAAACTTTCGGTAATCATCATGTTAAATATTGTTGATGTGGTTCTTGCTGTAATTACAGTGATGGGCAACCCTGTAACGGGTTTCGATGAATTTGCAATAATGCCATCGGAATTAATTTATTTTTAAAACGGTAAAAAAATTAAAGAACAGGAATATTATACTTACTTGTATAAAGCCCCCAAGAAAGCTTTTTTTGCAATGATGTCACCTGAATACTTGGAAATAGAGAGGAGTAATTCTTTATTCATCTTTTTAATCATGTAGGATATTTAAAATTCTGTAGTTTATTGTTATTCAAAGTAATAATAGTTAAAACATGTGATTATATGATATAGCAACAATATTTTTTATAACTCTATGCATTTATTCGATTTCTATTCGATTAGTGAACAAAAAAGAACATTAAATTCGCATAGCAACAGTTTCGTGTAAGGAAAGGCAGCTTTTTATGAGTGTCCTGATTACATATATAACTATCTCTTGTCGATATATATTTCTATAAATAAAAAAATATCAAAATTCCGTCATGAAAGAGTAATTCGGTAGGTGTATATAATGTTATTTATATTTGTATTTATATAAATATATCATGTGTTTATATAATAAAAATATTATGGTTAAAATGTGATTCGAAAGAACTGAGGATTTTTGAAACCTTTAAGAATCTTTCTTTACTATATCTAAAGTAAAAGTTAAAAAAATATAAACTTGTCTTCCATACGTCATCTTTTACGTTATTTATATGATGACACTTGGCGGCAATCTACAAAGAAGTTATGATATGTAAATTAGTAGAGTGGTCACATAATTAATTAATGTTATAAGAACTATTTGTATACTACACGTGTGCCGTGACATCTAACTAATAGCATTACGGTCACGTCATCCCCATACATTGCGCTTAGCCGTAAGTTACGAAAAGCCCGCGGCGCCACCGCACGAATATCAATCGAGCTAAATTGGGCGGCTTACAAAGGTCGGAGTCAAAATGATTTATAAAAAATTGCGAAACGTCTACATAAAAATAGTTGGCACATTGGACGTGTTCACGACGCTACGTTCTCTCTTTTCAAGGTTATTTCGCGAAGCTGTGCGTGTACCGTTAAAACAAAACTGTCATCGTTTAGAAGACCTAGTTTAACGATGGCTTGTAATATTCATAACTGTACTAAAACTCCATTATGCCTGAATAGTTTTGCTAAAAGAAACTTATTGTCACCTGAAATATGTTATGAGTATGTAATTATACGTGAGAGGGTATGAAATGATTAGAAAAGTTTATTAGAAATGCGATTTTTGACTACGAACGTAGTCTAAGTAACTACGGTCTACGGAGAGGCGTGAGTGCGCGTAGTGCGGTATGGAGGTGCGCACGCGAGTGCGGTCGCCCTGGCTCGGGTGTCGGATTTCTAGAGCATTGAACCTCTGCAACCTTGTGCGTTGAGCCCGACCGCTCTCCGCACGCTGGCGCAACAGCTTCAGCCCAGTCTCCACTTCGACCGCGACCATATCGCTTAATCGTTCCTCCGGGACACCTGTTCTTAATACAAAGCACTATTGTAATCTACTGCTAAGCGATTCATGAAAGGTTACATGTAATCGGAGATTAAACTACGTAGGCCTCGTAGTCGATCGCTTCCCATAGAGTTATTCATGTAGATCTATGCAAATATTTGAAGTCTGTATTGTAAATAAATGATTTTTCTTAAGCTCACATGGCTATTTACACGTTAACATATTAGCGTTAAAGTATTTAAAAGTTCGATGTTTCTTTGTCTAATCTACGGCCAGAATTAAGGACTTTACTTATCTTTAATCTGTGCCATAGGTGTTACGTGAAATAGTAATGCTCAATTATATTTTAAGTAAATAAAAAATAGCCATTACTAATCCCGATTAAACACTTAGTTCTCGTGAATATAGTCCCGAACACCAGATAGTTTTCAATAAACGTCTTAGCAATATTTACATTTTCTCTTTGTAGTAGGTACTACTGAAGAAGATGTTACGCAATTGTTGTATATGCCGTGAGTACGTACTTGTTACCGTAGTAGTTAGCACCTGGCGGAGGGATGAAACGCAGTGAGAAGGCGCGGCGCGGCGCGGTGCGGAGACGCGCGGTATCGCTGCAGTGCTAACGAGTCTCGGCCGTCTGCAAATAGTCCGCGAGAAGTGCGAAACGATCGCGGGGCTACAATTATTGGCGCTTGCCCCGAGAGCGTTGCGAGGTGACTCTTACGTAAACCGCTGACATAATCGAGTCGACGACCGGCGCTTGCGCAATCGCTACCGAACCCGCAACCCCACGCACCTCCCCTCTCCGTTGCCGCTGTAGCCCTCCCACTACTCGTGGGAATTACCTAATTGTACCCAAAATGCATCAAAAGGACACCGGTCGAACGCCCGAGTTACGACATCGGCAATCACTAGTGCAATAACCTTCTGCCTAGGCAGGTGGCATGGCGAACCGGTGTTAATTGTGGCATTTCGATTGATATATTAAAATTTATAAATTATATTTAAATACATGATTTATTCGTTCCATTCCATATCACGCTATGATCTATGTAAAAGAGCTTACTTCATTTCGTGAATATTGACTAAAAGCTGACTATTTTATGAATCTGCGGTCAATGAAAACGCTTGCGTGTTGCGTATGCGCCGCGAGCTCCGGGAACAATGGGCGCTCAAAATTGTGGGCATGTACGTGACGTATATGGTACAGTTATCCTTAGTGAACGAAAGTGAAAACTAAATGCGGGCCCGGTCATCGACCCCCGGGCTGGGTCATCGTCCGCACCGAACTGCAAAGGCCGTTTGCGAGTGCTGAGGCCGTACGCGCGACATTTACCCGCGTCAACTGCGTCCGACTGGCTTGCACATAGCAACTAAAAATATTGTATGCTAATAAAATATATATTAAAAATGAACGTATATATCGAAGAAAAAAAAAATAGAAACAGTGTGCAGGTCGAGCAACTTACTAAAAATATTAACTTAATGAATTTCGATTTTATGCATGTCCGAGGTCAATAAACTCGAACACCATTTGACCGACCATCACAAAAGTTGGCACATGTGAGTGATTTTTCATGGAGCAAGTTTCTGTGTTTATTTTATTGTATTTCACAGATAGGTGGCGTTGCAGTAGATCAACTTTTCTACGGTACAACCGATCACCATAAAAAATGGTATGCGTAGATATTTTTATATAGGGAGCGCTACGTCGAAGGCTTGGTCTCCCCGTAAATCACATCGCGAAAATATCGTGATGGAACCTCAGTATCGCGTCAGTTTAAAATCTAACACCAAGCAACTATATATTCCTGCAACCGCAATAGCAAGCCAATCCCTTTTCTTGGTTTAAGCAACATCTTCGACCACACGGTCAGTTAAAATATACGTGATTTTTAAAATATTATTAAGAGAGACTTGCAACAATAATTATTATAGGAGTAATAAAATCAAAGCGATAAAATTGAGAATAATGAAATGCTACACACATATATATATATATATATATATATATAGTAAGAATGTAAATCCAAATGCAAATCAAATTATTGCAGGTGTCTAGAAATAAGAAATAAAATACATTTCAATCGTTTTTAGAAATGTCCGTCTGTCTGTTTGCATGAACACGCATCACTGCTAAAATACTGCCTTCATGATAAAACCTCTCCAAGAAAATAATAAAGCATATTTGATTGAAGAAGGCGTTTACTTTGCGGAAATCCATCATTAATATTAGAGTAGACGCTACTTTGCACTTCCGCCTGGAATCGATGGAACACTACTACGTCTGACTGCAACATAAAACAAATCAATTAATCAATATATCACTTATCACTCGCAAAGATTCGAACCTACATTGACGGACTCTTTTTTATATCATAAGAGGCGAACGAACAGGTGGGTCAAATGATGTTAAGTGATCACCATAGACACTTGCAACACCAGAAGAGTCGCAAGTGCGTTGCCAGCCTGTATTTGGGGGAGCGGGAGTGGGGAATGGGGAGGTGGCTTATCCGGCGCTCTCACTGACCGAACGAAACGAAACGCAAACGAAAAATGCAAGCACTGCTACTTCACGTCGGTTTTCTGTGAGAGGATGGTACTACCCCGGGCGAGCCGACCCATTCATACTGAAACCAGTAATAGCTTCAGCGTGGCTCTACCACCTAACTCTGTGTTCAATTACGCTAACCACTGATGTATCACCGCTTTAAAGTCTTAAAGTTTTCCTCTAGAAATGCTGGCTTCCAAGAGCGTCTGCCGGAGCATATCTAGAAATACATGGACGTACATTTCCAACTTGTAGGTGGTAACTAGTTAGTCAGATTTCAAGAGTAATTCGCTATATAAAAATATGTCATCAGCTTGAAAATAACAGAGATATGAAAAGCAACTTTTTAGTTCGTATAAAAAAAATTGGCAACCATTATTTAAGAATTCAAATGTATAAAAATAGGTAGGTATATGATTTAAAATTGCATTGCAATTTAGTAGCAAGATATATTACGAAATAATTTGTAATATTATTAAATCCCTTTCCCACGTTTCCAGTCCGATAGCCGTATAAGGAACAGGATCAATTTTAAGTGACCCTGCACATATGACATTTGCTTGTATACATTAATTTATTTTTCCTTATAATATTTAAGTAGTCTAACTTTCGATTTCTACATTTATTTCATTTATATGTATTCAAAGTATATGTATTTTAAATTAATATAATTTAATTGGTTTCACGGATTACCGAATGAAATGAAAATCAGCGATGCAACTGGTTGTGAGCCAACGAACTCTACTCAAGACCGCCTCCGGGTTCATTGGCTAGAACACTGCTCTAAATATTAGATGCCGGTAGATTTAAGCCTCAGTGGGACAACCAATTTTATTTTTGACCAGTAGGATCTCGCATTGGTCGTCAATTACTCGTATACTGATTTATGTATTAATTCATAAATACGTCATATACTGATAGAATTCGATGTTAACTAAATCTGTATAAAATACTAACTGTGCCTACGTACTCGTTTAATAAGACGCATTACGTAGTATGTAATTATTTTCTTCTTATAATTGATATTAAAGCTTTAATTGAAAAGATTCAAAATTGGATTTCCTTTTCTGGATATTTTATGACTTTTAAAAGTATTATTAATCTTTATTATAAGCAAATATTTTATTGAAAAATAAACATAGTATACAACAACAAGACATTCAAATTGGTTGAACATATATAAAAATAAATTAAGAATTTTAAAGTATATTTGGTATTATACAGGCTATCAATTAGAGAATTACTTATACTATATGTATATAAAATATAATGAAAATCGATAAATTTAGTTTTGAGTTAAAGTTAAATATGTAAACAGACAGCAATTTTTATATCTCATAGACGTGGTCAGTGACGTTTATAATAGGTAAATATCACTTAATATTAAAAAGAAAGTCTCATAAGGAATAAATAGCCGTACCGTGTTATTCATATTTCTGGATCACAATGTATCAAAGTAAATGTAAAATGTACCTTTAATATAAACCATTTGATGCAATGCAATTTTGTGTTACATTATGTCCATAATCCAAAATGCAATTTTGGGCATAATATAATGAGTGTGGGTTGCTTATCGCTTAAGCTGAGTTATCACAGCACTCTCGCTATCAAGAAATATAGTTCAAGCGAGGTTTTTTTTCGAACTGACTACGCTATTGGCGTTGTAATGCCTTCACAGCTTCACCGGACTAGTTCAAGCGAGGAAACGAAACACCCCTTTTGTCTAAACACATAAACCTCTTCCCCATAGTAGGTATGCGTAATCTGTTAGTACACGAGGTGTACCGTATACTTTTTGTATAATGCAATATTATTTTGAGGCTTTTACCGACCCTCCCGATGAAATAACGGCAGTGAATGATCAGTACCAGCCTGTCTCTCCAAACAGAGCGTGCTCACGCCCACGCCCGCGTAACCACAGATCACGTCGCCGTGGTCTGGGCGTAAATTTCGCTCCCGCACACCAGACTAGGCCCCCCTCGGCAACGGCTCGAGCCTAGATCCGTTCCCTCGGCGTGGAGCCCTTGAGTACGTTGCTTGCGTGATACAGTGCCACAAAATCTTAGATCACTGCGACAACATTACACATATCATCTCCACACACGTGCACGCATACACGCTTACACATGCAAATGGAAGGGTTTTATTTTTTTCCCTTATCAAACGGAAATAGTTTAGAATATTATCCGATATGAAATATATATATATAT